>PVKB01000490.1:674509-724883 GCA_004027205.1 Ctenodactylus gundi | reverse complement strand
GGGGGGGGGAGGCGGCGGCAGCGTTAAGTGAGAAAGGAAAAAAGACAACGAGGAGGAGGGGGGTGTCCGGGTAGGGCGACCCGGGACACTGGAGGCTTGGTGGTGGCGGTACATCGGGATATCCAAGGCTGAAGTAGCTAGGGAACGGCAGTGGCGGCGGTCGGACAAACAGACTGACCAAACCGGGTGGTGGCGGGAGCAGCGGGAGGAGCCGGAACGATGCCGGCCGTGAGCCTCCCGCCCAAGGAGAACGCGCTCTTCAAGCGGATCTTGGTAAGTGGGAGGGTCCGGGCGAGCAGCGGGGTGGATTTCGCCAGCCGCCGGGCCTGTCACCCGTCTCCTCGGCCCCGGCCGGGACCCGCCTTCGCACTCCTCGCGAGGCCGAACGCACTCTTCGGCGCCCCCGCGGCGTTCCCGCCCCGGCCCGCGCGCCGGAGAACGCTGGCTTCCCCGCGCGTCCGCACGCCTCGGAGGCCCCGGTTCCGGAGTAGGCCCCGACCTCTGGGCCGCTGCGCCGCTGGCTCCTGCCCTCCCAGAGCAGAGGGAGGAGAGCCGGGCCTGCTGCTGCGGGGATCGGGCCGGCGTGCCGGGGCGGCTCCTGGGAGGAACAGGTGGTGCGGATGCGGCACGACTCATTCATTGCCCGACCGCGTTCTCCCCCCCGTCGCGCGTCCCTCCCTTCTACTCTCCTTCTGGAATTCACCTGTCCCCGCCCGGCCGCGGTCCTTCCTCGAGGGGGAAGGAGGGAAGGAAGCTTTCCAGGCAACCACCTTTGGGCAGCCTTTTGCCGGCTCGAACCCGCAGCTGTTCGGCTTCTCCCGTTCCCCTCTTTCTGGAGTCGGGAAGAGGTATTTGTGTCTCAGTTTCTGAGCGGCCAGCAGCCCCACCCCGTCCCCCTCCTCGGGAGGTGGGGCCCGTCGTGACGGGCGGTGCGGTCGGGAGTGAAAAGTTACGAACCTGAAGTTGAGACGTTCTAGGCCGACTTTGTGCGTGCACCGAAGCGTCGTGACACCGATGCAGAAACTTAGCACGGGAAAGAGACTCTAAAAACTTTTGAGGTGGAAACGGACGCTGGCCCAGGCTCATTCCCTACATTTCGTTCGAATGTGCACAGTTTGCAGTTTTTAGAAACCAGAAGTACAGTTACGTTTGCAGTAGATTGGTTACGTTGTAAAATGTGTCCTGTAGCCTTGGCGCTGTAATTAATACATTGTAGCACGTTTTTCGTTGGAGTTTTAGCACGTGGATGCCCCTTTCACACAAATGTTGCGGTGTGAAAAAAGTGATTGCATTTGCGTCCACATTTTGGAGGGTGTGTATGAAAATTCTCTTGTGATTTTAATTCTTTTCGCTTGTTTGAAAAGCAGAACTAACTCTTAAGTTGCCATCCTTTTACTTCGGCCTCCAAGTGTTGGGATTTTCAGTACGTATTTGAAAGCACAGTCCTGTTAAATTCCTTGTAACAGTTACTGCGAGAGCCTTAGTGTAACGCTCGTGTAAGTGGTAAGCATAGTTTTAGGAGAATAATTATTATTTTTCTGCAATGCTGGGTATTGAACCAAGGATATGGCATGTGCTAAGCAAGTGTCCTATCACTTGAGCTACACCCACCAGCCAGGCAGCCAACCAGTCTGCCTGTCATCTATCTGTACATTTGTCTGCCCTTCCTTTCCAGCCATTATTAAGCCTTGTAAAAGACTAACTGATGTGCATGTAGGATTGCAATGTAGTTTTACTGCAGTTTATCTTAACCACTTGTACTTGTCATTTTCTTTTGGCTTTTTGTTTTTTTCTCATAATACTGGGGATTGAGCCCAGGGCTGAGCACAAACTTGGTTATACCCCCAATCCCTTTCTCAACTCTCCATATTTAAAAAAAAGCTGAAAAGTTAAAAATATCAGGGATACTCATATGCCCTTTGCTTACATTTATCATTTTGTCATATGTGGTTTTCTTTATTCTCATATATATGAAACAAAGTGGTGAACATAATACTTCATTTGTGACTTCTAGCATCTCCTTAGAGTAAGGACATTGGGGGCTTGAGGAATGGCACAGTAGTTGAAGTACTTGCGTAGCAAACACAGAGCCCCTTAGTCTGATTCTCCAGCACTACATAAGCTGGGTGTGTGGTGCACACCTGTAATGCCAGCGCTCAGAAGGCTGAGGCAGGAGGATTGCCATGAGTCTGAGGCTAGCCTGAACTCTATAGTGAGTTCAGGACCAGCCTCATCTAGAGGAGACTCTGTCTCAAAAAAAATAAGGACTTTGCGTTGTATGACCATAATACCAAAACCAGCTCTTCCCTAATACTGTTTCATGTCCAGTTTATATGCACACTAGCATTGTTTTAAAAGTCACTTTTTATTTTGAGACAGCTGAAGATTGACATAGTTTGAAGGATACCCTAGTACCCTTTACCCAGTCTTCCCGGTCGCTAAATAATCTTTGCAAAACTTACAGACCATAATAAAAACATTAATACTATTCATTACCTTTTATGTGTATGTGTTACTAAGGATTCAACCCAGGGCCTTCACACTGTTACATCCCCGGCCCCTTTTTTATTTTATATTTTGAGACAGTCTCCCTAAGTTGGTCAGCCCAGACTCAAACTTGCAATCCTCTTGCTCAGCCTCCCAGAGTATTGGGATTATAGGCCTGTGCCACCAGCCTGGGTCTGTCTACCTTTCTTATTCAGATTTTCCTGGTATTAATATTCACCTCTTTGTATATATTTAGTTTAGTGCAGTGCTGTTAAATGTGTAGGTTTCACCTCTACAGTCAAGATTCAGAACAGTTCCATCAACACAGAGTATTCCTACGCTGCCGCCTTTTTTTTTTTTTTTGGCACAGTGTCTCCCTTTGGAACCCCGGGCTGGTCCTGAACTTGGTATGGACCCCAGGCTGGCCTTGTACTCATGGCTGTCCTGCCTCAACCTCCTGAGTGCTGGGATTACAGGCGTGTGCCACCACATCCAGTTTATGTGGTGCTGGGGAGTTAAACTCTGGGTATTTAGCACTTGACATAGTGCTTGCTGGGCAAGCAGTCTAACCAGTGAGCCATTCCATCAGCCCCCCGTGTTGCTCTTTTTTAAAACCACATTTACCTGTCTTCATCCCATGCTTTGCCCTGACTTCTGATAGTCATCGCACTCTATTTGTATCATTTATCACTTCAAAAATATTTACTGAAAAGAATTATGTGGTATAAACGTTTTGGTATTGGTGGTGGTTTACACAGCAGAATTTCCTTGAGGATTCGTCCAAGTTGCCACCTGTATCAATAATCTTCCCTTTTTTTGCTGAATACTGTTTTGTGTATGATACGGACTTGCTACAGTTGGCAGTTCTGGGTCGAGCATGTTAAGTTTCTTTGCCAAAATCACAGTGTTAGGGGATTGAGTGTGGTAAGGTGTAAGCAAAAGAAATGTAAAATCATCAGATTAGAGAAAAATAAAGAGGACATGATATCCTTATTCTGCTACATTAAGAATGAAGAAAGTAGTTCCAGCCACAAGGATAGATATTAATGTTTTTTTTTTCAAAATTCATGCTGGACCTCTTCCTGTAATCCCAGAAATCCTGGGAGGCTGAGGGTTGAAAGTTCGAGGCAAGCCTGGGCAACTTAGCAAGAACCTGTCACCTCCTTCCTCCCCCAAATAAAAAAAAACTGGGGATGTAACTTAATGTGAAGGCCCAGGGCTCCATCCCCAGTACCAAAAAAACAAAACAAAACAAACAACAACAACAAAAAAACCACCTTCTGTTAGTCACATTGCCCAGTTCTTGTGTTGTAACCCTAGCACCTGTGAATCTGAGGCAGGAGGATGATTTCTTTGGGCTACATAGTGAAACTTGTCTCAAAACAAAGACAAAAAAAATTCACCATGATTGCTCTGCTTTCTTGGCTTTTTAAGTTAGGTAGCTTTTTAAAAATTTAGGTCTCCCCTACCCCCAAAAGAGGAGTTAGACATAGACATTTTGTAGTGAAGTGTTTTAGTAGGTTAGTAACTCTTAAATCATTCTGGAAGCATTCAGGGTTATTCTTGATTGTGTGTGTGTGTGTGTGTGTGTGTGTGTGTGTGTGTGTGTGTGTGTGTGTGTGTGTGTGTGATGCGTGTGTGATGCTTTCTGCTCTGAATTCAGGCTGGTCCTGAACTCAGTGTGTAGCCCATTATGTCCTTTAAACACAGGACAATCCTCCTTCCTCAACATCCCAGTGCTAGGATTTTAGGGTGTGTGTTACCATACCTTGTTCATGTGGTGCTGCTGGTGAATTTGAACTCAGGGACTTGAGCTTGCTGGGCAAGCATTTAACCACTGAGCTTTTCATCCAGCCCAGCATCCAGGCCTTTTTTGAGACAGGTTCTCGCTCTGTAGCCCAGGCTGGTCTTGAATTCGCTAAGGAGCCCAGGTTGGCCTTGGGCTCACAGCAATCCTGCCTCAGCCTCCCAAGTGCTGAGAGTGCAGAGAGTACCGGCGTGCGCCGCCAGGCCCGGCTTATGTGGTGCTGAGGAATAGAACTCTGGTACTTAGTGCTTGATTTAGCAAGCTCTCTAATCGCTGAGCCACTCCTCCAGTTCAGCATTTTGTTTTTGAGCTAGCTGCTGCTTTCTCTCTCTCTCTCTTTCTCTCTCTCTCTCTCTCTCTCTCTCTCTCTCTCTCTCTCTCTCTCTCTCTCTGATAGTTTTGGGGATCAAGCCCATGGCCTCACATGAGCTGTATCTTCAGCCTTTTATTTATGTTTATTTTTATTTTGAGACAGGGTGTTGCTCAACTGTCCAGGTTGGGATTCGACTTGCAATCCTCCTTCCTCAGCCTCTCAGTGTGCAAGAATCCCACCTGCCTGCTGCTTTATTTGTTGTACACACTTTTATTTTTGCAAATTTATGAAGGAAATGAAGTTAGTTTATACTTTCTGAAAATTTGATACATCAGTTACAGAATAATGAAATATATTTGGCCCTAAATTTTCAGTTGAAACCTGGTTTACACATCCATCTGCAAACTTAACAAAATTTCTGCAGTGGATTTTGTTGGCTTGATCTAGTCTTTTGTTGATACCTAAAATTAAATTTTGTTGCATGTTTGGCCCTTTTTTTCCCACATTACTTTTTTTTTAAGCAATGTCACAAATTGTGATGTTGTGATCTGTATAATGTTTCTTGTCTATAATTTTTCTAGAGAAAGGAGAAGATTAATGTGCTGTAGATTATCTAAGATCATGTGTAAAGAAGAATAGTGTTTTATCACCCAATATAGTGGCACTCAACTGTAATCCCAGCCCTTAGGAGGCTGGGGCTGGAGGATCTTGAGATCTATTTTTAGCTATATAGTGAGGCTCTGTCTTAATAAAAAAAAATTGAAAAGAATTGTATTTTTCAGAAGCTTTCGTTTTTTCTTTTGTCATTTTAATTTCACCTGTTGTTAACTTTTTTGAAAAATTAACAGCAATGGTTAAAGCGCTGGGAAGCGCTTAGTTAAGTGCCAAGTACCCAAATTTGATTCCCCAGCACCACATAAACCCTGTGTGGTGGTGCACACCTGTAATCCTAGCATTTGCTGCTGAGGCAGGAGGATTGTTGTGAGTCTGAGGCCAGCCTGGGCTCCAGAGCGAGTCTCCAAAAAAAAAAAAAAAAAAAGGAAAGTCACTAGAAAATTACTGGCTTTGTCTATCCTTGATGCGATTTGTTTAGCTAGATAATTTGAAAGCTACCTGGTATCTTCATACCACTTTCTTATGCTCCAGGTTTGGGTAGTGAAGATGAGGTGGCCAGGAAAGGGCAGACTCTAGACCGTTTTAGGTTTGAGCCCACTTGGAAAAGCCAAGACTTCGCGCGGTGTTTTGCAGTGCGGTGTTACATGAGGTGGCTGCTGTTGCTGCCTGTTGCTTCAATTTTCTTTTTTGCATTCTTCAGATACTGAGAGTTATAAGACAGGGCAGCCCGTGAATTTCCTTCCTGGAAGTGTGGTAAGAGCAGTGAGCATGGTGATTTCTTGAAAACTTGTCCCGTATCTGCCTTCGGTACAGCTCTGCACAATGGAATTTTCTGCATCCCTGGAGAAGTTCTATATCAGTTCCAATGCAGCCATTGGCCACATACAGCTATTATACACTGGAAATGTGGTTAATGCGATTGAGAGGTTGAATTTTAACTCATTTAAATTCAAACACGGTGAATATTCACCATTTTGGACACCGGTAAAAAATTTTTATTCCGAGTATTGGAGATTGAATCCAGGGCTTTGACATGCCACTGAGCCACATTATCTATAATAGGACTGAGTATATGTTTTAGAGTCCTTTCTTAATTTCAGGACTTTTTCAAGGTGGCCATTTTTTAAAGCAGACAAACTGAGGTTAAGGTGAGCAGCTAGTGTCAAGAGTTAGAGATCACACTTCTTTTTCCAGAGCATTTACATTGTACTTGTTTAACTTCCTTGGGGAGGAGGATAGAAGAGGGAGAGAATGTACTTTGTTAGAGGTTTAATACCAGAGTTCAAAACCCTGAGTTCGATTCCCCTGTACCACACAAAGCTGGGAGTGGCGGCTCACACCTGGCATCCCAGTTGTTGGGAGGCTATAATGCCTATGATTTTGCCCTGAATTTGAGGCCAGCCTTGGCTCCAAAGTGAGTTCTAGACTAGCCTGTACTACAGAAGGTGACCCTGTCTCGGGGAAAAAAGAGAGGTCTAATACTTGTTAAGTGTTTGCATATACTGTATGTGAATTTTTTTATTGATTTATTACCTTTGAAAAAATATGTTTTTTGCAGTTAATGTTAGTTGATTAGCTTTACTTGCTGATGACTTCATAGTAGAAATTATTGACAAGTCGGTCTCTGTGTACATGTGAAAGGTCAGCTGGTTAATTTTACATTTTTTTGCAGTGTTGGGGATTGGACTCATAGCCTCATGTGGACTCTACTGAGTTGGTTCAAGTTAAATTTCTGTGTGGCAAAATTCTTGTTTTGCAACTGAGTATAGATACTTTGGATTGTTTTTTAATTCCCTGTTTTATTGCTATATATAAGTGCAATACATAAAATTTACATGGATCTTGAGGATTTTGTGCACATACATATCATGGCAGTTACATATTCTTCCCTTCTCTCTTTTGGACTCTCCCACACCTTCCCTCTCCCCTCCAGTTCCCATTATTCCCCACATTAAGTTCTATGAAATAATTGTGTGGATTGGTCTTAATATACTTTTGGTTATATTGCATGTGATTTAAAGCTGACAAATAAAAATGAAAAAATGAAAATAAACTTTTGCCTACCATGAGTTTCCTTCAGCACAGAGAGGTAACTAAAGTTTAAACCAGAATAATTTTATTTTCTTGTTGTGTTGCTGGTGATCAAACTTAGGTCCTTGTGCATGCCGGGCAAGTGCTATACTATTGAGTGACATCCCAGTCTAAAACTAGAATAAAGTTTTACTTAAAATTATATAAGAGTAATGGAGCCAGGATGGTGGTGTATATCTGTAATCCTAGCAGTCCAGCAGGCCTGCAGGTAGAGCTCAGTGTGAAGGCTCTTTGTTGAATCCGTAGCATCGCCAAAAAACACCTCAAAAAGTATGCTGTAGTGCAGGACTCCCGAGTCCCAGGGTTGCAGACTGGTCCCCGTCCCAGTCTGTGGCCTTGGATGTACTAGCAGTTGTTTCAAAACGTCTAAGAGGGAGGATTTTGAATGATTCCAACACAGAAATGGCACATCTGGGGTGATGAATTTGTCGAGTTTCTTGCTCTGATCATTGCACGTTGTATACATGGATTTAAATATCACAGTGACCTCAATATTTGCAATTATGTTATTAAGAAATAAAAGCAGTTTGGAGAATGAAAAAGACTAGAAAACTAAATGGAATTTTCTTGTAAGTGCAGTATATTATAAAAATCACAATTTTTAAGAAGTCTCTAATAATCTACTGAAAAGTAGAAACCTTTTTACAATGTGGTAAACTCTCTGTTGTTTGCTTCCTAGACTTGTTTTAAATCCTTTGTGAAAAGACATATCAGGGCAGTTAGATCTCTCACCTACCAAGCCCAGTGGCAGCAATTCCAGTTTGATTACCTAGCATCATATAAGCCAGGCCATGGTGGCACAGGCCTGTAATCCCAGCATTCAGGAGGCTGAGGCAGGAGGATTGCCATGAATTTGAGGCCAGCTTGGGTGATATAGTGAATCGAGGGCCAGCCTGGACTACAGAGAAAAACCTTGTCTCAAAAAAAGCAAAATAAACAAATTTTATTGAGTTTAGAAACATAAAATGTTTTAAATAATACTTATTTTGGATCCTGAGTGTAGGTTAAAGATAATTATTTGGCAGATCATTGGTGTGGGGAGAATAGGGTATCCTAGTAAAATAAAAAAGAACCAGAGTTTTCAATAGTAATAGACAGTGCTGTATTCTTAGAGAAGCAGATGCCAGCTTAATAAGGAACTGAATGTAACGTTCTATTCTGTAGGTATTTCAAGACCTTGCAGTCTTCTGGGTCATTGTTGGGGCTCACGCAAAGTAGTTACTTGATGATAATAGAATCGCCATCCCAGCTATTGCTTTGAGGCCCTTGCTAGAGGGTTATTTCCAGAGAGGCGCACCTGGTGCCCTGACAGAGCGATGGACTCAGCTGAAGGGACCTCTCTCTTTGGCGTGCCTTATTTCCTTTAGTATTTCTACTCTCACAGTGCAGTTCTGACAGAGCATTGATTCAAATATATATCCTCTTTGTTCATAAAAAGCATTTTGGAACATAAAAAGCCAGGTCATGCAGAGGGTCATATGCAAAGGACTGCTTGCTCAGAATCTTCTCCTCCATAACCCTGCGGGCTCATTTTCCTTGTGCTCATTGGTCTGCGAATGATATGTTGAAGTCCTCTCCGGCCAGGAAGAGTCGGCCTCAACTTTTCCTTTCTCTCTCTGTTCCCCGGGCTCAAACCTAGGGCCTCCTACATGCCAGGCAAGTGCTGTGCCTTAGTGCCACATTCCCACTTGGAACCATATCACCTTATTTCTTACTTGCTTTATTACAGTATAATCTGTTGCCATGTAAAATATGCTTGTGTATTTGTTTATTGCATTCTACAGTTAAAATGTGTGTTTTTTGAGGATAGAGATTTTATTTCATTAACTGCTGATTCACATTGGTTAAATGGATGAACCAGCTGCCCCAGTGGTATAGGCCTGCAGTTCCAGCACTCTGGAAGGTGAGGCAGGAGGTTCACAAATTTGAACCCCATCTGGGTAACTTAGTGAGACTGTCTGAAAACCAAAAATAAAAATGGGCTGGAGGTATAGCTCAGTTTGAAGGCTCTAGATTCTGTCCCCAAGACCCCCAAAATAAAAGTGATGTACCGTAGTATATGCTTAGTGAATATTTGCTGCATGAAACAAGTGTTAAAGCAGTGATTATAGGACAGGAGAGAAAGATCTTTGGATTATGTGCCTGCATAAGTGTTTTTGGAGAAGAGAGTCAATCTGGGCCTTGGCACTGTGCACTCCATTATTATACGAGGTAATTGTATGATGTTGGGTGGAGGCTATGTTATCTGGTAAGAGCTGGGAAGTTTCACTTATGAATGAATCATGATATTAGTTTGTTTACATGGTCTTTTGCTCATCACAAAAGCATAGTAAGAGGAAATTTTTATTATTGCTTTTTTGGTGGTTTTTAGCACTGGAGAAAGAAATGGCATTAAACGAGTTCATTGTGAGGAATCAGCCTCTGGAGGTGAAGGGGGTTAGTCATGTGTCACTCCATAAAGCTCTGCAGCTGGTACTGTAGGTGACATTTTGAAACAGGAGTATAAAATGTTGGAAAAAATTGTAAGTTAGGATTTTTTTTTTTTTTTAGAAAACTTAAATATTAAGTTGAATTCTTAGAAATTGGCAAGATACACTAAAGTTGGTGTGGGGAAGAGATCAATTAATTTAATTGGTGAACTTAGCCAGCATTCATATTCTAACTACAGCTTTGCTTTCTATTGAGAGGGACTACCTCTGAAAAAGGGGAAAACTTATATTCTTAGTGAAAAGTGATTGTAAAAAGGTTTCATTTGCCAGTTGTGTGTGTGAGTGAGAGAAAGAGAGAAAATCTAACTTTCTGGGTTTCTCTAATCAAAGAAACCATGTGATATTTGCATACTTAATCTTTTGCATCTGACTCACATCACCACTCAAATCACCACTCTTTAGCTCAGCTTCCTACTCATAGAATGGTCTGCAGTGGCCATATATTGATGCCTCTTCTCTGGGTCCAACAGAGTCCTTTATTGGAACAATTTGCTGGAAGCTTTTTTTTGTAGCTTAGTGTGTCTTTGGTCAGATTCTGTAACATGGCCTCACCCACCAGTCCACATAAGAAAAGAATTATAACAGAGAAATTCGTAAGGGTAGAAAACGTGAGAAGGAAAAAAGTTAAATTTCAAATTCCTTAGCTGAGTACTGAAAGGTAAATGTGCATTCAAAAGACATTCAGGTTAGCATTACATCGGTCAGTTTTCTTAGGATAAACTTACATCAAAGACCAAGTAAGTGAATTGCTATGGTAATTGAACTTAAGTCTATATCATGAAAGTATTTTACACATAAAGCAATAGATATACATCATACTTGTTTTATAATTTTTCAAGCTTTAATAAATTACTTGCTCACATTTCATCAGTTACTACCATTTTGCCAGATCTGTTTTATCCGTTTTTAAAAAATATTTATTTATTTATTTATTTTTGAGACACGGTCTTGCTTTGTAGCCAAGGCTGGTCCTGAACTCACTGGTGTAGCCCAGGCTGGCCTTGGACTCAGAACAGTCCTCCTGCCTCAGCCTCCTGAGTGCTGGGATTACAGTTGTGTGCCAACATGCCCAGCTTTATGTGGTGCTGGGGAATTGACCTCAGGACCTAGCACTTTCAGGAATCCTCTTGCCTTGGCTTCCCAATGCTGGGATCATAAGGGTGCACTGCCATGCTGATCGTCTTGGGCATTATAAAGTCCCCTTTGATTATCAGTTTTTGAATACTGAGTCAGATTCTGATTACTTTATGTACACACAGTTCTGCTTAGCAGGCTGTATAGATTCTTACAAGTCACAGTACTGCAAAATCAGGAATAAAAACCACAGAATTTATGAAGGAAGTAGAGCTGGGCATAACACATAAAATTGTCATTAGTGACTTTAAAAGCAAATATAAGTTAGTAAAATTGGTATCTCACTTATATATGCTAATAGATACACTAATACTGCAACATAAATGTTGTACTTTACCTTGAAAACCACTTGGAACTCGCTGGGAAGGCGGTATCTGAAGGCTAATTGTTGGCATCTTATGCAGGAAACTTATCTGAAGTCTACAGTAGTAGCATCAGGTGTAGGTGTGTGGGCTTGGTGTGGTTTGGAACACAAGGTGAACCCAGGTGATCAGTGTAGATGTTTAATTTTGTGCTGTGTGCTCTGCACACCAACAGGGCTTCATCAGCTACATGCTATCTCTGTGTTCACCTCCTACTCTTGGCAGATCAAGTCCCACAGAACAAATACAAATATTTATTTATTTGTTTACTTTGTAGTATTCAGGATTGTACTCAGAACCTTTGTGTTCAGCTACATTCCCCACATTTTTAATTATTTTTGTTTTGGTTTTGAGACAGTCGTATTGAGTTGCCCAAGCTGGGCTTGTACTATGGTCCTTCTGCCTCCGCCTCACATGGTGTTGTTGTTACAGACTTATGCCGCTAGGCCTGGCTCAAACATGAAAATTTTTTTGAGACGTGGACCACCCTCTGTGGTCCAGGCTGGTCCTGAACTTACCCTGTAGCTCAGTAGTGGCTTCAGTCTCCCAAGTGCTGGGATTATAGGCGTGGGCTGCCACACCCAGTTTATGTGGTGCTGGAGAATCAACTCGCCCATGCCTTTGCTAGGCAAGTGTGTAAGATGCCAACTGTTAGCCTTCAGATGTCACCTTCCAGGTGAGCTGCAAATGGTTCTCAAGGTAAAGCATAGCATTTATGTTGTAGTATTAGTGTATCTGATAACCACTTAACATATATAAAAGTGAGCTACCAATTTTATTAGCTTATCTGCATTTAATGTCACTGAGCTACTCCCCCAGCCCATCAAACATGAATTAGAAGTGATCAAAATGCCCCCTGGTATTTCAGTCATGTTGAGGCAAAAGTTTGTCTTCAAAACAAGCATTATTGAGAATTTACTATCCAGTATATTTAGTGTTGTGAAGATCACATAGCCTGTATTTGGTAGCTTTTCTCTCTGAAGAATGGCTCTTAATTAGGCCAGAGCCTAAGATAGTGTTATCACCCTTCCCCACTTCTTGGTCCTCCTCCAATTGAACCCAGTGCCTTTGTATTGAGCTGCATCTCCAGCTGTTAATTTTGTTGTTGTTAATTTTGAGACTTTTTGGACTGGGGTCATGATTCAGTGTTCATTGGGCTTGCCTGGCGTGAGTGTCCTTTTGAGATAACAAAGCAGGTGCTGAACTTGTTGTACCATTTGGCAATCACTTTTATCTGTGAGGCAAGTTAAAAAAAAGTATTGTTTTTCTCTTTTCACTCAGATTTGCCAGTTGATCTGAAAGACAGTAACTGATAAAGACAGGTGGTGGTGTATGCCTGTAATCTCACTTTGTAGATCATACTGGTCCTGTACCCACTATGGATCCCAGGCTGGCCTCAAACACATGACAACCCTCCTGCCTCAGCCTCCTGAGTGTGTGAGTTATAGGCGTTTGCCACCACACCCAATTTATGTGGTGCTGGGTGTGAGTGTCACCTAGCGGTAACGGTGGCACGTTGTTCATGATGGCAGATCTTTACATTTTCGCACCATACCTGATCAGGTGACCAGATGGAGGCAGGAAGGGGAGAGGAGGGATCAGGATGTGACATTGTAATGAACTTGGCCCTGAGTAATGATGTTGTGATGAACGTGGCCCTGGGCCAATGCCTTAGATCTTCTCGGCAAGATTGTGTATCCTGTCAGTGAAAAAAAGGACGGGGGCAAGGACCCGTGATGTAGGGATTTAGGTGTGAGTCTCTCTCCACTTGCATGTGGGAAGACCACCCTTTTGCAAAAGAAAATTAAAGCCTCATACCCTATCATCCATGCCTCCCAAGTCCATCCTTTGTTTGGATGGGAAGATTTCTACAAGCTGTTTTTAACAATTTGGGGATTCGTCCAGCATTTACACGCCTGCTGGAGGGGGATACCCCAGGAAGAGGAGGAGGTGTCCCATCTAGTTTCCTAGGTGGCCTACTCTGCCTGGGGGGTCCAACCTCTCACAGAGCTGTGAAAAAGCCTGAGACCGTTTATATTTGGAGACAGTAAGGATAATGCTACAAAGAGGAATAAAACTGACAGCTGGTCAGGAAATATTCATGCGTAGACTAAGGTAAGAAGGTTGAAAAAGGAGTCCTCATAGTACTGCCTTGGTGACCAGGAATTTTGGAGTTAACAAGAAATCTCCGGTAATGGGGGGTTGAATTTTCTCCAGAAATTTTGGGGTTTAGGAATTTTGGAGTTAACAAAAAATCTCCGGTAATGGGGGTTTAAATTTTCTCCAGGAATTTGGGAGTTAAGCCTTCTCCAGGCAAGAGATTCAAAAGGATTTGTGTGAGGATGGGAGGTAAAAATTCCAGGCCTATCGGTAAAAAGATGGATTCGCAGGAATGATTGGAATTCTCCCAGGTTCCCCTGGAGTCCACCGGGGAACACGTTAAAATTTTTGGGAGGATCATTCTTGTAAAAGGGGTTAAAGAAAGGGACAACAACAAAAAACTAGAAGTTTTTGGTTTGGCCAAACTGAAAGGGCCCATGCTGGTGGGGCCAAAGAAAACAGAAAAGTTAAAACATTAACATAATAAAAGATGCCTTGAAAACAGACCCTACCCTTTACTGACTCAAGGGTGAAAATTAAAAAAAAAAAAGACTGTTTTAAGAGGTGCACAACTGGGCCAAATTAATGTCTACTGTTAGTGTCTTGTTCAAGGAAAAAAAGAAAATGATTTGGAGAGCAGTAGTTACATGATCCTGGCTAAAATAATAATAATGGCCCTGAGGACAAGGCTCAAATGCAAGATCTCAGAGAGTTAATTATAAAGAGAGTCAAAAAAAAAATCAGTGCCAGGGTTCCGAAATGTTGCTTAAATGCCCAATCCCCATAAGTAACCTAAGGCTTCCATTTGATCAGAAATAAATAAAACAGGAGGTTTTTGCTACCAGATAATGGAGAAAATAAACATCTTTGGGAGCTGAAATTCTCACCAGTAACCTAAGAAAAGGTGGGGGGGGGGGGAGGAGAAAGAGGCTGGGAGCTCCTTGCTGCACCAGGAGGTGATCAAGGGTTATTTGCTGGCTTTTATATGTTAAATGTGGCAAAAAAGAAAAATCGGTGGCTTGACATCTCTAAAAGCTGGACAGTCTGGTTAAAACTAAATAAAATGGGGGAAACTGCTATAATTGTATAAAAAAAAACTGGGCCACCTTAAGAGAAAATGCTCCCTGTAGATAAAAAATAAGGAAGTAAACAGCTTTATAGCTCTTGATAAATTAAATAGGGGTATCAAGAGTTGCCTATGATAAAGTCCTACCGAGGGTTTCAAACCTATATTTGTTTTTAAAATAGGCTTCCTGTAGACTACAAATGGTTTAATATAATAGGTTTAAAGGATGATTGGACCCAAATGCAAAATCCCTTTGCCTTCAAATGAAAAAATCTGATAAAAAAATAATATTGGTGAATGATGCTTCCACAGGGATTCTGAAACACTTAGCCTGTTTGGCCAAACACTTGAGTTCATATTGGAGGAGTTCACTTCTACCCAGGGGCTAATCTTTTACAATATGTAGATGATTTATTAGTATCAGGCAAAACTTTCTCAAGGGCTATAATAAATCTGCTAATTTTCTGGGCCAAAAGGGGTTACGTATCTCAAAAAGTAAGTTGTAATTCACTAAAAGAAAAGTTAACCATCTAAGTCATCTTACTAATGAGGGGATACAAAGGATTAATCCAAAAAGGATTGAGGCAGTTATGAGTTATACCAGGCCAAAGACAAAAAGGGAACTCTGAAAATTTCTAGGAATGGTGGGTTATTGTAGATTCTGGACTGACTTTTATACACATAAAACTAAAAGCCTTTATCTTGCCGCTGAAAGAGCTGGACCCCCTCCTGTGGACAATAAGAGAGGTAAACCTGCTGGAAGAGACTTAAGACAGACTCTAATTACAGCTTCGGTTCTAACACTCTTGGGTGCTGGTTAACAGATTCACAAATTCTAAAGTATAAAGTAATGCTATTAGATAAAAGCATGATTTAGTTCTGACCACTGATGCTTGTTTAAATCCAGATAGCTTTCTAGTGTCAGAAACAACAGGTGATCCTAAAGAGTTAGACAATAATTGCCTGGGTATTATAAAATATCAGACCAAGGTCTGATAAGATTTAAGTGAGATGCCACTCTCAGGAGGGCCAAACTGTTTGTGAATGTCTCTTCCCGAGTTTTGGAAGGCAAAAGACATAATAAATATACAGTGGTTAATAGAAAAGATTGTTAAGAAAGGCGGTGTGTGGGGGGGAGAGGCTGCCTAACAAATAGTCAACTCAATCTTGTAAACTCTTTAAAAAATGTGGAATGAGAGGGATGTAAATGAGCATCAAAAGGGAAGTTCTTTTGAGGCTTTGAAAAACAGGCTGGCAGACGAGATAGCCAGGGAGGATAAGATCAGAATCCTCAGTCTCATCCCAGCTGTATCTGAAGCCACTCCTAAGCCTGTGCTCACAGCAGATGAAATAAAAGGATAAAAGGGATAGATGCTTCTCAAGACAAAGAGGGAAACTGGGTCCTGCCTGGTGGCAGTAAGATGCTTAGCAAATCTGTTATGAGAAAATTAATGTCAATGCTACACTGGGGAGGTCACAGGTGGGGCACAGGCTGTGAGATATACACTGTTAAAGGTCTACGGGAGTATAGGTATCTGTGCTGTAGCCAAACAGGTCTGTAGGAATGTATTATCTGCCAAAAGATTAATTTTTAAAAAAAACTGAAAAGCTACAGGTCGACTTCACAAAAATGCCAACGGTGGCAAGGCTAAAACATTTATTGGTTATAGTTGATCATCTAACTGGATGGGTAGACGCTTACCGTGTAGTAAATGCCACGGCTGGAACTGTGATTTGCGTGTTATTAGAACACGTTATCCCCAGGTTTGGTCTGATTAAACATGTGGACTCTGATAATGGTAGTCATTTCACATCAACAGTGTTAGAGCGTGTTATGAAAGTGCTACAGATTAAGTGGGACTTTCCTATCCCCGTGATATCCCCCTTCTTCTGGAAAGGTAAAAAGAATGAATCAGACTCTTAAAAGACACATTGCTAAGCTAATTGCAGAGACTAAATTGCCTTGGACAAAATGCCTTCCAATAGCTCTCCTTAGAATTAGGACAATGCCTAGAAAGGACCTAGGGTTATCAGCCTATGAGATGCTGTATGGATTGCCCTACCTGGGTGCATCTTCTGACCTCCCTACCATGGAAACTAAGGACAAATTTCTCAGAGAGTATGTGTTATCTATCTCTTCCACTTTGTCTTCCCTAAGGCTAAAGGGACTTCTCGCCCAAACACCTCCTCTTGAGTTCACAGCACATCACTTCCAGCCTGGTGACCTGGTGCTAATCAAGACTTGGAAAGGAGGTAAATTCGAACCTAACTGGGATGGGCCCTACCAGGTGCTTCTAACCACAGAGACAGCTGTACGGACGGCGGGAAAAGGTTGGACTCATTATACTGGAGTTAAAGGCGTCCAGCCCACTAGCCAAAAAAGACAGTGGACATCAAGCGTGCATCCCAGTGGCATAAAGTCAACACTAAAGAGGTCATAATACTACTCATAGGTCTTACGAAGGCTGTTGATTGCATTTTTACAAATGTTACAAGGACTAGTCCTATGGTTCCCTTAGTCATTCAGTTTGATGTTAGTCTGGTTGTGCCATGTGAAAATGTAATTAACTATGGGTTACAAAGTATTAATAAGATAAATATCAAGGGCTTACAACAACAGGATATGGGGTAAAGGATTACATACAAAAACCTGGGTGCCCGGTTGGAATGGATCAAATATTCTGTGCACGCCCTTAATAATAGCACCTGTTATACAGGCGTGACAGGATGGCCAGAGGCTCTAGTCACCCTGTTTCCCACTGAAGGGACCTCAGAGTCCTTGGGCATGGAATATGTGATTTCTCTCTTACAGGACAATGAGGCCTGGGTTAGTGCATCCTGCTGGATGCTGCCACTGCAGTTCCCAGATGCTAAGGGACCAAGGCAGAGGACCCCGGAAGTCATCGGACCCTCACTCCCTGATGATAACTATACTTCATGCCTCTCCACGCAGGAGGGACGGTTAAAGTTCGTGGGAATCACGTCTCGATGTGATAAAGGCCTGCCCTATGAGAAATCAAACAACCGGTCTGCTCTGACTGGGGCCCAAACAAATGTCTGGTGGTACTGCAAGAGGGCATTGCTTGAGAACCTCATGGCTGACTGGAGTGAGACCTATACTTTGGTCCAGTTGGCTCTCCATTTCACTCTGGAATACAGGCCTCAGAAGCTTTTCCAGGCCTCAGCTCTATTTTGGACTCAAAAAAAAAAAAAAAAAAAACAAGATTTGTAATCCTTAATGGATCTTCTAGCCCCAGAGATTTTCCTAATAATAGACTCAGTATGGGTAATGAAAATCTAGACTGGATAGATGATGTCATCTATAACCAACAGAAGCCCATTAATCACACAAGGGATGTCATCAGAAACATATTTAAACAATTAGATACAACCAATAGGATGACAAGAAAAACAAACAGGTTAGAGTACAAGATCCTAGCCAAGAGGAGGGGAATTTATGCCATGTTGGATGGGCAGTACTGGCTTAAGGAGATGAGTGAAGTAATGACTTCTGCCTTATCTCTCCTCACCATAATGGCTGGAGGACTAATAATAGCCCTGGGTATTACACTATTTTCTATATCAAGGGCCTAATTCAAGGGCTTATAAAAATGACTTTAAAAGGACAAACCCTTGAATCACGCCAAAAGGGGAACCTGACTCTGACTAACCGGTCGCAACCTAATCCTGATAAAATAAGTTAGGATATGTTGAAAAAATTTGAGAGTCATCTAGCTCTTACCATGTTAAAGGGATTTGAGAGACAACTAGGTCTTAAGAGTAAATGAAAATGTGCCAGATAGTTAAAAAAAGAAGAGAGGGGAATTGTGAGTGTCATCTAGCGGTAATGGTGGCACATTGTTCAAGATGGCGGATCTTTACATTTTCGCACCATACCCGATCAAGTGACCAGATGGAGGCAGGAAGGGGGGGGAGGGATCAGGATGTGAAGTTGTGATGAACTTGGCCCTGAGTAATGACGTTGTGATGAACGTGGCCCTGGGCCAATGCCTTAGTTCTTCTCTGGAAGATTGTGAATCCTACCAATGGAAAAAAAGGTGGGGGGAGGGACCCGTGACGTAGGAATTTAGGTTGGTGCTGATCACGTTTTCGGTGTGAGTTTCTCTCCACTTGCATGTGGGAAGACCACCCTTTTGCAAAAGAAAATTAAAGCCTCATACCCTGTCGACTGTGCCTCCCAAATCCATCCTTTGTTTGGACAGGAAGATTTCTATGAGCGGTTTCTAACACTGGGGAATTGAACTCAGGGCCTTGCACTTGGTAGGCAAACTGCTGTGCTCTTCCTCTAGCCCTTCATTAGTGTCTTTCATTGTAATGCCTTGGCTGCTTTGATGACCAGAATGAATACAAAATGTTTGCCTTTCATGGTCACTTTGACTTTGGGGAAGAGCCAGAAGTTGTCTAGTGCCAGGTCTGGTGAATAATGTAGATGAGGACACACCAGAATGTCCTTGTGAGCCTGCCTTTTTCTTGGATGGCACTGCGCAGCAGAGTTCACCATATTTGTGATAATATAATGACATAGAAGACTTCTAGAATTGATGCAGAGGGTGACAAGATAATGGGGCACTTGTGTTTGGAGCAACAGAAAGTATTTTGAGGGAATTAATCACAGTATGTCTTTTTCCCCATTTTATTGATCCCTGTGCTGTACATGTTGATATTGAACTTGAGTACTTTGTGCACATATATATCCTAGCAAAATTACAAATCCTCCTCCTCTCTCTTTCCCACTTTCCCGCTTCCATGCCCTCCCCACTAGTTCCCATTATTCCCCCATTTTGTTTTGTAAAACAACTGTGATCTGGGTTTCTCATTCAAGAAGCCATTCAATATTTAACCTGTGTCTGACCCACTTTGCTGAGCATGATGGTCTTGAGTTGCATCCATTTACCTATGTAGGTCTCAAATCTGTCTTTTTATGGATGAGTAGTATTCCATTGTGTACATATGCCACATTCATATATCAGTTGGTCTTCGCAGTATGTCTTTTAAATACAAGAATTTTAAAAAAATTCAAATATTTTCCGGGGGGCTGGAGGAATGGCACAGCAGTTGAAGTGCTTGTCAAGGCCCTGAGTTCAATTCCCCAGCACTACATAAAGCTGGGCAGGGTGGCGCACACCTGTAATCACAGCACTTGCGAGGCTGAGGCAGGAGGATTGCGGTGAGTCCAAGGCCAGCCTGGCCTTCATGGTGAGTTCAGGACCAGCCTAGCCTACAGAGTGAGACCCTGCCCTCCCCCCTCCCTCACAGTGCAAACAGGCATTGGGTATTTATATTGGGATTTGAACCTAAGGCTTACCATGCCCCCCTCCTCCCAATCTCACTCTCTGCAAACAGGCTTTGGGTGTTTATATTGGGATTTGAACCCAAGACTTACTGTGTACCATTGAAATCTACCTTTGGCCTATGTTTTTTGTTACTTACCTTTCTTTTTATGCCTTAAAAGTTACTCTTAATCTGATTCCTTATCAAGGTATTGATTTTTGGTTATCTAGCTATGAATTAAAGCTGTTGAGTCTCATTGTCTTACGTGTGAGGCAGTGAATGACCTTATTCTGCTTCTTTGTCTTGTATCTCTTTCTGTAACTTCTAAACAATTTTATGTTGTGAGAGTATTTTAAATAATATTTTTCTACTTTATTCAAAACTTATGTTTTAGGTTTAGTTCTGTGATTAAATATGTTTACCAGCAGACCTTTCCTTGATGTTTTCTGTTTTTTTAATGTAAATCTCATTTATTAATTACATTCCTTAGGAATGCTTATAGAAACGTTTTAAGTTCTACATGTCTGAAGTTTCCCAGATCCTTGATACTTGAAGGGCACTTAACTGGAGGTAAAAAATCTTTTATTCGTGTCCTAGAAACCTTGAAGATAGGGCCCTGCTCTGACTACTTGTGTTGCTGATGCCAACCTGTGGGTTTTTTTCTTTTCTTAGAAATCCACATGTGTGTGCGAGTTCCTGTGTGTGTGTTATATGCCCTTTGTACTATTTATTTTGAGATAAGATCTCCCTAAGTTGCTCAGGCCGAGCTTGAATTTAGGATTCTCCTCCTACCTAAGCTTCTCAGATTGCTGGGTTTGCTGGCATGAATCACAAGGGTTATTTCTTTATCTAAATAGAATTGTTTTACTAAGATATGTTTCTGTGTTAACTATACTAGATACATTTTCCTTGAAATGGTTTCGGAAGTTTAGTTGATGTTTTCAAAAGCTTTATTACAATAGCAGGTTTGGGCTGAATAAATAGCTCAGTGGTTAAAGCACTTGCTAATACCCAAGTTCAGTTTCCCAGCACCACATAAGCTGTGTGAGCGCCACCTAGTGGTAGCCAGTAATACGTTGTTCAAGGTGGCGGATCTTTACAGTTTTGCGCCTTACCTCACCAGGTGACCAGACAGAGGTGGAAAGGGAAAGGAGGGATAAAGGTAATAATGTTGTGATGAACTTGGCCCTGAGCCAGTGCCTTAGATCTTCTCGGGAAGATTGTGCATCCTGCCTATAGGAAGAGCCACGGGGAGGGAACCTGTGAGCTAGGGATTTAAGTCAGTATTCACCACATTTTTGGTGTGCCTCTCTCCACTTGCATGTGGGAAGATCTCCCTTTTTGCAAAAAGAAAAAGCCTCATACCCTGTCATCCGTGCCTCCCATGTCTATCCTTTGTTTGGACAGGTAAATTTCCTAAGAACCGTTTCTAACAGCTGGGCATGCACCTGTGATCCTAGCACTCAGGATGTGGAGGCAGGAAGATTACTGTGAGTTCTAGGCTAGTCTGGCCCACATAGTGAGTTCAGAACCAGCTGGACTACAGAGCCAGACTCTATTTTAAAAAATGCAGTAGCAGGTTTATGTTTTTGGGGAGCAGAGAGAAGGCTGGGAGTTGAACCCAAGACCTCTTCATTGAGCTACCCATAACCCCTGTTTATTATTATTTTTTACTTTGAAATAGTGTCTCACCAGGTTGACCCAGGATGGACTAGAACATGAGATCCTCCTGTCTTAACCTTCTAGAATGCTTGCATTACAGCTGAGTGTCTCTGGGCCTGGCTAAGTGTTCTCTGCCTATGGGATCTACTTTACTTTTTCCCTCATCTATATTTATTATTCTTTGGTTATTTTCACTTCTTCAGGGCTTTTTTTTGATTTTTAAAAATTGACATGCCACCTCCGTTTCCCTTCTCCACCCTCTCAGACCACCCCCTTCTATCTTCTTACTTCTTTTGTATCTTTTTTCTTTTTTTCTGGAGACAGTCTCACTTTGTAGTCCAGGCTGGTTCTGAACTCACTGTGTAGCTCCCATTGGTCTTGAGCTAACAGCAATGCTTCCTTAGCCTTCTGAGTGCTAGGATTACAGGCATGCGCCACCACGCCTGTATTATGTGGTGCTGGGGAAGCCCTTTAACTGCTGAGCTATTCCTCCCTCTCCTTCTGTATCTTTAACAGTTTTTATGGTTTGGCTTTTTCATATTAAAGACCATATGAGATTTAACTTTATGGGTCTGACTCATTTCGCTGAGTATAATATTCTCAAGGTGCATCCATTTACCTACATTCACCTCTTCTTTTACTCATTTTTTGAGAGCTTTTCTGTTGTCTCATCTAACTTCATAGGGCATCTTTAATCTATCTTCAGTTAAATTGTTTCGTGTTTTGTGTGTTCTCTTTGTCCATTTTGAGTTGTGGATTTGAGGTGTTCTTTTCCTTCTGCATTTGTTATTTAATTACTTGAAATTTGTTTGAGTATTAATATTACATCTATTCTATGTCATGGCTAAGGGCATGTTTGGTTGGTTGGTTGGTTGGTTTGTGATAGCGAGGCTGGTCCTGAGCTGAGTATGTAGCTTAGGCTGGCCTCAAGCCCACGCTCAACAACAACGCTCCTGCCTCAGCCTCCCAAATGCTGCAATCACAGGCATGTATCACCATACCTGACTAATTTTATTTGGTGCTGGAGAGTCAAACCCAGGGCCTTGTGTTTGTTAGGCAAGCTCTTTTTATTTTAACTACTGAGGTGCACCCCCCATATGTATTTCTATCTGCTGACAATTTTTCACTTTTTATTTTTATAAGTAACTTAGGATGGATGGTGGTTCCTTTTTTTCTGTTTAGCTTATTTGTGCTGCATTTTACTTGACCAGCAGTAGGGAGTTTTATTTTGGGGATGGAGTTTGGGTAGCTGCCTGAGGCTCTTAGTTGAAGAGCACTTGTATTTGTTGCTTCAGTGGAAGTCAGTTTTTAAAAAATTAATTCCTTCCCCAATAGCTCTGTCTTGTTTTAGTAGGGCTTTTGTCTTCCAGCTGCTCCCTTCATTCTATGTATCAGTTCTCCACGTGAAGTCTTTTTCCTTCTGACTTCCCTTGTTTATTCCAGAAACCATCGCCTTTGATCTTACACTCCCCTAGTGCTTTCTTTCTGACTGTGGGGTGGCCTCTGCTCACATTGTACTGTCTAGAGGCCTTCTCCTGATGGTGCAATCTAGGACCACATTGAAGTGCTCACTGGACAGTTGCTGTTGGAGCTTCTGGTCTTGGAAGTTTATGTTACTTACGTGGAAATTAGAGTTTTTAGGGGTTTTGTTTGTTTTTAGGCGTGCTCTGTAGTCCAGCTGGTCCTGTACTCACTGTATAGTCCAGGCCTCAAACCCATGGCAATTCTCCTGCCTCAGCTTCCTGAGTGCTGGGATTACAGGTGTGCGCCTCCACACCCAGCATATGTGGTGTTGGGAATTCGATCTCAAGGCCTGTGCTTGCTAGGCAAGTGCTTTAACCACTAGGCTATTCCTTTAGCCCTATTTCATCTTACATAGTAGGGTCAGGTGGGTGCTTTTATTTGTTCTTTCTTGGCCTTATGCTTTCTATTAGGACTTAGGGAGTGTTTACAATTTAGGACTTTGCATGTCCCTACCCGTGTGTTTATTGGTTGGTCTGGGGACCAAGCCCAGGGCTTTCACACTGAGCCAGACCTGTGTCTTTAACCCTTTTTTTTTTTTTTTCCGAGAGGCAGGGTCTCACTCTGTAGTCCAGGGCCAGTCCTAAGCTGATTGTATAGCCTAGACTGGTGTTGAACTTGGGGCAGTCCTCCTGCCTCAGCCTTCCAAGTGCTGGGATTATAGGCGTGAACCACCACACCTGGCTTATGTGGTGGTAGGGAATCACCCTAGGGCCTTGTACTTGCTAGGCAAGTGCTTTACCTGCTGATCTATGTATGACAGGGTCTCACTAAGTCTCTTAAGTTGCCAGGCTGGGCTTGAATTTGGGATTCTTCTGCCTTGACCTCCTAGATTGAGTATCAGGATTACAGGCCTATGGCTGGCCTTTTTTGTTTCTAAATGTGTTTTGGAATCCTTGAAAATAATACTGGGTTTAAAATAATTTTTCATCCAGGTTTTATGTAATTGGTAATGGGTTATAGTGCTGTTTCTTCATCTCTATGGCTATTCCCTTGTTCTCAAGCTCCTTTTGGAGAATTTGTCATTGAAATAATTGTGAAAATTTTACTAGTTTACTCCCGATTATTTTTATATACCTTGAGTTTTGCAGCTCTTTTTATAATAACAGAAATCCTAAATCCTGTTTTTTAAATGACATAATTTAGTGCTAGAAGAATAAAAGAAAGGCATGAAAAAAATCTGCCACATTTTTGATACATTAACAGGATTGTTAGAGAGCAGATGGTGGCTATTATAGGTATGTGCCTCTGGAAAGACTGAATCTGAAATTTTTACTCTGGGCCCCAAGTTTTCAGAGTTTAGGTCAACAAACCCCTAATCTTCATACTCCATGGAAAAACATTGTAAAATTCCTACAGAGCATTTTTGTCTATTTTATTCTGAAACTGATTCTTTAAATATTTAGTATCCTTTGTTTTGTGAAACATTGACTTTTTAAAAAAAGATTTATTTGGTGCAGTAAAAATTTAGTAGCTCTTTCACTTGCTAGCTTATTTTTTGAAACTTTACTAGTTTGTATTTTTAATATATGTGTATATAAGAGTATGGCAACAATTTTGTTCCAGCCTTAGACAGTGGTCCAGGATATAAAGGATGTAAACTTTAGTATAAAGACATGAAATGTACTTAGTTTGAATTGGAAGTGGGAAGGGGACTCAAGAAGCTAAACTTTTTTTTTTCTCTTTTTTTTTTGGAGACAGGGTCTTGGTTTGTAGCCCAGACTGGTCCTGAATTCACTATGCAGCCCAGGCTGGCCTGGACTCATGGCAGTCCTCTTGCCTCAGCTTCCCACCTCCCAGTGCTGGCATTACAGCTGTGCGCTACCACGCCTAGCTTTTGTGGTGCTGAGAAATTGAACTCAGGGCTGTGCGCTTGCTAGGCAAGCACTTCAACTTCTGTGCTATTCCTCCAGCCCAAAACCAAACTTGTGCAGAGCTAGTCAGTTACTGTGTTAGAGGAAGGAGTTTGAATCCACTGTTCAACATTTTGATACTGAAATAGTGAGCTGACCCTACACTTAAAGTCTGTGACCACTTATACTGGATGACATTGCAGATCCTTTCAGGTTACTTCATTGGGTCTTTTTTTTTTTTTAATTGGTGGAGTAAATTTATTTTGTAGTAGTTTGCCACAGATCATGAGATATCAGAGACACAACATACTGTCTGTTAATGGACTGTCCAACCAGAAGGATTTTAGAAGAAAGGCTAAGGCTATTTTTGCCCGAAATTCTGTTTTCTTTTCAGAAACAGCTTTTAAATTGAAGAAATGTATACCTCATGGATGCTTTGTTCTTTTAGAGGTATACCTGGCCAGTCTACCTTGTAACATGTACAGCATTCCCATCAGCCCTGGTTCCTTGCATTGTGAATGTTCATTTAGTTTCTGCTTTCAGGTTTCTGTGTAATCAGTAAAACTGTTTGGATCTGAATTGTCAGCTGTAGCTGATGTCGTGGTGTCCTGGTTATTTAAACACTTTTACTGAGTGTTCACCCGGGTCCTTCTTTCCCCCTGGGAATTGAACCTAACGTCTCATGCAAAGCACACACTCTAGCACTGAGCTATACCCCCAGCCCTACAACTGGTTTAACTTTTTAATTGTGGATAACTTCAAACATAAAAACACAGAGAATGATATAATAAACATACCTGGTAGCATTCGGTGTTAGCAACTTTAAGATCATTCTTTTCTATCTGTGGCTCTAACCCCTGAGTTATGCTGGAGAAATTTTAACCCCTTCCACCATGTTCAGCTTTTACCATTCACCTTGGTTCAGGCTGCATTTCTGTTACAGTTTCTGGGGAGGAAATACGTTTTTTGCATTAGCTGAAGGAAAATGGTAGGAAAGTTTATTTAATATTATCAAGGAAAACAACCATGCAGTCTTATCACCAGATCTAAATTACTTGTACAATCACGCATCACTTAAAGATGGGCTGTGTTTTGAGAAATGCGTCACAGATGATTGTTGTGCAAACATTGCAGTGTACTTATACCAAACTACATGGAATAGTTCATCAAGAGGCATGGTAAGCCACACATGGTCCTTTTTGCATATAATTCAAGCATTCAGGGAAGCTGAGGCGAAAGGATGGTAAGTTCAAGCCTGCCATGGGTTACTTAGTGATGTAGGGAGATCTTGTCTCAAAATCAAAAATAAAAATTGGGTGGGGATATACCACAATGTGAAGACCCTGGGCTTGATCCCTAGTACTACATAAAGGACATTGGCTCAGCCAAGGTAACGTTATTTTATTTATTTATTTATTTACTTATTTTTTTGAGACAGCTTGCTCTGTAGTCCAGACTGGTCCTGAATTCACTATGTAGTCCACACTGGCCTTGAACTCAGGGCAGTCCTCCTACCTCAGCCTCCTGAGGGCTGTGATTATAGGTATGTGCCACTATGCCCAGCTATTAAGTGGTGCTGGGGAATCAGCTCAGGCACTCTAACCTCACTGTCTTATTCCTCCATTCCTCCAGCTGTGAAGGTTGAACTCCTGAAGAAGTAAATACATCCAGGGGTGGGGGTGGGGGTCCAAGATCACACAGCAGGCTTGAATTCTATATCTAGGGATCCTGTTTGCTTACCCAACAAATCTGAACTGTTGATGAGACCAGGGTTCAGATTTCTGCACTCAACTGGGCCTGGTTTCAAACTCAAAACTAAAAAGAAAAATTCCTGTCTCAAATTCAAAATTAAACAGTGGGTTGGGGGTGGATACTAAAGTCTTAAGTATCTTTGTCATCTCTGCTTGGCTTTATTGCCTTTGTTGGAAATTTTCGTCTCGGAAAATGTTGGTGATTTTGTTTAGCAGATCCAGTTCCATTCTGAGTACAAGTTCTACCTTGAACAGGGTGTGAGTTTGACATCAGTTCAATTTTCAGAGTCTTTGTAATCCTGTTTGAGTCTTCCCTGAGTGTGCCTACTTCATAGCTAGCCTGGTGCCCAGGCTGTGTGCCAGATGAGTTCTCAGAGTTTGGTGTCATAAGTAGGATCAGATGTGTGCGTGTGCACTTGGAGGTGAACCCATGAACAGCTTTGCAGGGTTGTTTTCCCAGCTCCTCATTTTCTGTGATCTCACTAAGCCATTCCCGGGCTACCTCTTTTCACTCCAGGCTAGAAAGGTGGGGCTTTCAGTGCTTTGTTGCTCAGTGCACTTTTGTGACTATGTCCATGCCTGGCTGCTAATGGTTTGTTTATTTTGTTATTGTCAAAAGAACCAACTTTCAGTTTGGGAGATGACTCTTTTTCTTCTTTTCAATTTCATCGACACTTTTACCTTTTTTTCTTCTGCTTCCTTTGAGTTTAGTTTACATATTTTTCTATTTTCCTCGCTTTTTTGTGGTGCTGGGCATTGTGCCTAGGGCCTTCACACTGAGTTACATCCCCAGCCCAATTTTGGGATTTGATTTCGAGATAGAGTCTCACTAAATCACTGACTTGTCCAGGCTCCGCTTGAATTTGTGGTCTTTCTGCCTCAGCCTTCTAGAGTATTGGGATTAAAGGTCTGTGCTATCAGGCCTGGCTATTGTTATTTCTCTTTACATTATTCATTCATTCATTCATTCATTCGTTTATTTATTTTGAGGCAGAGTCTTACTCTGTAATTCAGGTTAGTCCAGAACTTACTGTGATGCCCAGGCTGGCCTTGAACACCCAGTAATAGTCCTGCCGCAGACTCCTGAGTAGTGGGATTACAGGTGTATGCCAGCAGGTCCAGCTGTGTGGTGCTGGGGAATCGAACCCAGGGCATTGTGCTTGCTAGGCAAGTGCTTTAACTGCTGTGCTATTCCTCCAGCCCCTCCATTAACATTTTACTTCTGTCAGTCATGGGCCATAATTTCCTGCTTATTTATATTTTGTGATATCCCCAACCCATAATTTTGGACACTTGATTTTTAAATTTTTTTTTTTTACTCTATTGATATTGAATGTCTGGATCTTATTGCCTTCCTTATAGAGTCTTGTTTTGGCAGGCAGGCAATTGGCACATCTACTTGTTCCTTTTCAAGTCAGTTTTTAATTAGTAAAAGGCAGGTCTAAGTAGCATGTTCTCTGGGTCCTGGTTGACTAAGGAGTATCTAAAGAAGTCTGTGTGAAACCCGTATGCCTCCCTGTCATGTATTAACCCCTTTGCTCTGAGGCTTCTGCTCGTGGTGCCTGGCTGTTCTTTGCCACCATCTGCCAGCACCAAGTTTAAATGATGCTGCCTTTGCTCACTCCTGAAGATTCCTCTCTGTGCCATGTCGCAGGTACCCTGCCCAGTGGGTGCTGCTAAGCCCGGACGTTTCTTACTCTGTTCTTTGCCCAGGGGAGCTGGACTGCTGGGCTCTTAGGGTCTCCCTTCCTGCTGTGCAGTTGGAAAAATGCCTCTGGCAGAAACAGGGATTTTTCTTGAGACTTAACTTGCTTTCCTTCTGAGAGGTTGACTTTGTCCACCAGATGAGGAGTTACTTTGAAGTTTACTCTTCAGTTTTATGCTTGCCATGTACCTAATCTGTGTCAGTTTTTACTGTACCTTTGAAAGATGTCTCAGAGTGCTCAGTGCCAGAATTTACCTTTGGGACTTTATTATCCATTAGAACAATTCTCTGTTTTAATTATATACTGTTGTTGGGCTGGAAGAATAGCGTAATGGTTAGATCACTTGTCTAGCAAAGCAAAGCAAAGGCAAGGCCCTGAGTTGAATTCTCCAGCACCACAAAAGCCTGGTGTGGTGGTACACACCTGTAATGCCGGTACTTGGGAGGCCAGCCTAAAATAGGCAACATAGTGAGTTCAGAACCAGCATGGGGTACAGAGCAAGGCTGTGTGTCCGAACACACACACACACACACACACACACACACACACACACACAGTTTGCCTCGTTTCTGTAGTAGTTTTAATACTTTATTTTAATTACTTCTAAAATATAATCATTTATATTATGCTATTTTAAGAAAACTATTAACTTTGAACTAACATGCTCAAGCTTTTTGACAGGCAAATAATTTTAGAATTCATTCTATACCATGGAAGATCTTTATTCATAATGAAATTTCAAGAACACAAGTTTTAGATGAGGAAATATAGACATTTATTTATTTATTCATTCATTTGGCAGTAGTGAGAGTTGAATCACACACACACTAGGCAAGTACTTTACCACTGAACTAATCCTTGGCCCATCTTAAGTTTATTTTTTTGAAGGTACAATGAGGGTACTTTGTATTTTGGAACCAAGAATAGAGGGGTAAAAGCTCCCTCTGGGGTGAAAGCTCCCACTCCTGGTAGGGGGTTGCCTCCATTTTCTATTTTTATTTCATATGTTGCCTAGACTGGCCTTGAACTTTTGATCCTTAGGCTCAAGCTTTCCTGGTCGTTGGCATTACAGGCATGCCACCATTGCTATAGACTTGGGTTTTTATTTAATGTAGTGATTCTGTTGTGGAGAATGAAGTATATCTGTCAGTGTCATGTTATAAAGATGGTACTAAATTAAATGAGAAATTTCTACTCAAAGTATACTGCATTTTTCTTTTTCCCTAAATAAAAGTAAATTCCCTGGAAACTTAGTTTAATACAGATTTGTTAAGAAGATAGCATTAAGAATCTTGTTATGCTGGGTTTGGTAATACAGGTCTAGGAAACTGAAGCTGAAAGATACTGTTTCCTCTAGAATAGTTGTGTAAAATAAAATTTTCAGTTGTAGCATTACATGGTATTTTAAAAAAATTAACAAATGAACCTATTTTTCATTTTCTTACTCCAAATCCCCCTTTTTAGACTTAGTCTTGATATATAGTCCGCGCCAGACTTGAACTTGCTGTGTAGCCCAGGCTGGATTCGAACTGGCAATTCTCCTGTTTCAGCCTCCAGTGCTGAGAGTATAGTTATGTGCCACAAAGCCCAGTTACCTTAACCATTTTTAAGTGTGCATTTCAGAAATATTAAATACATTCATTATTGTCCAACCAGCAACATCATCTGTCTCCAGAACCCATTTTGCAAAACTGAAGCTCTGTATCCATTAAGCAATAATTTTTCATTTCCCTCTATCCATAGCCCGTGGCAACTACCATTGTACTTTCTGTCTCTGAGTCTGACAGCTGTAAGTACCTCTAGGAGTAGAGTCATAGAGTGTATGTGGGGTTGCATGCATGCCTGCCCATGCATCTGGCCTTTCCCCCTGTACTGGAATCTAGAGCGTTTGCACTGAGTTAAATTCCCAGTCCTTTTTTATTTCTACACAGGTTTTACCAAGTTGCCTTGGCTGAGAGCAGACTTTTGATCCTTCTGCCTCAGCGCTCCTGTACCACCTTACCTGGGTATCTGACATATATTTCACTTAAAATAATGTGGAGATTTATTCATGTTGTAACATACTGTAAAATTTCCTTACTTTAAAAAAATCTAATATTCTACTGTATGAATGAGATGTGATCAAAATATACAGTGTATATTTACATTTTAAAAATTTATTACAGTGAAAGACACATTACCACTAATCCCCCTCAGAATACATCCTCTAGCTGCAAAGAAAATTATCCCATGATTCTTGTCACTTTCTGAAGCAGTTGTGGAAGCGCTCCTTTGTGAGCATCTCTATGAGGTGTGGTCACAGCTATGGTGACTGTTGCTGTCCAGGGCCATCTGATGGCTTGTGAAGATAGTACAGTCCTCATCCACCTGGTTTACCAGGTGGGACACTGTGATTTCTGGCTCTTCCTCAAAGTCATAATGACCACAATTGGTAAATGTTTTGAATTGATTCAAGACATTGAAGCAGGCAGGACAGCACAACTAATTTCTCAAACAAGGGTTTAAGAAATCCTTCAGAAATGGGCAGGAACAATGGGATAGGTGTGTTCAAAAGAGGAGGAATGTTTTGGAGAGGATTAAAGGCAATGTGTCTTTTAATGTAATATAGTTTTTTAAACATAAACAATATATGTAAATCATTTCACATACATACTACGTTCATCCAAAGATGGGCACTTGAGTTTCTTCTGTATTGTAGCTATTGGGAATAATGCTCATGAACATGGGCACATAAATCTTTGAGACTCTGCTTCTTAAGTTTCTTGAGTATACACCCTGAATGAAATTGCTGGATTATATACTCTGGTTTTACTTTTCTTTCTTTCTTTCCTTCCTTTCTTCTTCTTCTTCTTTTTTTTGAGATAGGATCTTGCTCTATAGTCTAGGCTGGTCCTGAAACCAACTATGTAGCCCAAACTGTCCTTGAACTCAAGACAATCCTCTGCCACAGCCTCTTGAGTGCTTGGATTACAGATGTGTGCCACCACACCTCGGTTATATGGTGCTGGGGAATTGAACTCAGGGCCTTGTGCTTGCTTCGCAAGTGCTCTTAACTGCTGTGTTATTCCTCCAGCCCCTCTTTTTAAATTCTTGAAGAATTGCTATATTGTTGTCCTCAGTCATGGTATCATTTATATTCCCACTTACAATATAAGGGTTTCAGCTTCTCCTTATCTTTGCTAACACTTGTTTTTCTATTTTTAGGTGCTAGAGACCAAACTCCAGGGCCTCTGACAGGCTAGGCAAGCGCTCTACCACTGAGTTATACCCAATTGTTTTTTTTTAAAGAGCACCACTTTTTATTGCTTATAATGTCTTTTGGTGCACACAAATTTTAAATTTTCAACCAGGCCTGGTGGTGTTAGGTCTATATTCCCAGCATTCTAGGAGGTGGAAGCACTGTAAAATTGAGCCCAATCTGGGCAAGTTAGTACTTATACTTAGCAAGACCTTGTCTCAAAATCAAAAATAAAAAATGGGCTGTTGATTCAGTTCAGTGCAAAAGCCTTGGGCTTGATTTTCCCATAAACAAAGAAACATACAAACTCTCATAAAGACCATTTTTTAAATCTTTTATTGCTTGTGCCATAAGTGTCAAGAAACAATTAACCAATCCAGTGGTATGAAGTGTTAGACTTCTTTTTTCTTTCTTATTCTACTGTTTGGTCTTACATTTCGGTCATGGAGCAATCTTGACTTTTTTTTTTTTTTTTTTTTTTTTTTTTTTTTTTTTTTTTTTTTTTTTTTTTTTTTTTTTTTTTTTTTTTTTTTTTTTTTTTTTTTTTTTTTTTTTTTTTTTTTTTTTTTTTTTTTTTTTTTTTTTTTTTTTTTTTTTTTTTTTTGAGACAGAGTCTTGCTCTGCACTCCAGGCTGGTCCTGAACTCACTGTGTAGCCCAAGGCTGGCCTATAACTCATGGCAGTCCTGCTTCAGCCTCCCCAGTGCTGGGATTACAGGCATGTGCCACCACACCTGGCTTTTGACTTAATTTTCATGTTATATAAACATCCACATGTATTCTTTTGCATGTAAATATCTATTTTTTCTAACTATTTGTGGAAAATACTGCTTTTTCTAATTCTGAGTGGTTTTTGCTCTTACTGAAAAAAATCACGTGAGCATATATGTTAGGACTCATTTCTAGAGTATAGATTCTGTTGTGTCAGTCCTTTTCTAGGAATGGAACCCAGGGCCTTCACACTACCTCCCAGCCCTTTTTTGATGTTTGTGTTTGTCTTGATTTTGGGACAGGGTCTCTCTCTTAAGTCTGTACATTGCTGTTCTTATGCCTCAGCTTTCCAGAGTGCCAGGGTTGCAGGTCTGTATCACCTGGTTGACTTCAGTGTCTACCATGATTTTCCTTACTGTAGCTTTGTAGTAAGTTTTGAAAAGGGAAAGTGTGAGTGTTCTAGCTTTTCCCCATCCCAAAAATTGTTTTGCCCAGTCTGAATCCCTTCATATTTTGTATAAATTTTAGAATGAATTTGTCTGCAAAAGAATCAGTAGGATTTCAATAGGGATTTTATTAATTTACAGATTTTGGGGGTCATGAAATTGGGATTCTTTCCATTTATGCCTTGGGTCAAAGGCAGAGCTAGTGAAGGAGTTGTATTCTTTCAGATCAGGCTCCAGTACTCTGCACCTTCAAGGCTCCAACTTTAACAGCACAGGAAATCAGTGGATTAACCCCCATGATTCAGTCACTCTTGAAATACGAGGCTTTTGGAGGATGTTCTGTATCAAATCATAACACATGGTATATTTGTTATATACTCACATACTGCAATATATACTGCGTGTGTGTGTATGTGTGTATGTATATGTAACTTTATTCTTTTTGAGAAGACTAGTAATCTGTTATAGTGGTTTTGGGGGAAAACAGTATTGAGATCTGTTTGTTTACAGGAAGGCTTGCTAATGCCAGTTGAGGAAAAGTGAATTAGTCATTTGGAGAAGGTATACTACTCTGGTTTTTTTTCCAGTGTTGGGAATTGAATTCAGTATATACTACATGCTGGGCAAGTTTTCTATCATTGAGCTATAGCCCCTAGCTTATTTTCATAGGTTCACCTAGTAGAAGTAATTGAAGTAGCAGTATTGAGTATAAGTTAGTAATTATTAGAATCTGAAAGTAAGTTACTGTTCTGAAGTATGATTAAACAAGCTAAGTGCTATATTTTATCTTGTTCAAAGAGAGGAGATAAAGATTTTACTTTTTTGAGACAGGGTCTCGCTCTGTAGCCCAGGTTGGTCCTGAAGTCACTCTGGAGCCTAGGCTGGCATTGAACTCATCCCAGGGCAATCCTCCTGACTTAGTCCTCCAAGTGCTGAGATTGCAGTGCACCACCACACCCAGCTTTATGTAGTGCTGGGAAATCCAACCCAGGGCCTTGAGCTTGCTAGGCAAGCTTTTTAACTGCTGAGTATTCTTCCAGCCCTTCTACTTTCGAGTCATCTTATTTAGTTAGTATGTATTAGGAAAAACATGCAATATTTATCTTTGGGGAAATGATTTGTTTCATTTTAACATGATTTTCACTTTCTCCTATAAGTGACATGATTTTGTTCTTTATGGCTCAGCAGTACTCCATTGTGTGGATGTTACCATGTTTTCCTTTGGCATTTATCTATTGCTTGGCACCAAGGCTGGTTCCATATCTTTGCTGTTGTGGCTTGTACCACAGTAATCTGGGATATAGACCTCCATGCTAACTTTAATTCGTTCAGGAATATAACAAAGAGTGGTAGAGCTGGGCACAGATGTAGTTCAGTTTTAATTTTTGAGGGGAGACTCCATACTGTTTTCATTCCCACCAGCAGTGTAGAAAGGGCTCTCAAATCCTTGCTAGCATTTACTATTTTTGTGTTCTTGACAGTAGCCATTCTGACTGGAATGAGATGCTGTCTGGGGTAGTTTGGATTTGCATTTCCCTAATAGCTAAAGATGTTCAACAGTTTTTCATATGCTCTTGCTTTTATTCTACTAATTTTGAGAAGTATTTGTTCATTTCATTTGCCAATTTATGGGTTGTGCTATTTGATTTTTTGATGTTAAGTTTTTTTATATATTCTGGATATTAATCCTCAGTCAGAAGATGGGCGAGCAATTTCTCTCTCATTCTGTAAGCTTCACTGTGTTGGCTTCCCTCTTGTTTGCAGAGCCTTTTTAATTGATACAGTCATTTGCTGATTTTAGCTATTTGCCTGTGCAATTAGAATTCTATTCAGGATGTCTTTGCTTGTGTCTATGGTTTTATGTATTTTTCCTCTCTTCTAGCCATTTCAAAGTTTCAGGCCTTAATATGTAGGTCTTTGATCCATTTTGGGCTGATTTTTATGCAAAGTGAGCTGTGGGGATCTAGTTTCAGTCTTGTACCTTTAAAGAGTGTGGAGTTTCCCAGCACTGTCTCTTACAGAAGCTCTTTTCCCACTCTCTGTTTTTGGCTCATAGGTCAAGAATCATGTGGCTGTAGTGCAGGTTTGCTTCTGATTTCTCCATTCTGTTCTGTCCCATTGGGCTGTGTGTCTGTCTGTGCCCGTTACATGCTGGTACTGCAGCTTTGTAGGGTAATTTGAATCAAATATTGTGATGCCCCAAGCCTGCTCTTTTTGCCCAGAATGGCTTTGGCTACTCTTGTGTATTTTGTTTTCTTATGAATTGGTTATTTCTAATTCTGTCAAGATTATCATTGGAGTTTTGATGCAGTTTGTATCATGTGGCGTTTTAGCAGTATTCTGCCAAGCCATGACCATGAATGATTCAGTCCACGAATCTTCCCATGTTGCAGTGTCTTCTTCAGTTTCTTTGTTCGAAGTTCTGTAATTTTCATTGTAGAGGTTTTCACTTCCTTGGGTAGGTTGAATTTTCAGGGTTTTTAAAATTTTAAGCTGTAGTGAAAGTCATTGTTTGATTCCCTCCCCCCCCCCCCCCCTCAGCTGGTTCATTTTGTACCATGTGAGGTGTACTTTTTTTTTTTTGAGACAGGATCTGGCTCTGTGGGCCAGGCTGGTCCTGAACTCACTATGTAGCCCAGCCTGGCCCTGGTCTCATGGCAGTCCTCCTGCCTCAGTTTCCTGAGTGCTGGGATTACAGACGTGTGCCACCACGCCCAGCTTTATGTGATACCTTACGCTTGCAGGCAAGCACGATAACTGTTGTGCCATTCCTTACTCCAGCCTGAGGTGTACTTTTTAAACCATAAAATTCCTCTGCCAAGGTTTTTCAAGGTGACTGAGCCAGTTTTCACTCCTGTTAGTGTGTAAGAGCTCAGTTACTTTATTACCTTATTTTTGTTGTTTGTTTGGAGTCAGGGTCCTGCTCTGTAGTCCAGACAGGCCCTGAACTTACTTTGTAGCCCAGGCTGGCCTACAACTCACAGGCCTCCTGCTGCAGCCTCACGAGTGCTGGGGCTTTAGTACCTTATTAGCTAATTTAGATTAATGGTACATTGTTTTTATATAACTAAATAACCTCTTAATATGTTTATTAGCTGTTAGAACTTATTTTGGGTGTTTAAGACTCTTGCCCAATTTTTTATTTGACTTTGTTATTACTGATTTATTGACTTGTAGAAGATTTAAATGTGTATCCTGCATATAGGATCTTTATAGGACTTGCAAGTATTTATTGTAAATATCTTCTCCCTGGCTTCCTTGTTATACACCAGTGTTGGTTGAACATTCAAAGTTTCTTGTTTAGTATCTTGCTGGCCTGAAGGAATAGCACAGCAAGTCCCAAACCCTGAGTTTGGTTCCCAAATACCACACAATCTGAGCATGATGGCATATACCTGTGATCTCAGCATTCAGGAGGCTGAGGCAGAAAGATATAAAGAATGAGACAGTGTCTCAAAAAAGATCTTACCTACTCTAGGTAATAAGACATTTCATCTTGACTTTCACATTTAAATCTGTTATGCTTTTAGAATTCTATTTTTCTCTTAAGGGTCATTTGTAGCCTTCCTAATTTATTTGTACTAATGTGTCTTTTTTGAGATAGTGTCTTGCTCTGTAGCTCAGACTGGTTCTAAACTCACTTATGGAGCCCAGGATGGCCTTGGACTTAAGGCAGTTCTCCTGCCTCAGCCTCCCAATTGCTGGTATTACAGGCATGTGCCATCATGCCTGGCTTATGTGGTGCTGGGGAATTGAACTCGGGTACTTAGCACTTAGCTAGGCAGGAACTTGAAACGCTGAGCCATTTCCCTTATTTACTCATTAATTTCTATAGGTGTGTCATGTGCCATTATCCCTTGCAAGTGTAATGCTGTGGAATCAAATGTAAGGCCTGCATTTGCCAAGCATGTACCCGTAACCACTGAGCTACACCTCCAGCCTTACAATAATGGATTTTAAATAATAATATTGAGTGTAGCTGTCTTTAGTGTGTTAGATTTGTTGTGGAGATCCTACTGCTTAAGCATGGTCTTTGTATTCTCTACGTTGGCTTCTGTGGCTAGTCGATGGCACACCATTCTGACTAGCTAGAACTTAGCATGTAGGACCTGAACGCTGTTGAACTTACCACTTCCTGGTTGATCCTTTGGCTTTGTGAAGTTTTACCCTTCAGATTCAACACTACCCAACAGGTAGATTGTGGCTTATTTTTGTGACAGGGTCTCTATGTAGTTAAGGCTAGTTCTGAACTCACTGTGTAGCGCAGGCTGGCCTTAAATGCTCGGTAATGCTCCTTGTCTCAGCCTGAGTGCTAGAATTACAGGTGTGCACCACTGTGCCTGTTTATGTGGTACTGAGGAATCAAACTCTGTGATTGCTACTTTGTAAAGCAGAAATTACATTGTGTAATTTGGTTATTACATTATGTGAACATGTATTGAAACATGGTATTTTAATAATACCCAGTTTTTATTATTTATGCATCAGCTTAAAAAATATACTCAGGAGGGATTGGGAGAATGGCATAGTGGTTAGAGTGCTGGTCTGGCATGCACAAGGCTCTGGGTTCAATTCCCCAGCAGCACCTAAACTGGGCTAGTGGCATACCCTGTGCAGTTCCAGGAGGCTGAGGCAGGAGGATTGCTCTAGTTTGAGGCCAGCCTGGGCCACAGAGGGAAACCTGTCTAAAAAAAAAAAGGAATTATAACCATTTGTAATAAGGTGGTATCTTACTGTGTTTTAGTTTTTCTGTGATGATTAGTGATATTGAGTTGTTTTTCATATACTCACTGGCCATTTGTATGTCTTTTGAGAAGTATTGCTGTTTCCTCTGTGTGTGTGTGTGTGTGTGTGTGTGTGTGTGTGTGTGTGTGTGTGTGTGTGTGTGTTTTCTTTTGAGACAGGATCTTGCTCTGTAGCCCAGGCTGGTCCCGAACTCACTGTGGAGCCAAGGCTGTCCTTGGGCTCATGGCAGTGTTCCTGCCTCAGCCTCCCAATTGCTGGGAATCACAGGCAGTGTGCGCCACCATGCCCAGCTTATGTGGTGCTGGGGAATTGAACTGAGGGCCTTGAGCTTGCTAGGGCAGTGCTTTAACCACTAAGCTATTCCTTCAGCCTTGTTTCCTATTTTTAAATTAGCTATCGCGTTTTCAGGATTCCTTATATATTCTGGATACTATTTTCTCCCATTTTATGTATGGGGTCTGTTTATTCTGGTAATTGTTTTCTTTGCTGTACAGAACTGTGTAAGTTTGTACTACCATTTGTCTGTTTGCGCTTTTGGGGTCTTGTCCAAAAGATTTTTATCTCTTTCAGCGTGTCGTTTTCTACACATTGTCTTTTTAGTAGCTTCATAGGTCTTGCATTTTACATTGTTTTTTTTTTTTTTTGAGACAGGGTCTCTCTCTGTAGCCCAGGCTGGTCCTGAACTCACTCTGGAGCCCAGGCTGGCCTTTCACTCACTGCAATCCTCCTGTCTCAGCCTCCTGAGTGCTAGGGTTACAGGCATGCGCCACCATGCCTTGTCTGTGTGGTGTTGGGAATCAAACTCGAGTACTTAGTGCTTGATTTAGAGCACTTGCTAAGCAAGCACTTTACCTGCTGAGCCATTTCTCCAGCCCTGTATATTACAGTCTTTAATTCATTTTGAGATGATTTTTGTAACTGATGAAAGAGAAGGACCTAGTGTGTATGTCCAGTTTCCCAGAACCATGTGTAAGACTTTCTCCTTTGTGTGGTTCTTAGCACCTTTGAGAAGATGACTAAGTTGTAGTATGTGGGTTTACTCCTAGCCTCTCCCCTCTCCTGTTTGTCTCCGTTTTTATGCCGTTTGTCAGCCGTTTTTATGCTGTTTACCATGTTGATTACTGTAGCTTAGTTATATATTTTGAAGTTAGGCAGTATACTGTGTCTTGTTCAGGACTTGATTTTTTACTTAATACTGCTTTGGATCCTGTAATCCCCAGCACTCCGGAGGCTGAGACAGAAGGTTTGCCATGAGTTCCGGGCCAGCCTGAGCTCCATAGTGAGCTCAGGACTAGCCTGGGCTAGAGAGGAAGACCCTGTCTCAAAAATTTTTTTTAAAAAAATAGTGCTTTGGCTATTTGGGGTTTTTGTGCCTCTTAGAGAAACGCTGTGCAATATTTTTACATAGGTAAAGTTTCAGAAAGCTAATAATTATTTTATCAGTGATGACTCTTAGGCTGTTTGTGTGTTGATAGACCATCAGCAAGTACTCTATTAAGGAGCAGCTGGGGCCAACAGACTCTTTAAAGGATAGAAATATGGAAGAGAAACACCAAAGATGTTTTAATTTTTAAAAATCTGATTATATTGAGGGAGAGTATCTTCTGAGATGGTAAAGACAAGACTTGAAGAAGAGTACATTTTAGAGAAAAAGTCCATCGTGTTTGCCTGTGTTAGGTTTGAAATGCAAAGTAACAGTGGAGGCGGTGAGTACATGGTTTGTGCCTGTACACTCTCCACTACAGTCTTGTAACTTGCGTTGCTGTACCTCCTGGACTTGACTGCTTGCCCCAAACAGAATTGGGAGTAAAATCTGTCTACACTAAAGACAGTGAAGGAATCAGGGGCATAGTTCGATTCTGAGAGCGCTTGCCTAGTATGCTAGTGCTCTGGGTTTCTCTCACAGCTGTACTTAAAAATTATTTGGGTTTGGCGGCGGTGGGGCTCTGGAGACTAAGGCAGGAGGTTGCCTTGAATTCAAGGCCAGCTTCATTTAAATAAAAAAAAAACAGTCCTGGGATCAATTCATCATATCTCTTAGAAGCAGAATTTTTTTCTGTAACAAATACAAACTTAGAGAGTTTTTAAATGAAAGTCTATGTTGACCAGCACTTAAAGAGTCGTGGCAAAAAAAAAAAGAGAAGCACTTGTTTCCCCCATGCCCTTTGTATTCCTCCTCCACAGTCCAGCCTTCGACTGTTTTCTCTACTTTTGCCCTGTTACTTCAAAATACTTCATTGTGTTTTGACACATGTAGGTATTTGTTGATTTTTGGCTATTAAAAGTGAGACTTAGAACTTGTTGAATGCATTTGCCCATATCCCTTTCCTCATTCCTCGTATTGTATTGGAATTTTCTGACAAATCAGTAGTCTTTATAATGATGCATATGTTGTATCAGTCCCTATTAAGTCAAACATCTCACTACATCCACGTGATTCCTTAGTAAGACCCATTGTTTTTCCTGGAGCTAATACCTATTTCATGTAGTCATTTGTCTGGCTTTCTGTAGAACTTCGTTCATTTTACCCCCAGATGTGAGTATATTTCTGTCACGTGTGCATAAATAATATATGTTCCATGTTGTCGGCTAACCAGCTTCATTTTTTGCTCCTGCTGGAAGCCTGTCCCAGACAACCTTGAGTATTCTGCTCTAATTTGGAGTGACTTTTATCTAATCCTTTTTTTCTTGTTTAGATTTTTTATTTACTAAGTCCCTTGTTAACTTTTATAATAAAAAGTGTTTTAATTTCTTCTAATAGCTCTTGGTTGTGTTTTGTTTCAGCTGTAGTGCTAGGGATTGTACCCAAGGCTTTCTCACTGAGCTGTATTCCTAGCTCCTTTTTATTGTTTGGGACAGTCTTGCAAAGTTGTCTAGGCTGAGACAAAACTTGGCAATCTTCTTGCCTTTGCCTTAGCCTAATATTAGGATTATAAGCGTGTACCACTGCATTGGGCAACAGGCTTTATTCTGATTTTTATTTTTTTATTTTTATTTATTTGTTTATTTTGAGACAGGGTCTTGCTCTGCAGCCCAGGCTGGTCCTGAAGTCGCTGTAGTGCTCAGGCTGGCCTTGGACTTAAGGCAATCCTCCTGTCTCAGCCTCTCCAGTGCTGGGATTACACAGGCGTGCGTGATGACGCCTGGTTTATGTGGTGCTGGGGAATTGAACTCAGTACTTAGTGCTTGTTAGGCAAGTGCTTTGACTGCTGAGCCATTCCTCCCGGCCCTGTACTCTGATTTTTAAAGACTGTATATTTATTTTATAGCTCCAGTTCCCAAACACATGAAGTTTAAAATGACTTTTATTCCTAGAATTTGAAATTTAACTATGATATACCATTTGGGGGACTTTTTTTTTCTCCAGTCATTTTGTGTGACTGATTTGGCTTTTTAAGCTTTAAGGATGTATTTTTTTTTTAGTAGAGAAGAAAATTTCTTAAATTATGATTTCTGTGTCTTCTATTTTTGTTTTCACTTTTTCCCCTGAGTTTTATTGGTATGTATTTGATACATAGTAGTTACAGTAAATGTGAGGAATTGGTACACACACAGAAGGGCATCAGCTTCACATTCACTTCCTGTCTTTCTTTTCTCTTTGCACTCTCTTAAACACTCCATTGTTGTTTTGTTTTGCGTTGCTTTTGCGATTTTCCTACTTTCCTTTGTCTGTGTTCTGTCCCTTTGTCTTTCATTTTCTTTCTGTATTTGAACTTTTTGTTTTTTGTCTTTTTTCATGTCATTGTAGTGGGACTTTGAAGGATAGAGAAATAACTTTCTGGTGTATTTAACAGAAAAACAAATTTAACACTAAAGTCTGAAGTTGTAGTTAAGTGGGACAGTTCTTGTGAAGCATGCCAGAGGCTCTGGGTTCAAGTTACTATACCACACACACACAAAAAGGAATAAAAATGATGGTAAAAACATTGAATTTAAATTCTTTGCAGTTCTTGGTAAACTCATTTTTCTTTTTGTTTTGACAGAGATGTTACGAACATAAACAGTATAGAAATGGATTGAAGTTTTGTAAACAGATTCTCTCTAATCCCAAGTTTGCAGAACATGGAGGTAAGAACAAGCATTGTCCACATGTGCGCACTGTGTTTCCTACAAGTTTTTTCTTTAATCTCTTGATTACAGGCACAGGTTTCCAATATCTTTCACTTTATTAGTCATCTCAAAAAATCAATAAAAAATGAATTTATAACAGAGAAATATAGATAATTTACATATGTGTCTGAATCACTTAGGAATGAATTTACCCTTTATGTAACTTCAGTTCACAGAGATAAAGTCTGTTTTCAGGACAGGTTTTCATATCTTAAGAGTAGTTACCTACATGAAATTTCCTTAACAGTAATAGGGAAATTATGTACTGTCAGTATATGACTTAGTAGATTATCTTTCTGGGCACATGTGCATGCATTTTGTATGTTTTAATCTAAGAGAATCTAAGATAGTCTGTGAGAATAGAACTTCAAAATGTATATTTTCTTGGTTTTTTAATTTTAAAAAACTTTAATTTGTTATAAACCTAGAAAATATCCTGGTAGTCTGTTTCACTTGTTAAATTTAAATGATGCTTTAAATAGTGTTTAATAATGTTTAATAACATATAACAATTTTGAGATTATGGTTAATTTTGTTGCTGATAACTTTGATTTTTAATGTTTAATTTTTAAATTATTATTATTAAAAATAGAAACCCTGGCTATGAAAGGATTAACATTGAATTGTTTGGGCAAAAAGGAAGAAGCTTATGAATTGGTTCGCAGAGGTCTGAGAAATGACTTAAAGAGTCATGTGTGTATCCTTTTTGAAATAGTTTGAAAGACAGAGTGGGTTGTTCTGAGCCAAGGCACTAGTTTGAGACTCAGAAGTTTTAAATCTCTGTTGCTGTACAACTGCAGAGGAAATTCTTCTTTCTTAAATTGAGTAACAGCAATTCCCTTCCTTCAAGAAGCATTTTTAATACCATCATATCTAACCATGTATCTGTTTCACTTGCCTTTAAAAATATCTTTTTAGGGGATGGAGGAATGGTACAGCAGTTAAAGTGCTTGCCTTGCAAATGCAGGGCCCTGAGTATGATTCCCCAGCACCACCCAAAGCCGGGCGAGATGGTGCATGGCCTGCAATCCCAGCACTTGAGAAGCTAAGGCAGTGGGATTACGTAGAATTTGAGGCCACTTTGAGATGCTTAACGAGTTCAGGGCCAGCTTGGACTATATAGTGAAACGCTGTCTCAAACCCACCACCCAACCCAAAAAATCAGTGAGAGGTTTGTCCACTCTTTAAAAAGGGAGGTGGCATTCTTATGGTCTGAATTTTTATGACCCCCATAAATTCATTATCTTATACCAAATCTGTGAGGCAGAGAACAGCCTCCTCAGACATTTGATTCTGCTGCCACCTTGTCGTGGACTGTAACAGCTCCTAAACTGGATGGTAAATTTCTGTTATTTATTAATTATCTACTTTTACTTACTGTGTTACAACAGCCTAAGTAGACTTAAGGTGGGTACCTTGTAGATTTTATCATAATTATATCTTTCTAGAGGTTTTATAATAAGGAATACTAGAGGTGTGATACCGTACACTGTTAAGAGCACAGGCTTTTCCACGTAGGCGTGGAGTTTAGTGTACTTAGATTTGAAACCTAGATCAGGTTAATCCTAACTATGTGATTTTAGGGCTTGGTTTCCTCACACATGAGAATAATTATACTCTGCTCATTGTCTTGGTATGAAAACTAAATAATGAAAGTTTTGTAATTTATTTTGTTTTGTTAAGGCAAGTGTGAGGGTGAGATAAAGTAGAAATGCCTAAAAGGTGATCAAAAATGCAATAATTGTTTTTAAAGCTTTTTAAATTACATTAGAAGACAAAAGGCCGTTAGTACCCACAAAATACTCCCCTCACTTTGGACACACATATCACGTTGTTTTTGGCGTTTTCTTTTCCTTTTTGTGGTACTCGGAAATCAGAGCGGGTCCCATCCATCTGTGCTATATTCCTAGCCCTGTCAGCTGGGCTCATATGATCTTCCTTGTCTCACTCTCCCCTGAGTACTGGGATTACAGGCCTTGCCACCAGGCCAGACCTGTTCTTGCCACTTTCCGAAGCAGTTTTGGGAGTCATTTTCTGTGAGTGTCTTCTGTCCACGTTCTGACCAGGTCTGACCTTGCTAAGTTTCCAAGAACATATGAGATTGAGTGCCTGCAGGGTGGTATGGCTGTAGACTCCCTGAGTGTCTTTAGTTGCACTGCTTGTTTGCTTTAGTACCCTGAATTAATTTGAAGTATTTCCTTATAACCATCATTTTGCTAAAAGTCTCACAGTGCCAGATTTGATTGTGCAGGTGAGGTGATGTGGACACACTGTACAAGTCTGCCTTTCTCTTGGACGGCCCTCACCTTTCCATTGGTTGCATCAGTACCTTTCTTTTTCTTTTTCCCCCACTATTTTTATTAATATACAAATGTAATACATACTATTTACAATGAATTTGGGTGTTTCGTACATCTGTGTATCACATCAACTTCACAATCCCTTCCCATCTTTTTCCCTCCCACCCCCTCCCTGTCCCTTCCCCCAGCTCCGGCTATCACTTCATATGGTTCCAAAGAATGTCTGTGTTCTGGGTTTTCCAAGTCCGAGAAACTGTACTGTGTTTAGTGTATTAATCTTCCATGCCTAAGTCATTTCACTCAAGTCACCACTCTACCCCAGCTTCCTATTCCTCTAATGGGTTCGCAGTAGTCAAATCTTGGTATCTCCTTTCTGAATCCAACCAATCCCATCATTGGGATATTCACCAAAAGGTTTTTTTTCCCCATATTTTCCTACAACTTTGTTGTTATTGTTAAACCTGGCCTTACCCACCAGCTCACACTAGAAAATAATTATAAGCATGTAGTTCAAAAGACTAGTGAATTTGGGAGAAAAGAGAAAAAAAAAAATTCAGTTGCCTTAGCTGAATACTGGAAGGTGCATATTTGTACATTCACAAGGTTATCTTTACATCTATCAGTTTCCTTAGGATAAACTTTCATTAGTGACCTAATAAGTGAATTGTTACAACAAAACAAAATCAAAACCGTATCACATTGCTACATTAAATGAACTTAAATCTATACCATATAAACATACTTAAAGCGGCAGACATGAAGGCAAATCTAGTTATTTCAGAATTTCCTAACTTTCGTTATCTTATTTACTCATATTTCGGTGATTACTAACCTACCTTTTTCTCAGCTCATCCTCCTCTAGCTGTTGTCACTTTTTCTCTGGGGTCATTGGTGTCGCTGGTCTTCCTTTCACTGTCCAAGTTTCCTTTTAAGTATTTTCTGCAATACTGGCTCAGTGGCTGAAAATTCCTTTAAGCTCTCTCTGTCATGGAATGTTTTAAGTTCTCCCTTTAAATTAAAAGATAATTTTGCTGGTTATAGCAGTCTTGGTTGGCATTTATGTATTTTTAGTGCTTGGATGATAATCGCTCCACGATTTCCTTGCTTTTAGAGTTTGGATTGAAAAATCTGCTGTTATCCTGTTGGGTTTATCTTTGTAGGTCACCTTCTGTTTTTCTCTTACCGCTTTTAGTATTTTCTCTTTGTGTTGGGTTTCTAGAATTTTAATTATGATGTGTTGTGAACGCATCAGTACCTTTCTAATCTGGTTGCCCGTCTTAGCTTCCAGTTGCTCCCACCTATTTCTATCACCAATACCAGACTATATTCCAGCCAGCTGAGGGGATTTTCTCAAGCTTTATTTTGTCATTTATGTTATAAACAAGACTTTTTCAATTAATATTTATAATGCTTTTATCTGTACATGTTGTCTCAGTTACTTTTTTTGTTGCTGTGACTAAATACTTGACATGCACAACTTAGGAGAGGAAAAGTTTAGTTTAGGTCACAGTCCGTGGACAGTCTACAACAGTGGAAGCACATGGTAGAGGCAGCTCCTCACAGCATTGTAAACAGAAAGCCAAGTTTGTGAGGAAGCAAGGGAGTTGTACTATCTTTCCAGATCTTTCCAGGTTGTGTCCCAGTGATCTGTCCCTTTTGCATTCAGCCTTAGTGTTCTGCCTTTTCAAGGTTTAAATTCCCAATCTGCCACATACCTGTAATTTATAATCTACCACATATCTGTAATCTGCTATGTGCCTGTCTTCTGTCACACACTGATAGTCTACCACAGATGCATAATCCACCTTCCAGGCCAGGACCCATTCTAACAACACATGGTTCCGTAGATAATCCATAGCACTCAAGTACATGAAGCTTTTAGGGGCCATTCCAGATCCAAACCACCAATACCTGCCATAGGCATTCCTGTGTTTTACTGACTGTTCAGGATCCTTGGCCTAAAATGTGTTAGATTGGTGCCTGAGCCAGTCTAAGAGAGAAACATTGTAGTTTCCTGGAAACCAAGTGTTTTAGAATGATTACTTTGGTGGGAGTGGGACAAAATAAAGAAGAGAGAAATTAAAGGTAGTAGGATTGAGTGACTGTAGTAGGAATTTATATCAGAAATGGTGAGATATTCCTGCCTCCACCTTCTGGGTGCTGTTATTATAGATATGTGCCACTTTGCCCAGCTTTAAGTTCACCATTGTGCAGATGGTTGCACTTCCTCCGAGTCTCCTGGAAGATCATTTGGAATAGCATTGCTTGACTTGTAGGTTGTGTCCTTAACTAAGTTCTTCAGGTTGGCATGTTTATGGCCTTCTTCAGAGGTCAGACAAGAAGTATGATGAAGCCATTAAGTGTTACAGAAATGCACTGAAGTGGGATAAAGACAATCTTCAAATTTTAAGAGACCTTTCCTTACTACAAATTCAAATGCGAGATCTGGAGGGTTACAGGGTAAGTAAGATACAGATTTTTTTTTTTTCATTCCAAGAGGAAAATAATTGAATGTCCTCTTTGTTCTGGCTAGGTTTTGAATACCCAGATCTTAAAAATTATTTTCTTGTGAAGCAGGTATGGTTTACTCTACAAGGTTAATCATTTGTTTAAAACTACAGTACCCTTCAAATAGGCCATGTCTTCATCTGATATTTACACATAATTATAATCTTTATTTACATTTTCTGGAAGGGCAAATTTTTTGCATTTTACATTTATTGAGATTGGCAGAATTTTTTGTACCTTAAATCAGCTGTGGGTTTGGTTCCTCTTTGTATTCTTTCTGTCTTTCGTGGAAATAGTACTTACTGACCCCTTTTTTCTACATATCATCAGATTCTTTTTTTTTTTTTTCATCAGATTCTTTTTTGTCTCAGTCATTCTATCTCTGTTCTTGGAGTGGGTAGGTCAGAAAAGAAAGATATCTGATTTTAAGGGTTTTTTTCTTTTGTTGTTGTTTGGTTTTATTTTTAAAATGTAAGATTAGCTTATTGAGCTTCTTACACGTATTCCTTTGCCTCTCTAAGGCTGTGCAATGTGAATGTTTAAAGTTTTCTTTTGTTGTTCCCAGTGAAATGCAAACTGCTATGGGGTGATTTTACCATTTAAGGAACATCTGTTGGTTTAACTGTACCTACTAGAAGAAAATGATTTTTCCCCCTTTTTAGGAAACGAGATACCAATTACTCCAGCTTCGACCTGCACAGAGAGCATCATGGATTGGTTATGCTATTGCCTACCATTTATTAGAAGATTATGAAATGGCAGCAAAAATTTTAGAAGAATTTAGGAAAACACAGCAGGTAATAATAATAAACTAAGTTTACAAGGTATGACTCTAACGTATAACTAAAAGAGGGTTTGGGCCACAGCTCAGTGGTTAAAGTGCTTCCGTAATACGTGCAGGGTCCTTCGTTCAGTTCCCCAGCACGACATAAGTCAGACATGGTGATGCACACCTGTAATCTCTACCACTCAATTTGAGGCAGGAGGGGTGCCATGTGTTCAAGACCTGCCTGGGCTATATACTGAGTTCAGGAGCAGCCTGGACTCTGAGAGTGAGACCCTGTCTCAAATAAAAATGAAAGAACAATGGTGTAAAGAACTCTACATTAGAATTCACTCAAATGAACATATAGTTAATATTTGGTATGTTCCCCTTATTTATTTGTACTGGGAATTGAGCCCAAGGCCTTTGCGCTGAGCTACACCCCAGCCCATTTTTATTTTTTTTTGGTTTTGAAGCAGTCCTGCTAAGAAATTAAGTTGTCCAGGCTAGACTCAAACTTAGATTCTTCTTGCCCTACCCTTCCACAGTGCCAGGATTACAGGCCTGTGCTACTGAGGCTGGGTGATGTATTTACTGTAAGTCTACATACCCATAGCTCTGTTTAAATCTTTTTTCTTTAACATTTAAAGTAATTTAAGACATCCTGTTTTTTTATCCCTAAATGCTCCTGTATGTTTTGTCTAAGAGTTACTCTGTAACTGTTAGTGCTATAGGTAGTATTATATGAAAATTAGAAAATTATCTAAAGCCCATGTTGAAATTTTGTGTATTATCCAATTCATGTGCTTTCAACTGTTGTTTGCCCTATTGCAGTGTCTGTTTGTCCTCACACTGTGTGTGGTCATCATTTCTCATCTGTCTCATAATTGGAAACAATCTTAAACGCGTTTTTGTGTTTTATGACATTACTGTTTTTTTGAACAGCATAGGCGTGTTTTTATGGACAGTCTTTCCTTGAAGTTGCTTGATATTTTTCATTATTAGATAAAGTTCTGAGTTTTCATTAGGAAGCCATATATGTGATGATGTGTCTATATTAGTAGACTTTATATCATTTGAACAGAATTACCTGGCATAAATCAATTTTTAAGAGAGAATACTCATTTTGGCTCACAGTTTCAGAGGTTTCATTCTATGGTCAGCTGCCTCCATTGGTGTGGGCATGCGACAGGGAAGGACTGCATTGGGGGTAGGGCATGGTCAGGGAAGGTTGCCCAAGGGCAGAAAGTGCAGGGGCCAGGAGTCAGACTTGATCCTCTCCCTTTGGCTGTGCCTCACCCGCTCTCACCATCTTCTAGTAGTGCTATTCAATCATGTTCTTGTCAGTGAAGTTGGTCCACTGACAAGTGAGAGCCTCACGATGTCGTCACTTCTCAAAAGCCCACCCGCAGCCAGCCCTTCAACACATGAACCCTTTGTGTGACATACATATCCAAACCATAGCAGAGGCCTTCTCAGAAGTCTGTCATGTCAAGGGGCACTTGACGTGTGTTTTTTTCCATTTGGTACTGTGTTAAGGCAATGTCTGCGGTGACCCATTTTTTTCCCCTCTTTGTATTTATATTCAGTCAATTACCTAAGACTGAATAGCCTGTTTCTTATCAAATATTTGCTATTTTTGTCATTCGTTGGTTCTGATTCTTGCCTGTATCAGCTATTTTATTACTGTGATAGTTACAAAATGAGGATTCTCTGAACCAGTCATTCCTTCTTTTCTTATGTGGTGTTTCACTGTCAAAGAGTGTCTGTTACTCCCTGTTTATTTTTTGTGTTAAGTACTTAGGGATTATTCTTTTATTTAGTTTGTTATAAACAAATATTGTTTTTAATTACTCCATATATAGAGATGTAAGATTTTTTAAAAATCTGTTTTATCAACTAGATATTATCCTTGGACTTTTAATGTTTTTTTTTTTTACTGTGTAAATACTTTTGTAATAGGAAAACAGAATTTTTACTGTTAGTATTTCTTATATCTATATACAGACATCCCCTGATAAAGTGGATTATGAATATAGTGAACTCCTTTTGTATCAAAATCAAGTTCTTCGGGAAGCAGGTCTCTATAGAGAAGCCTTGGAACATCTTTGTACCTATGAAAAGCAGATTTGTGATAAACTTGCTGTAGAAGAAACCAAAGGTATTTTTTAAAGAATGTCATTCTAATATTTAAAGCAAATAGCAAAGTGAAGAATGATTAGTTGCTGCCAACAAATGCATATACCTAATATTTTTGATGATGGAAAATACATACATTCGTGCACTTTGAACACTTGTAACATAGTGATATATATATTTAAGCAATGGATTTTGTTGATATAGAAAAATTAAAAGCAAACAGAAGTATCTTGTTTTTGTTTTGAAATGTGCACTCTTTATGTTGCCTAGGCTTGTCTTGAACTTCTGGGTTCAAGTGGTCCTTCTGCCTCAAGTGGGAGTAGCAGGGACCATACGTACATGGCCCCTGTGTGTTTCAGAGTATTTTTGTATTAAAAATATTGTAGGGTTTGATCAAACACAGGAGACAGTCACTTAATTTTATAAGACAAGAGGATTGAATACTTTAGAAAGAATTTACTAACAAAAGTGCAGTGTGAGATGCATGTGCCAGTGTTTTTTGTCAGCAGTACGTATTGACAAGTAAGTGTCACTAAAATACTCATGGGACATCCCTGGTATTCTCATGGATAATCTGAGTGTCTTTGAGAAAATAGCAAACGTATAAGTTCTGGAAGTTGTTATGTTCAAATACAGACAAGATCTACATTCGTCTGTGTAACTGATTGTGGTAGGAGAAAGAAGAGGGATAAGTAATTGAAAAGATGAGCAATTTTTAAGTCTTACCATCTGAAATGATGTTTTATACTTGGTAGTCTAGGAAACTAAAGTTTGCCAGTTTCAATTTTTTTTTTAACTCACCTTGATATCGAACACTGTAAAAGCATAGACTTTGTACTATTTGCAACCTGTACTTTCACCAGAGGGTGATGCTTTCCTGCTCCTGCCAAGGCTTTTGGAGCTCAGTTGTAAACTGTAGGTTCAGGTCAGCCCTCTCTCATTCAGGTTGGTCAGCGCTTCATCTACTATTATGGAAAGAGGAGGTATGGAAAGATTGTAAGTCTTGGAAGAGAGATTGGTTTCATTCTTTCATTGGCTTAGTAGCTATAGTTCCAGGGCCAAGGCGTGAGTGGGCACAGGCAAAGTGTTTTATTGTTAATTCTATAGTTAATTATTTCTCCTCCTCCTCCTCCTCCTCCTCCTCCTCCTCCTCCTCCTCCTCCTC
>PVKB01000490.1:655906-674409 GCA_004027205.1 Ctenodactylus gundi | reverse complement strand
ATGTGGTGCTGGGGAATCGAACTCAGGGCCTTGCTGTAAACGCTTTAACCACTGTTCCATTCCTCTAGCTTCTATTGTTAATTTCCTTATGAAAGTACATGACAGTTTTCAAAGTGCTTTTTAAGTATGTTTTTTCATTCCATAGTTTTGATAATTTTGTTAGTGAGGAAGAGTGGCAAGGTAGGGTCAGGTTGTTCAAACTTAGAATTAACCAGTGGATTATAGTAATGGAGAAGTCATTGGTAATGTTAGGAGACATCTTCTGAGCATTTAGAATGAGGGTAGTAAAAGTCCAAATAACCTACTAAAGAGGCATTGAAGAAGGTAAGCATAAATGACTAGTAGTTGTTACTGTGGTATAAAGCAAATCAAAAAGGAGTAGATGAAATGCAGTACAGGATCAAGAGGTTCCTTTTTGTAGCATGTGTTTGTAACTAAATAGAGAATGTTTAAAAGAATATTTGATAAAGTAGAGGGGCCGTGATTTAGTAGGTAAATTGAAAGTTTGACTAGATAGGAACAGGATTAGTTCATCTCCAGTAACAATAGTGGCACTATGTACAGAGAAGTAGGTGTGTGTGTATCTAGGGGATATTTGCAAGTTCTCTTCTGATTGTTTGCATTTGGTATATGCAATAGGATGAACAAGGCCATCAGCTGTTTTCACGAAATGCTGAATACCTATCTTAGCCCATGTGTTAGGAACAGATAACATGAAGAGAAGGAAACTGAAAGGGAAATCTTTGAAAATTCTGACAGTAGAGGTTGAGAGAGGTTGAGATGAAAAAGACCATTTGGGAAGTCCTGAATAAGATGCTTTAGGCAAAATGTCTTACAGTTAATTCTTGTACCAGCTGTTCCCTCCATATAGAAGAGGTGGAGGAGATTAAGGGGAAGAAATGAGGATCGGCTTATAATAAAAAGTAGAAACTCACTGGTTATTTTTTGTGGTTTTAGTGAAGTTGGATTATGCTTAATATACAGTATACTTTGCCAATTTGCACTGTGAACGTTTTGAACTTGAGTTGTTGGAGGTAGAGATATCTTGTGCGCATTGTTGTACATTTAGTTGCATCTCCAGCTTTTTCTCACTTGTTGCCAGTAGTGTCCACCGCCCCTAGTATGACAGCCCAAATAGCTTTAGATATTGTTGAGTGTACACTGGTCAAAAACTATAGGGTCAGTTGTTAAGAATATTGCCTTTGTAGCTAAATTGCTTGAGTTGATTCTAACTCATCAGTCTTTGAAAGACCCTTGACAAGTTTACTTAAGTGTGATGAAAATAATACTAATCTTTTTCATGGAGTCTTGAGAATTGAATTAGTTAATGCATAGAAACATTTAAAACTCACTGGTAGGGCTGGGGGTGTAGCTCAGTGGTAGTAGCACTCTTGCCTTACCTGTCTGGTGCCAATTGATTGATGGAGTGAAGTGTGCAAAGATAAGCATTGGTTTGAAAATAACCCTTTTGGTAAATAAAAGTTGATTAAGAACGGGAAAAGGAATCCTGATGTGTCTGAAGGTTTATGAGTTTAGAGCTCAGGTATTTTTGTTGAAACTACTTTCCATTCATCTAATTTGTTCCTGTGCATAAAAAATATACAGAACACAGTTGGAATGTAAATATGCAGCTTTAAAATTGATAGGATAAACAGAGAGGACTGGGTTTGAGATCAGTTTTACTACTTGGAGCTGCCACTGTCATTTAGGGATGTGGTGCTGCAGCCAGGAGAAGGCATGCACAGAATCTGTGAGTTATTGATAGACCTGAAGGAAAGGAAAGGTTTTTCTTTAGGTTGAAGTTGGGTTGTTGAAACACAAAAAAGAAAAATAAGACTGCTAATGTTTATTGATTTTTTTGGGGGAAGAGATAAAAAGGTCAAAAGTAGGTGATTTTGAATGTGACCCTGTTATGGGTCTCTACTACATATTGTATTATAGTTGATTAAGGGCCCATAAAGGTTAGCATATTAAATTGTGTCATTAATTTGGGTGTTGAGGTTGTTTGCAAGATATCAAGAATAATTGAAGAATTGAGGGTGTCCAGGTGACACTTTGTTCAACAATGTGGGAATGTAGCCTGGGATGGGACAGATTCCTTGAGTAAATTGAGGATGTGAAGAGATAGCATTTTAAAATAATGTGAACTTCAAGAAAAGACAAAAAAATAAAGTCTTTAAAGGGAGCTGAGAATTCAGAAAGATACCAGATCTGACCACTTCCCCCAATTGATTTGATACGGGTTTTAAGGGAAAATTTGAAGAAGTTAAAATTATAATTAGAAGATTTTTCTCAAATATTAATTTTTTTTTAAATCAGGGGAACTTCTGTTGCAATTGTGTCGTTTGGAAGATGCTGCTGATGTTTACAGAGGATTACAAGAGAGAAACCCTGAAAACTGGGCCTATTACAAAGGCTTAGAAAAGGCACTGAAGCCAGGTATTGCTCTTTATTGCTTATCAAGTTTTAGTTTTTAATTACTGTGTAATTTACTAATTCATTGAAAATTAAATACAAAAGTACATTACATACTTCCTTCCATTTTATGTGGCAGATTGAGCATTTTCTGAAATCTCTTACTACAAATTGATAGAAATGATTGAGAATCTTCTTTGGAGAAATATTGTAATACTTAGCATTGAGAACATGAGAGAGGCATTTCTTCTGCCAGAAATAGAGGTGTTTCACTAAAAGGAAGCCTTGCGCATAAGGACTGTTGTAAGCCATGGCTGGAGCGGTGGCCTTTCAGGGGCACGTGAGCATTACCAGGCTGAATGAGCAGCACCATTCTTTGTGGGAAGAGGGATTAAATTCCTACCAGTCAAATTTAGAATCAGATTTTCTGCCCTGTGGCCCACCCGAGGGCACCCCCCCACACACACCTTCTCCCCAAATGGAGTTCACAAACGGTGACAGACTCAGAAATAAATAGTCAGGATTTGTAGCCAAGCTACCTGATTTGAAGCTTTGCCTCTTCAAGGCTGTTGGTGAGGTGAGCCATTCTGGGTACCATTGGTATTTATAAGAGGATCCTTCCTGAAGACAGCTTAATAAGAATAATTCCCAAACTATGTTAGGAACACCATGTGGAATGGTGACCATCTCTTCTAGCATCAAGGAGAATAGAGATGATGGGAAAATGCAAGACAAATAGAGGGAATTGCAGTCCCAAAGCATGACTAATTAGGAGAAAGAGTGACTAGGAATCTGAGAAATGAAAAACCTACTTACTGAAATAAAAATCCTAATAGACTTAATGGAAGAGGGGTCATAGCCAAGGAAAGTAAAAATGAATAAAGAAGATTAAACCAAGGAAAGCTTTTAACATTTAACATGAGGGTGAAAGAAAAGCAAAGTAAACATGGAGCATGCTGGGCATGGTGGCACATGCCTGTAATTCCAGCACTCGGGAGGCTGAAACAGAAGGATTACCATGAGTTCGAGGCCAGCTGGGACTCCAAGGTAGGTTCAGGAGCAGCCTGGACTACAGAGTGAGACTGTGTCTCAAAAACAAAAAACAAAAAATGAACATGAAGAAATGGAAGATAGGGGATAAATCCAGAAGCTCTGAATCAATCAGAGGAGAAGAATTAACAGGGAGAAGCTAAGAGAAAATAATATTTTCTGTGAAAATGCTAGAAATATTGTAGAGTGATTTATAGATATATTTAGGTGGTAAGATAAAAATTTCTACACATCTTCAAAATCTTTTCATGTTAAAATATTTTTTCCAAAATTTTTCTTTTTATTAGTGTATATTTTGTGTTATATAATAATTATATTGAACATGGAGAATTGGTGCCCATGCTGGTCACATTATATCTTAATAGGTTTTATTTCCCTTTTTCTTTCCTGTCACCTTGTCTCTACCTTTTCTTAGATCCTATTTGCCACTCCACAGAGTCTGTCTCCCTGTGTCTTTCCATCTCTCTTTTATTTGCTTTTTTACATATTTGTACTTTGGGTTTCTCCTCTTAGAAAAACTGAGATATTTAACCCTTTATGACTGGTTTATTTCCCTAAGCATATTCTCAAGGTGCATTCGTTTCTCTATCAGTGACTCAAATGTATATCTCTTATTGGCAGCATAGTACTCCGTTATTTATATGTGTCATGGATCTTTATCATTAATCTGTTGATGGGCATATGGGCTGCTTCTAAGATTTAGCTGTCATAAGTTGTGTTGCTATAAACATGGGTGTGCACGTATCACTGTTGTGTGATGTCTGACTCTTAGGAAGCCACCTGGAAAGAGGTATAGCTGGGTTAATTAGAATTTCTTTTTTCAGTTTCTTAAATGATATTTCCACCCTAAATTTCATAGTGGTTGTACCAATTTGTAGTAACAATATAAAAGGGTTTTCCACACACACTCACCAGCATTTGTTGTTTTTTGAGTTCGTGGTAGGAGTCATTTTTACTGGAGTAAGATGGACTATCTCTGTATTCCTTTGCATTTCTCCAATGATTGAAGATGCTGGACATTTTCCTATGTATCTATTGGGTATTTATACTTCTTATGAGAAGTATGTATTCATTTCACTTGCTCATATTTTGATTGGATCTTTTATCTCCCAAGTCTAATTTTTTCAGTTCTTTTTATGTTCTAGATTTTTGTCCTCTCTGAGAAGAAGCTGGCAAAAATTCTGTCATTATCTTGGTCCTTTCTTTGTTGATTGGTCCCTTGGCTATGCAGAACCTTTTTAATTTGATTTAGTCCCATTTGTGAGTCTGTGTTAACTCTTGTGCAGGGGGTGCTCTGTTGAGAAAGACCTTGCTAATGCTTACATCTTCAAGGGTTTGACTGTTTTATTTTTCAGCAGGTTCAGTGCTTCTATCCTAAGTCTTTGGTCCATTTTGATTTTAGTACCGGGTGGTAGATGTGGGTTTAGATGTATTCTTTTGCATGTGGATAACCAGTTTTCCCATCACTGTTTGCTAAAGCGGCTATCTTGGGCTAGGAGCGTAGCTCAGTGATTAAAGTGTGCAAGGCCCGCAGCACATTCCCCAGCACCACATAAGGTTGGCGTGGTGAGACCCGCTTGTAATTCCAGCCCTGAGCGTCTGAGGCAGGAGGATTAATGTGAGTTTGAGTACAGCTTGGGCTCCTTAGTGAGTTCAGGATCAGCCTGGACTACAGAGCAAGACTCTTGTCTCAAAAATAAACCAACAAGGCTGAGACGGGTATTGTCGGGAGTCCAAGGCCATCCTGGGCTCTACGGTGAGTTCAGGACCTGTAGCCTGGGCTACAGAGCGAGACCCTGTCTTCAGACAAACAAACAAACAAAAACCTGACCAAAAGAAAATAAATTGTTGTAGTTTTTTGGCCTCTTTGTTAACAGATGCAGAGGGTCCTCTGGGTTGTCTCTGTATCCTCAGTTCTGTTTCACAGAGCCTGCTGTCTGAGTTTGTACCAGTATTTAATTACTTTGAATAATGTAGAGTTGTTCAGAATAATACACAATGTATAATTATATATAAACTATTTTTTGCAGCTAATATGTTAGAACGGCTAAAAATATATGAAGAGGCCTGGACTAAATACCCCCGGGGCCTGGTGCCAAGAAGGCTGCCGCTCAACTTTTTATCTGGTAAGTGAGAATAGCTGCAAGTGAATGAAACGCCGTTACGATTTGGCAAGATTTTTATTCCAGGTTGTTACATATGCATATGAATATTAAGATTAAAGTGAGCATTTTTGGAATTGTTTGGATATATGTAAGTCAACAAGATTTTTTTCTTTCAAGGTGAGAAGTTTAAAGAATGTTTGGATAAGTTCCTAAGGATGAATTTCAGCAAGGGTTGTCCGCCAGTCTTCAATACTCTGAGGTCCTTATACAAAGATAAAGAAAAGGTAAAGCAAAGTGTAATGCTTTCTTTCGGCTGTTTTGTTGCTCAGTATTATTGTGACTGATTGTTTGCCTATAAATTGACTTGATTAATACTTGATTATTGTTGCCAGCTAGTACATGTTTTATGAATCTGGTGTTAGTCTGCTATTTTGCTGTTTCAGTGTCTGTGCTTTTTTTCTCTTCTTTTTTTCATCTTTTTTCTTAAACTTTTTAGTAACCTGTACTTACTGGTTTTCTTTATTTCTGCTGTATCCTTAATGAGCCAAAATAAATTCTGAAAAGTCAATAAGATAGAAATGTCTCCAACATTTTCTCTAATCTTTGGTCATTGTCAGATATATGAAGAAATCACAAGTTATTTTTAGTTGAGTAATCTACATTTTTGTTAGAGAAGATACTCTGTTGAAAGAGTTTATTTTCTGTCCCATTAAGTCAGTTCACTCTTCCAGCAACATGTTATAATACTGAAAATGCTTTTTAAAGAGTGCTTAGTATTAATGTAGATTATTTATTTTCAAAATAAAGTCATCAAAACATAATGGTTGGATTAAAAACACATGGGTTATATTGAAAAGAGTGGCAGTCCTGGGTAAGAATCACAGTACTTTCCCCCAAAATCAGAAAGATGGGATAACTTAAGTGTGCGTATTTGTCGGCCTTTTGCTGAGAGGCTGTCTAACTTATTTCTTGTGACAGAATACCTACATCCCGTTAAGGGAGGAAAGATTTATTTTATAGTTTTGAAAGGTTGCAGCCCATTTCTGGGCAGTCAGCAACAGTAGAAGCACATGACCAACCGAGGCTTCCTAGCTGGAGAAGGCTTCTCCCTGGCATAGTAAACAGGAAGCCAAGTCAAGCTGGAAGGAAGAATTAGCCTATACCCTTCTGGGTCCTGTCCAGTGACCTACCTTTTCCAGGTCACATGCCCAGCAGTGTGCCACACTCCTTAAATCTGCCACATATTCATAGTCCTCCTGTCCCGCCAGGCCACACCTTCCAGCCGCATGTGGTTACATAGCTACTCCATATCCAAATACATAAGGTTTTTGGGGGTCGTTTGAGATTCAAACCATAACAAAGGCCCAACGTATGGGATTTATTGATTTGTGTCTTTCTCTTTCCTTTCCTTCCTGTCTCCCTCTTCCTGCATAAATCACATCCAGAAAATATGCCATGTTACTTATGGCTTGAAGAATTTGATGCTTGTAAAGCAGTCTTAGGTGTGGGGTGATACTATGCTGTATTTTATGCTTTTCATCTGTTTATGATTTTCTGATGTACACTTAAATTTGGTTTAAAATTGGCTTAAGTTTATTTCTGAGTTGAGATTTTCAACTTCAGAAAACATTTCTATTTACTCTTTATTTCTTACTTGTATATAATATTGAATTGAACTCTCTGGTAGTATAGTTCTGTCAGTTGATAATAATAACAATTTCCTCAAATAGGGTTGGGAAAACAAAATTGAACTTTAATTTTAGTAAGCATGCAGCCCAGCTTGTGGGAAGAGAGCACAGGTATTCCAGAGGAACTGGCAGAGGTCCTTCAGGCTTCTCAAGCTATTTACAATTAGAGAGAGCCTGTGTTAACCTGTTGGGTTAGATACATGATGTCAGGTTCGAGAGCTTCTTATATATGTATTAGAAATCCATTAAAGCTGGGAGAAGTGATGAAAGAATATGGAGAACGTTTAGATTTTTATTAGAATAAAAGGCACACCACCTCTAATTCTCGCCACAGTGCTCTTTCAGACACATGTAAGCTGTTGTCTATGTTACTTGCTGAAGCAGGTCTGCGAGTCCTTTCTCTAGAGGGTCTTTACGTGCACTGTCATGGCTGCTTGAGTGTCATGAATCAATTCAAAATAGTCCCTTTTCCTGGTCATTTTGACTTTGGGGGAAGAGCCAAAGGTGGCAGGGTGTCAGGTGTGGTGAACAAGGGTGGGTAGGAGCCCCTTAAAGCCTTTACAAGCCTCTCTTTCCATCGGGTGGCAGGGTTCACTCTATTTTTGATCACATCTCATACAGAAAAGCAAAAGACTTTAAACTGCTTCAGAGAGTGGCAAGAACAGTGGTGTAAGTGTGTTTGAAGTGGGCGTGGGCAATATTTAAAGGGGATTGATGCTGTTGTGTCTTTTGCTACCATAAGTTTTACAATTTAAACATTTACTGGGTAGTTTGATAACACCGTTTATATTAAGCAAAGATGGGAAATATTTTTATCTTTGCCTTTTGAGGTAGAATTTCATTGTGTTATCCAGGCTGGCCTCAAACTCATGGGGTTAAGCAGTCCTCCTGTTCTCTCTTCTAAGTAGCTGGGACTACAGGTGTTTGTTACTGTGCTTAACTTAAAGATGAGAACAAATGAATTGAAAGTATTCAGGATCTCTCAAAGCTGGGAGACAGTGGTATAGTCAAGACTTAAGAGAATCAAAACCTGGACTGACACTTACTCTCCTGGTCATCACATACCCGTTGATCTGTTTCAGTTTTACTAATGATCTCTCCTGGATTATAAAATTTAACATTGATGACTATAATCTACTTGTGAAAAATTCTTTTTTCACATAGCTTCCAATTTTTGATTCTTAGAGAGCAAATGTTAACTGTTAGTGTTATTTATTTATGTAATTTGAGATGAAAATAAACCAAGATCTAAATTACCTACATTGTTGCCTGCATGTCTTTTCCTAATTTCTGATTCAGCTGATGCTTTATTTTCTATCAGTGAAAAGGAGTTTACCAATAGCTTTTAGAATATTATGGCTTAATGCTTACTTCCAAAAAAATACTATTTTCAAACTTTTTATCCAGAGGTTAAGAGACTTAGAGGAGCATGTTGTGGGAGTCTTTATTTAGTCCTTTAATAGTGACACATCTTGCACAATAGTAACTGTTTTTTTTTTTCTATTAAAGTGTGCTTGTGTGTTTGTGCTCTAGGTGGCAATCATAGAAGAATTAGTAGTAGGTTATGAAACCTCTCTAAAAAGCTGCCGTTTATTTAACCCCAATGGTAAGTGCTCAGATTTTGTTTTAAAAGCATCTTGAAATTTGAATACATTATGAAATTCTTAATCACAAGGTCAGTATTAATTATTTTGACAGTAAACATAGTACATTTAATTTTCTCCTGGTACAGTAGAGATACATTAATTTGCACATTGTATAATGATATTTGATTAGGATAGAATCATCCATAAAGCTAGATGTATTTACATATTAGCCCTCTATTCACCACCTATCACTTAGCTTCAGGAGTTTTGAAGGCATGTCCTGGAATTTCACTTGTAGTCTCACCTGCTTATCCTCTTCCTATATTCTCAACCAAGTCCCAGACATCATTTCATTCATGAATGACATAGTATGTCTAAAGATAAGGACTTAAAATGTCACCTTAATATCATTATCACATATGAAAGTCAGTACTTTTTTATGTTAAATGTGCATTCCATTCTCACTTTACAGTAACATTGTGCTATTTTTTTCCCTTTTCAAGTTGGGATGACTATTCAACAGAGTATATGATTTGAAATTTGGTTGTTATGTTTCTTAGTCTCTTTAACTCTGAAATTTCCTCCTCTTTTTCTTCCCACTGTTATTTGTTGGGGCTGAAGGAATGCGCTGAGTACTTGAGTTCAATTCCCCAGCACCACATAAGCTGGGCATGGTGGCGTACGCCTGTAATCCTAGCACTCGAGAGACTGAGGCAGGAGCATTGCTGTGAGTTTGAGGCCAGTCTGGGCTATATAGTGAGCTCAGAACCAGCCTGGACTATAAAGTGAGACCCTGTCTCAAAAAACAACAAGAAAAAATTATTTGTTAAAGAAATTTATTTCTTGTGTTTTCTTTATCTAATTTTCCTGAATATACCCCCATGTCAGCACGCTTTACCTCTGTCTGAATTTTCTGAGTAGATACTTGGATATGGAGTTGTGTTGACTAGTATGCTAGCCATTAGTCATGGTGGCTATCTATATATTAATAAATTTTTAAATTAAGTAATATAAAATTCAGCTTCATATTTACAGTACATTTCATGTGCTGCTTAATAGCCAAGGCCTGCCATATTGGGCAGGACTAATTGGTAACATATACCTGTAATCTCAGCAAGAGGCAAGAGGATCTCTCATTCAAGGCCATACTTAACTATATTTTGAAACCCTGGCTCAGAAGCAAAAATCCAATCCAGGCTGAGTCGGGTAGAGCAGGCCTGTGTTCCCAAAACTGAGAAGCTGAGGTACAAGGATCACAAGGTCAAGATCAGCCTGGGCGACTTAGCGAGACCATCTCAAATCAAAACTGAAATATGAGGTGAAGATGGAGCTCAGTGTGAAGACCCTGTCTGAGCTTGATTCCCAAATAATAATAGTAATTTATTAAATAAATTATAAAAATTTGAAATTTTCATTATATAAATAAAGACATTTCTGTTATTGCAGAATCTTCTAATGGACCAAATTGACTAGAAGCTTCATGAAATATGATTTTGTTGTCTTATTTTTGTTTTTTTAAACATAAGAGGGATGAACAAGCTTATTTCACAGGTGGGGAATTCTTCTATCAATAGGCATAGAGTATTATCTTAAAAGACAAATTTTATGTATTTGCTTACTCAGTGTTTCAGTTTGTACAGGAAAGGCATGATAAGTAACATTTTTGTTCTTTACCTTGTACCTTTTTTAAATCAATTTTTGAAAGAATGAATTGGTTTAGTAGCATCCTTCAAAAATGGCAAATAAAATTTTTAAAACATACCATGCAGGTTGGATATTTTAGGTCAGATGGCTCCATCTCTCACATGCCATGGTAGTAATTGGCAGATTTTTTTACTCTCTAATATGACAGGGTCTTCTAGTTTATGTTGCCACTGAAGATCTGTAATGAGTTTTTCCAAGGACCTCTAGTCCCTAAAATGAAAAGACCCATTATGGGACCAGGAATGCACAGCTGTTAATTTGGTCATTGTTTCTAGATCTCAGGTTAATTTTAATAGTACTTTTAAAAAGGCTTTACCATGGTTTCATTGGTTAATCATCGTAATGTTCCTTTGGTTATCAGCATTTACCTTCATATTTTACAAATGTGGAAGAGGTTCAATGACATGCCCAAGAATATGCAGCACTTTTGTTGCAGATCTATCAGATCGGGAGTTGGTGAGTTCCACTCCTATTGTCTGTCCACTGAGCCATCCTGCTTTCACTAGAGAAACAATAAGCAGTATATTGCTTTCTTTGAAAGCAATTAACAGTTCTCAGATTTTAGAAATTTGTATTAAAATATTTTTAATGTGTGAGTTGTATATTGAACTTACACATTTTATTGTGAATATATTAAATCATGAACTAAAATAATAGAATAAATATTTTTAAGTTACCTTTGTTTTTTGGGTATAGTTTTTATCTAGCCAAAATAATTCATCTTTATATAGTCAATATATTAAAATCTAAGAATACTGTCAAAATTTAAGATAAGCACATCACAGGTATAGTTTAATGCTTTAAAACTCAATTAAGCAGTTGAGTTTTTTTAAATTTCATATTAGTGGTAAATTTCTTTGCTCACCACCTCTCCAAAACACACACTAACATCTTCACATATACAATCTCATGGTTTTAGTATAATATGTATTATTTCCCCTACTAATTTTAGTTTCCTTTTTAGGTAATTACTTATAGAGCTATCTTATTTATTGATCATATTTGTTATAAAAGTTATTTTATGTAAAGTTTTGTGCCAAGGGATCATAGGGATACAGAATAGAAAACATGGTTCCTTTCAGAGATCTTAACATGCTTAGTTGTAGGTTTATGGCTAGATACCTAAACAGCTTTCTTTATAAATATAGAGACCATTTTGAGGGGGTGGTCCCTTAGTATTTGTAATGCCTTGTCTTGATTTCTTCTCTCCCCTGTCGCCTGTTTTTTAAAGATGATGGGAAGGAGGAGCCACCAACCACATTGCTTTGGGTCCAGTACTACCTGGCACAGCACTATGACAAGGTCGGACAGCCATCTATTGCCCTGGAGTATATAAACACGGCTATCGAGAGTACACCTACATTGATAGAACTCTTCCTTGTAAAAGCTAAAATCTATAAGGTAAGTCTTTCCCCTTTTCTTTTAAGGTAACAACATTTGTTACAGAAAATTAAATACCATGTGCTTTCTCTAATACGAAAAAAACCATCAAAAAGTAAAAGAGAGATGGAAGAAAGTAAAAAGATAGACCTTATGGAGAATGAGGGAAAGGAGAAGTGGTAGGCTTGAGGGAATAGGAAAGGGAAGGAAATGTGATATGTAAAAATATTAAAAATTAAAACATTTAAAAAATTTAAAAAATGATTTTCTATATTTTATGGTTTCTAAACGTAAGAAAAATGGCATATATGAGGCCAAAAACAGTATAAAAAGTATGTTGCCTGCCGAATTTCTTCTAGTGTTGCCATGATCATTTATCTATATCTACCTATCTATGTATATGTATTCATTAGATAAGGCTATCCATAAACAATCTCATGTATTCATATATATGTAATAATTGAGTTTGATAGGTAAGTATCTAACAGTGAAGTAAAACAATTGATTTTATTTTGAATTCTGTATGTTATGCCATTTGACTTTTCAGTTGTTTTTTAAGAATCTTGTTATAGAGCTGGGGATGTAGTTCAGTGGCTAAAGTACTTGCTTAGCAAACAAAAAGCCCTGGGTCTGATTCCCCAGCATCACATAAACTGGGCGTGGTGGCACATGCCTGAAATCCCAGCACTCAGGAGTCTGAGGCAGGAGGATTGCTATGTGTTTTGAGGACAGCGTGGCCTCCATAGTGAGTTCAGAACCAGCCTGGACTACAGAGAGAGACCCTGTCTCATACAAAAAAGAGGAATCTCGTTATATGTTCTAATGTCATTTTATAGTTGCTTCTCTTATTGTGAATGTTAGTATCAAATCATTTGAGGGAATAGTTGTTACATGTTGATTTATTTAGCAAGAAAATAATGAAATTAAGTTTATTTTAAAAGTATATTTTAGATGAGGCTATTGCTGAGGATTGAACCCCAAGCTGCATGCACTGGCAAGTGCTCTACCACCGAGCTCTGTCTTCAGCATTATTTGAAGCACGGGTTTACTTACTGCTTTGTTTTTGAGTTTGAGTGTTCATTACATACCAAGTAAGTGTTGTACTCAGTGTGGATATAGCAGTGGATAAGACCATTAAGCAGAAGTTCCTATTTTCAGAGAGCCTCCAGTCCAGGTGACCAGAGAGGGTAAGAACCTAAACCATGGAGAAATGCATGTGTGCACATTGATTAGCATCTTAAGAATCAGGAGGATACCTTTTCTTCCATTTGTTTAATTATTTATGTGTTGGAAAGTAATTACCTGTCCAGGAACATCGCTGTACTCACCGGGCTTTTTCCTTTTGTCTTGAAGCATGCTGGGAATATTAAAGAAGCTGCAAGGTGGATGGATGAAGCCCAGGCCTTGGACACAGCAGACAGATTTATCAATTCCAAGTGTGCAAAATACATGCTAAAAGCCAATCTGATTAAAGAGGCTGAAGAAATGTGCTCAAAATTTACAAGGGTTTGTATGGCTAACTTTTTTTGAGAGAGCATCTCATTCTATAGGCTAGTCCTGAACTCACTGTGTAGCTCAGGCTGGCCTCAAACACATGGCAACCCTCCTGCCGCAGCCTCCTGAGTGCTGGGATTATAGACCTGCACCACCATGCCCATCTGGTGTGGTACTGGGAATTGAATCCCAGAGCCTTGTTCTAGGCAAGTGCTCTAACTACTGAGCCACATTTCAGCCCACTAATGTTCTGTTTGTTTGTTTGTTTGTTTGTTTGTTTGGAGACAGGGTCTTGCTCTGTAGCCCAGGCTGGTCCTGAACTCACTATGAAGACCAAACTAGCCTTGGACTCATGGCATTCCTCCTGCCTCAGCCTTCTGAGTGCTGGGATTACAGGCGTGTGCCACCATGCCCCACACCCAGCTTATGTGGTGCTAAGGAGTCAAACTCAGGGCCTTAGGCTTGCTAGGCAAGTGCTTTAACCGCTGTGCCGTTCCTCCATACCCCGGTGTTCTTTTTATTGAATAAATAAGACATGGACCAAATTATACTTGTACATTGGTCTTTTTTGAAGCTTTTCAATACTTTTAAATATCAAAATATTCCAGATTTTTATTATATCACTATACTGGAAAAATTAAAATCAACGTTACTGCAAACTCTTTGCTTTTTATGTAATTCTATGATGAATTTTCAGACTCTGGTTTATATTGATATATGTTCAGATGAATTGTTTACGATTTAATGGAACAAATACATACTGAGTATCTGCTAAGTGAGTGCTTTTTTTCCTGATGTTAATATGCCAAATTAATGTGGACCTTTGGTTTAATCATTTACAAAACATCTAAATTATTTTTATTGCTTATAAAGAGGTTTCCAGTTTCATTCACATATTAACTACTCAGTCTTAATCTAAAAATGATTTTTAAAAAAAGATCTCAAAAGCATTCAAATCATGACCATTTTTATTTTGAATGGTGTATTTGGTAAGAAAGGATCTTGACTGTATGTTATTTGCACTTAGGAAGGAACATCAGCAGTAGAGAATTTGAATGAAATGCAGTGTATGTGGTTCCAGACAGAATGTGCCCAAGCATATAAGGCAATGAATAAATTTGGTGAAGCACTTAAGAAATGTCATGAAATTGAGAGAGTAAGTATGTTATACATAATTTTTTTGAATTCATTCCTTTTTTGAGACAGGATCCTGCTCTATAGCTCAGGCTGGTCCTGAACTCACTATGGAGCCTGGGCTGGCCTTGGACTCACAGCAATCCTCCTGTCTCAGCCTCACCAGTGCTGGGCTTATGCAGTGCTGGGGAATCCAACTCAGGTACTGAGCGCTTACCTAAGTGTTTTTGAGGCAAGCATTTTAACCACTGAGCCATTCTTCGAGCCCATACGTAAGAATTTTTAATTTTATTTAGTCAAGCATTGAAGATTTTGAGTAAATCTTATACAGTTTTTTTTTTCCTTTTTCATCTTTATAATTCACAGTGGATAATTTTTAAAATCAGTATTTCTTTTTCTAGTTTTTGTAATGGAAATATATATATACTGTCAATTTTTAGCAAACTACTGTTACTTTTTTTTTGAGGCAGGGTTTTGCTCTATAGCCGAAGATGGTCCTAAAGTCAGGGCAATCCTCCTGCCTTACTTAGCTTCCTGAGTGCTAGGATTGTAGGCATATGTCATGATACCGAGCTTTATGTGCTATTGAGGAATCGAACTCAGGGTTTTGTGCTTGTTAGTTTTTGTTGTTGTTTTGAGACAGGGTCTCACTGTGTAGTCTAGGCTGGTCTGAACTCATTATGTAGCCCAGGGATAGTCTTGGACTTAAGGAAGTTCTCCTGCCTCAGCTTCCTGAGTGCTGGGATTATAGGCATGTGCCACCATGCCTGGCTTTATGTAATGCTGGGTAATTAAACTCAGAGCCCTGCACTTGTAAGGCAAGTACTTTTTTTATGCTGTGCCATTCCTGCAGCCTATTACCTATTTTTGTAAAATCTCTTTTTAAAAACTTTATGGAAACTTTATGTCTTGGGTATGTTTTTAGTGACTTTTGATCCTCTATTTGGAGTTGCTGATACTCCCGCAGTAGTATATAAAAGCTCATGAAGTACACTAGAATCCTGTTTTGGGAGGATGGATTAGTGATGCCGCACACTCTTTCTAGGGTCCAAGGTTTGAAGCATTTTCACAGTTTTTCTGTTGCCTGTGCATTTCTTCTTTTTCTGATAAAGTTAATGATTTTTTAGTCCTTGTCAATGTAGATTCATTTCTATCACCAGTAGTGGGCTTTCCCACTATAAACACAGTTTTTATAATTTTGTATTCGTAATATTGTGAACATAGTTGCTTATTGCTGGACTACCTGGGTCATTAATTTCTCACATATTCCAGCATCAGACTGCATGTTGTTCATATGTAGAGCCTCAAATACTCACCAACTGCTGTGTATTACTATCCCTTGCAGAATGGTTTAGTTAAAAAATCTCAGTGTCTAATGTGAGCCTGCTATATTATACTGTTTTATGTACTTACCTGTTACAGCTGATTTGCCAGAATAACTTTACATAGGTGTGACTACAGATGGAATATATTTAGGACATTGTGCTATTCTTTTATTCAGAAAAATTATTGAATGCCTACTCTGTTTTCTTGCCAGATGACGTTACCAGCTGTATTTTCTTACTGAACATGCAAAGTATTTGTTGCAAATGATTTTAAATTTCTGCTTTCTACAGTAATTTTTTTCATGTGAAGGAAACAAGTAATTCCAAGGCTTTGACTTTATAGTGTTTTTGGGCAATGCTATACTTGAGTGTACTAATAAAGAGATGATTTTGTTAGCATTTTATAGAAATCACTGACGACCAATTTGACTTTCATACATACTGTATGAGGAAGATCACCCTCCGATCATATGTGGACTTACTAAAACTAGAAGATGTACTTCGACAGCATCCATTTTACTTCAAGGCAGCCAGAATTGCCATTGAGATCTATTTGAAGCTTCATGACAACCCCCTTACGGATGAAAATAAAGAACATGAAGCAGATACAGGTATAACAGTCAGAGATGTTTATTATTTGCTCTGGCATGTGTGTATTTGTGATTTTGAGGAATATAATTATTCAGTTTTTATATCTTCTGAGGACATATACAGAGTTGTTGACTCTTTTGTAAGTGTTTCTAAGTAATAGGAAAATTGTTTCTTTTACATTTCCAAAATAGGTTAAACAGAAGTTTAATTTGCAACTAGTCATTATATGTAATGCCTGGTTTTCCTATATAACTGCTTTATAGTGCTATAAAATTTTAACTACATGTTCTGTGACTACATGAGTGTTGGCTACTGGTATAACTGGCTACTGGTTGTTTTGGAAGATTCTGTTTTTCTGGCTTGGTTTTGTGTTTTATTCATGAAGATTAAGCTGAGCCTTTGCACTAATCCTCTTTTATAGTTTGTTTTGAGACAAGATATTGCTAAGTCATAGTTGTGCAGCCTGGCCCCAAACTTGGGATCCTTCTACCTCTGCCTCCCAGAGTATTGGTATTGCAAGCTTGCACTACCACACCCATTCTTGTTTTAATTATAATTTATAATTAACCCACTAAAAGGTGAATATTGGTTGATCATTAGAAGCTAGGTTGGATTTAAGCCAAAACAATTTCCCAGTGACAGTTGACCAACTTTGTAGCAAGAGATCAAACTTTCTAGGGAGACGCATTTCCTTGATGGTCATTTGTGAAGGTCTCTTCAAATGGAAGTGGCCTTACATGTAGGAGGATATGAATTGTATAGCTAAACAGCTTGTTTCATCTCCAGTACCATAAAACAGAAAAAATAAAAACAGATACATTGATATAGCAGGGGTTTTTTTATGAATCTTTGAAAATCAGCATTTTTTATGTGGCTTATCTGTTCTAGTCTTATGTTTCTAGAATGCCATTTTTTTTTGTCCTTCTCTAAATGTAAATATATTTTTAAAGTACTAAGGGATTCCTTATTTCAAGTGTGATATTACATGTCTCTAACACCAGCAGTTTGTACTTGCAAAGTATTTATATCAAATGATTATAAATTTCTGCTTTCTACGGTAATTTTTTCATGTGAAAGAAGTAATGCCAAGGCTTTGATTTTATAGTTTCTGTAGACATTGCTGTATTTCAGTATGCTAATAAAAAGATAATTTTGTTAACATTTTATAGAAATCCTGACAACCAGTTTGACTTTCATATGTACTGTATGAAAACGATTACAATTTTTAGCCCAGCTCTGGGCATTTTAATGACTCAGTGGTGCTTAATCTTTTTGGAACCAGGTTTTCTTTTCTTCTCTTTTCTTTTCTTTTTCTTTTTTCTTTTTTTTCTTTTTTTTTTTTTTCTTTTTGAGACAGGGTCTCGCTCTGTTGTCCAGGCTGGTCCTGGATTCACTTTAGAGCCCGGATTGGCCTTGGACTCAAGAGATTACAGGCGTGCGCCACCACACCCAGCTTATGTGGTGCTGGGGAATCGAACTTGGGCACTTAGCACCTGGCTTAGCGCTTGCTCAAGCGCTTTAACCGCTGAGCCATTCCTCCAGCCCTCTTTTTGGAACCAGTTATCACCAGTTTCAAGGAAGATAAGTTTTCCGTGGACAGGGCCTTGGGAGATGGGGAGCAATGGTGCTAGCATCACTGCCTCACCTCTGCGCCTCGTGTCATCAGACTTAAGATTCTCAGAAGGAAAGCGCAGCCTAGATTCCTGGCATACATAGTTCCCTTTCCAGGAGGGTTCACTCTCCTTTGAAAATCTGCCGCTGCCACTAACTTGACAGGAAGTGAAACTTAGGTGGCAATGCCAACATTGGGGAGCAGCTGTAAATATAGATGAAAGTTTGTATACTGTCCCACCACTCCCTTTCTGCTGTGCAGCCCATTTGTTAACAGTTGACAAACTGGTGTTGTCCTGAGGCCTAGAGGTCTGATTTAGCAAAGACCCTATCTCAGAATATGAAATGGGGCTTGATGTGGTGTAATGCAAAGGCTGTGGTGGGTTTCATGTTCAGGAACAATGACACACACACACACAC
>PVKB01000490.1:499065-655806 GCA_004027205.1 Ctenodactylus gundi | reverse complement strand
ACACTAGGCCTGAATGATGTGCTCCTGTGAGGACTGCTCAGGTGGCTGCTGGCCAGGGGTTCACTGTGCTTCTCCATCAAGTTTCTATAATTCCTCATGATGTGGTCACTTGGGAAGGAGCAGGGGCAAAACCAAGCAACTTTTCCATGTGAAATTGTCTTGGCATCACATTCTGTTACTTTGGGAGTCACCTAGGAAGAAGAATCTCAAAGAAATTAGAGGCATAATTATAGTTGCCATTGTTTGCATTTTGGCTGCAAGTTCTTTACGTGATTCTATATGTACAGAATATACTTTTCCAGGGCCATCAGAAATTTTATCCCACTGCAGCGCTAGCTTTAAGTCCACAGTTTTATCAGATGAAACAGGCCCAGTTGCTTCCGTGGCTCCTGAATACAGCTCTTTCCCCTGCAGTAGAGATTTTCAAGTATAGTTCTTGATATGAAATTAAAGAGACAGGTTACCAGATACAAACCCAAAATAAAAATGCTGGAACTGGTTATGGGGGCACATGCTTGTAATCCAAGCACAGGGGCGGGGGGGGGGGGGTGGGTTGTTGATGCAGGAAGACTACTAATTTCAGCCCAGCCTGAGTGATTTGGTTACTTAGTGAGACTTCGTCTCAGAAAATAAAATGAGATTGGGCTGGAGGAATGGCTCAGTGGTTAAAGCATTGTCCTAGCAAGTCTAAGTCAAGTGCTACATACCTGAGTTGATCCCTAGCACCACATAATAAGCTGGGTGTGATGGTGCACTCCTGTAATCCCAGCACCCAGGAAGCTGAGACAGAAGGATTGCCATGAGTCCAAGGCCAGCCTGGGCTACAAAGCGAGACCCTGTGTCAAAAACAAAAAACAAAAAAGAAAAAGAAGAAGAAGGAATAAAAGAGCCAGGTATATATCTCAATGCCAAGGTCCTGCGCTCAGTCCCCAGGACTGTCAGCCAGTTGGCCAGTGTTGCTGCAGGCCAGCCTAGGACTGCAGCCACTCCTCAGCAGTTACTCTTCTCAAGTCCAGTTTTTCAGTAGTCTTTAGGCGTGGGTTCAATGTTTATAGCTGTTGGCTCTGCCCACTGGGTTCTTGGTTCTACCATCTGCAGTTATTTTTCCTGTCTGAAATTAGTATTTGTTTGCAACTGAGTAATTTTTCCATCTTCATTCTGCCAGTAAAATTTTGACGACATAACATTTTCCATGTTGTCTGTCTCTACTCCTTTCCATCCAAATTTGCTATGTTAACATCGTACCTTTTGTGAATCTTGTTGGAATCTATGTACACCTTGAGCTTCTGGTGAGGGAAGAAAATCTTCAGGATTCTCAGAAACCTTATTGTGTAATAAAGGGGACTGGTAGGATTTTCACAGGACCTTTCTATTACTAGTGCTCTAAGGTACCATCTTCCTGAATTCCAAATCTTAGCAAGGGGCTGGAGGAATGGCACAGCAGATAAAGTACTTGCCTTGCAAGCACAAGGTCCTGAGTTCAGTTCCCCAGCACCTCATAAAGCTGAGGTGGTGGCGCATAGGTTGAGGCAGGTGGATAGACCTGAGTCCAAGCCCAGCCAGGGCTCCATGGTGAGTTTAGGACCAGCCTGAGCTATAGGGTGAGACTCCGTCCCCACCCCCACTCCAAAAAAAAAAAAAAAGTAAAAAAGGACACTCTAGATCGTAGCAAAAAATTTTAAAATCAAAATTTTGCTTTCTGTCTTGACATAGTTTCCTTGAATTTCATCTTTGCTCAGCTGCCATTTCTGAAGAGACTTGAGAGTTTTCAAAACCATCAAGTCCCTGGTAGCTCCTTTCACTTCTTTCTCTTGGACTTTTTTTGAGACCGGGTCTTGCTCTGTAGCCCAGGCTGGTTTTGGACTAATGGCAATCCTCCTGCCCTAGCCTCCTGAGTGCTGGAATTACAGGCCTGCGCCAGTATACCTGGTTTATGTGGTGCTGGGGAATTGAATTTGCATTGGTACTTAGCACTTGCTAGTCAAGCGCTTTAACCTCTGAGCTATTCTTCCAGCCCTTCTTCTTGGATTTTATTAGAAGCAGCAAAAATAATCAGGTTCCATATTCAACACTTAGAATCAATCACCTTAGCTAAATCACATGGTTCAGACATGTCCAACCTGAGGTCTGTTGAGTTTTCCCCTTGTTTTTTTTTCTTAAATGTCACAATGAAAAGAATCGTAAAAGGAAATTTTAGTAATATATATGTATATTTACTTCATTTTGTACATATATTCTTTTTGGTTTTTTTGAGACAGGGTCTTTCTCCGTAGCTCAGACTGGTCCTGAACAGTACTTGTGTAGCCCAGGTTGGCCTTAGACTCAGGATAATTGGCCTGCCTCAGCCTTCCCGGTACTGGGATTACGGGCGTGTGCCACCACGCCCAGTTTATGTGGTGTTGGGGAATCGAACTCAAGTGCTTAAGCACTCGCTTATCTCACTGCTTGCTAGGCAAGTGCTTTAACCACTGAGGCATTCTTCCAGCTCTATTACTAGGAAATTAACTTAGGGCTTTGCACTTGCAAGACAAGTGCTTTAACTAAGTACCATTTCTCCAGCACCACTGCATTATATTTTTAAATGTATGATCCAAGACAGGTCCTCTTCACTCAAAAGCAAGTGTGTGTTTTAGATCAACACTGGCGCTTAAACTTTTCCTTCCACTTTAAGCCAAGTGACAGTTATATATTACTTGACAGTTTCTGTGGGCCAGGAGATTAGGAGTCATCTAGCTATATGGTTTGAAAGACTCAACCTCTTCTCAGGAGGTCAAAGTCAAGGTGACTTGGAAGATCAGCTGTAAGGTGTTCTGTCTTGGCTGGAGGTCTTTGTTCTTGGCCACATGCTTTGCTTCATAAGGCTGCTTGGATCTCCTCTCCACAGGACATTTGGCTTCTTAGAGACCTGAAAGACAGCCAGGAGGAATCACGAGCTTTTGTGACTAAATCTTCCTTGTTGTATACCTCTGTTCATGGTACAGTCTGTCAATGCAAGTGAATTGCTGTAGACTTTGCCTTTTAAAGGGAAGAATTTACAGGCATATTTTGAAGTCATCACAGTGGTGGTTTGTTTTGGAATGATATTTTTCATTTTTTAGTATGAACACGAACAAGCTATCCAATTAAACCATGACTACAAGCTGTTTTCAAATTTCTTGCTTAAGATTTAAACATTCTGCCTCTTCCACTTTTTTGTTTTCTTGAAACGATGCTGCTGTGTAGCCCAGGCTGAGTATGGGGTTTATAGGTGAGTGCCACCACGCCCAGCTTTTGTGGTGCTGGAGAATAGACCCCAGCCTCATTATGCCGCTCCCCCAGCCCTGCCTCTTACTACTTCTAGGAGCATGTGTGTTGTTAATTCCCAGGCTGCTATTTTTTTTCATGTGAGAAATTCTCAACTTAATTCCTGTAAGGATATTGTCAATTTTTAATATAAAATTTCATCATTTATTCTGTCAATAAATATTTGACTGGTTTTGTTTGTGTGTGTGTCTCTGTGTTTTCTTGGCTTGCTGCTAGACCTTGAAAACACAAGGCTATAAGGCAGGGCAGGGTGTTGTCCCCCAGGTGTCCATAATCTAAGAGAGGGATGGGTCTATCAATAAATACGTGATGAATGAAAATATGTTAGGCATAGTGACAACACAGAGAAGAGAGTGAATAACTGACCAGATTACAGAAGGCATAACTTGAGAATATAGTCCAAAGGCATAGAGATCTATGCAGTATTCATAAAATTACAAGTAGCTTAATATTGCTAGAGGACCTCATTTGCCATGCCATAGTTTCATGTTTACAGATATTCCCCATCTGGTTTAAAAAGATTTTTTTCTAAAGAGTTTCTGTTTGCTAGCAAGTGTGAAATTGTTAAAAAGCCTTTACAGCTAGCATGTTGGTGTACACCTGTAATCCTGTCACTCAGAGGTTGAGGCAGGAGAATTGCTGTGAGTTCGAGGCCAGTCTGAGCTACACAGTGAATTCAGGACCAAACTTGCTCACTTTAGAGCAAGAGCCTATCTCAAAAAAGGGTAGAGGGGGGCTTGACATATATAGGCACATTTTTAATGGAGACTTGGGAATATTAAAAAATAGTATATGATGTTTACTAACCTGATTAACTTGCTTGTAATTTTATTCACACTTACGCCTGCAGCAAACATGTCTGACAAAGAGCTAAAGAAGCTACGTAATAAACAAAGAAGAGCTCAAAAGAAAGCCCAAATAGAAGAAGAGAAAAAAAATGCAGAGAAAGAAAAGCAGCAGAGAAATCAGAAAAAGAAGAAGGATGATGATGATGAGGAAATTGGAGGGCCAAAAGAAGAACTCATTCCAGAGAAACTGGCCAAGGTATCCAGTATTCATGTTTAGCCCAGTGCCGTGAAGTTCATGACTGTCTGTCGTCATTTTAATACTATCTTTTAATCAGTGTGCTTTAGATTTTAGAGTCAAAAATCATTTTTGTTTTATTTGTTTCTTATCCTGTTTCACATATAAACTGGAAATGGGGATTCTGGTCCTGAATGATCTCATGGTATAGTGGAAACAATTTTTACTTTTGAGTCATTCTGATATTAGTTCTTCCACTTCCACTGTGAGCCTTTGGACATTTTGTCCAACCTTATGTGTTTCTCATCTATAAAAAGGAACTAATAAAAATCCTTACTGTGACGGGAGAAAATATGTATATAAAGCATTGAGTGTCTTTTACAGGTGGTGATGTGACAACCTTTTTTCTAAGCTAAATTGAATTTGTTGGGAGGGAAGGACTGTGTGTATGCGTTTCACTTATCCATGTTGTAAATGTACAGCATTTCCTTTACTGGCCTTCTTTGTGTGAACCTAGTATTTTAATAGTTCCTAAATATTTTTCCAAGCCAGAATCTGGCCTGCTGGTTTTTTCTTTTGTTTTATTCTTTCCCCCCACCCCCCACACCTAATGGGGAGTTACTAGGAGTTGAACTCAAGGCCTTTGCTCTCAGCCACATTCCCACCTCTGTTTTATTTTGAGAGAGAATCTCATAAAGGTATTCAAGGTGAGCTTATACATACTGCAGACCTCCTATCTTACTTCCCTGAAGTGCTGGGATGAGAGCTGTGCGGCACTGTGCCTGGCTTTGTCTTACTGTTTTTAACCGTTGAGGTGAAATCGTAGTGTCCATCATTTTGAATAACATACCTGTACACTTTATTTTGACCTTCAACATATTATGTTAAAGCCATAGAGTAGGCCAGGACACTAGCCAGCGTATGTGGGGGTGGTGTGTGTGTGTGTGTGTACTCTGAGTGTGTTTGTGTATTGGCAGTCCTGTAGGTCCCAGATGTTATGGACAGCATGAGACCAGTGTAGGGCACTGGGAGTCTTGGCCGTTGCGTCTACTCTTAGATTTCCTGTTAGACACAACAAGTAGAGTTTTCCTACTGATTTGACGTGGGTGAAAAAAGAACAAATCTTTGCCCTGTGTCTTTGGAAACCTTATTTAACTTTTTAAGTGGTAGGTAGGTCAAGGGTTCCAAGTCTTCCACCTCTGGGAGAAATGTCACGTGGCCCTATAGCTGAGCTGGTGCTACACACAGATCAAAGTAGTGAAATTTTCCTACTTGTGGACCATCAATAGTTTTAGCATTTGATGGAAGGAAATGGGTGAAATCATTAAAGTTTAACCTTTTCATCAGTAGCCAGTGATAAACTGAAATGGTGTATGTGAGGAAATCCAAAAAGACTAGATGAAAAAAGCAAAGGTTATTGTCACTATACTTGTTATTTGACAGCTGTCCGAAGAGTCAGGTTTGGGCAAAATTCAAATTCTCCATTTTGAATGCCCAGGGAGAAGAAACCAGATTGATAGTCACCCAGCCATTAGATGGGTATAAGGCAGATACTAGGGATTCAGAAATGTTCATCCGTAGAACCTTTTTGTCTTGGTCGAGGCCAGTGGGCTTCGCCCTAGTGACGAGCTTACTTCCTCTCTTCTGTGAGGTGAGTTTGGTATAAGATCTGTCAGCATTTCTGGCCAGAACACCATGAACAGGGAGGAGGTTCCTGAGAGCCAGTTGGCAGATGACTCCAGAGGCCTCAGAAGAATTCTTGAGTTCACAGGCTGCTGCTTAGGTTATGGGCTGCTGGCCAGGAATTCCAAGCTCACAAAGGGTCTTAGCAGCTCCTTCTCCAGTTTTTAGTTTCATGTTTGAACGTGACATGGAGGAGAGCAGAAGGAACCAAATTGAAATCAGTGATGTGGAGCCTGAAGTTTTTTAAAAAAATGATGTGCTTATTTACATGGGGAAGGCTCCAAACCTTGATAGAATGGCAAATGATTTGCTGCTGGCAGCTAGTGACAAATTGCCCTGGAGTGTATGAAGGTCATATTTGTGAGGATGTCGTCTGTAGTAACCACTCCATGAAGAATGCCTCAGAAAATCTCATCCTGGCTGATCTGCACAGTGCAGATCATTTGAAAACTTAGGCATCAAGTATCATGCTTCAGATGTCTTGGAGATGTCCAGGTGGAAGTCAGTGATGGTGTCACATCTTCGCCTGGTGGCTGAAGCATACCACTCTCAGGCTCAGCACAGTGCCCTTCCCTGGGGCCCCATGCAGGTCCCTAAAGCAGTCCTAAGTCCCGCCTGCTTTGAGATGTCGTAGCCCCTGCCCACCCAGGTGATAGCACGATCTATGGAGCTTCACTCTGTTGTGAGGAAAAGACTGCACTGTGGCCTCGACCTTTTAAAAGAGGACCAAGTTCCTTCAGCACGGAATAGCTTTGGGGAACAGGGAGGCAAGGGCTTGGGTCTCAGGGCTGCTCAACCTAATGATAAACCTGTGTCTCCTTTAGCCTGGCCAAGTCTGACACTGGGGGAGGGTCAGTTTAGATGCTGGCACCACACACATCCCGGTGGTGGTACTTGGAGAAACCTGCTGGCATGTAACTGAGCAGAACGAATCTGTCAGCTTGAGTCAGGAGCAGAATGGGGGTGGGGTGTTGAGGGTGTGTGGGTGTGTGGGTGTGTGTGTGGGGGTGTGGGGGTGTGTACGTTAAAACAAGGGAAAAGGGAAGAAGAAAAAAATTTTGCAGAATGTTTCAGAAATAAGTTAGTTGATTCCAGTAGTATTTATATCGAGAGGAGCAAATTTTAGTCCTTTTGACTGTTATAAAAACTTGGATGTTTATGATTACTCCTCACCACCATATCAGTAGCTGAAGAGGTCTGTCATTGTTGGTACTTGTCATTTCTAAGAATAGAATATATCCTTTTATCTTCTTACAAAAAATGACCAGTGAAAGCAATAGGAGAAGGAGCTAGTTGATCTGGAAGTTGAGTGTTCTTTTAATGGTCATGGCCTTTGCAAAAATCGTTCTTGGTGTTGAAAATTGGAAAAAATAATTTATTCAGAATTCATACTGTCTTGACATGATTCTGTTTTTAGATATCATGGAAAATGTTCTCTGGCATTTTTCTCTGGTTTTCTTTTTCTTCCTTTCCCTCTTCTCCTTTTCTAAAAAAGGAAAAAAAAAGAAGAAAAAACCACACAAAAGCAAAAGGAAGAGAAAATTTCAAACAAAACTAGAGAAATTTGGAGTCGAGGGTGGAGACTAGATCTCTCTGTAATCCTGGCTGGTCCTGTATAGCCCAGTGTGGCCTCAAAGTCATAGCAATCCTCCTACCTCAGCCTCCTGAATGCTAGGATTCATAAGTGTGCACCACCATCCCTGGCTTATATGGTGCTGGGGAATTGAACTCAGGGCTTTGCGCTTGCTAGGTAGGTGCTCAAATGACATTGTGCTATTCCTTCAACCCCTCAAGAGTGTTTTTAGAAATATGCCTAAGCAGGTGAACAATAACATCTTACAGACATGAAATACTGATTTAAGAAATATGGAAAATTCAGTTTAGATTTCCCATGGGTGTATTGACAGCTTTTCCAAATGCATAGCCACTAGGATCTGACATAATCTCTTCTGTCATTGGGAAATTTCTGCAAGCATCAGAAGGAAGCAAGGAAGAACAGAAAGTGGGCCTTAAATTTAGGACTTCTTGAAAATTGCAGAGCCGTTCGATTTTGGGGATCCTTCCATATTTTCATGTAGTTCTTAAAGAGATGTCTGTATTAGACGTCTCTAATATAGAATCCCCTACTGTGTAGAATTCTTGTAACCATGCTCCTTATAATGCTGCCAGGTTTTCCTCTGCCCAGGCTGTGGTGGTTGCCATTGGGCCAAGCTGTGGTTCAATTTGTAGCAAGGTCTGTGCAGTCTCAGAACAGGGTAATGCCTGCAGGAAATGCATCTAATGCCTGCTTTGGGCAGACTTCAGTGGAGGGTACACGCTTGCTGGATTGCTCCTCCGTGCAGACTATTGTTACTGTTAAGCGACACCTAGCGTTGCCATTTTTCTCTTTGTAAGCTGACACCCCCCCCCCCCCCATGAATTTAGTTCACATATGTCTAATTACTCAACCCTCTCTAATGGCATCTGTGCTAACCTGTATCCCCAGGGGGTAGCAGTGTCAGGGTTCCCCAGGCCATCATGACTAGGAGTGGTACTGCTTTAAAAGTTGCTGACCAGATCTGGGTCTGCAGTTTAGAGTGGCTTTTTGTTTGATCCTGTATTTCAGTGTTCTTTCTTGTGAATAGCAAATTAGTGATATCACTTTTGGATAACGTATAAAATTATAATTATAAAAGAATTATTAAGTGAGTGCTAATTCCATTTGAGAATTAGAAAAAATGTTAAGGGAGTGAATGAACTTACTTTTAGCAAGCTAACCATAAATCTGAAGTCTGTGTTTTGATCTAGGGCACTCTGAGGTATGCTGCATCCTTGCTGAGACAAAGTTTCCAAGTTGCCTCAGCTAGCCTTAGGATCCTCCCACTGCACCTCCTGAGAGGTAGGATAGCAGGGATTGCAGGGGAACGCTCTGCCCCCCAGCCCAGGGTCTTGAGGGAGCGGTGTCACTTGTTTCTCTTACTTAACCATAAGGCCATAGTCAGTATTTACAAGCATCCTCATGAGCTACCCATCTTACATTCCTCTCACATCTTCCTTCTAAGGGTTGCCAGTTCTTCGTATTTTCCTATGTAAGGTTTAATATAAAAACTTTTTTTGCTTTGCTGGAAATGTGGAGACATATATTTCTATACAACCTATTGTAACGTGGGGATTAGATTTCAAGTCGGTTTATAAATTTAAGCATTGCATATGACTAAAACCATCTTACACATCTCAATTGGCCCAAGTGTATTCTACATATATTTGATATATGTGAACTAAGCTCATGCCAGAATATTCTTTTTTAAAGGAACACAGAAAAATACACATAATGTTGGCAATTCTACCTAGTATTTCTCTCAGTGAAAATAGTTTCCTCTTGTGGTCTGGGTCTGGAGTGTCCCCCCAAAAGCCTCATGTATGTATGGATGCTGTGTCCTCATGGGAAGTGGGGCTTGGCTAGAAGGGGAGGGTGCTATGGCTTGGCGTAGAGGGATGTGTGCTGGTTCTGCTGTTACTCCCAGACTTGGTTCTGTTCCGCCGTGCTGTGAAGAGCTCTGGCCTCAGCCCCATTTCACCATTTTCGGCCACCTGTCTGGGAATAGACTCTGACCTTCTGAAACTTTGAGCTAAAATAAATCTAAAGTTGTGAGTTTTGCGTATTCTGTCCAGCAACAAAAAAGTATTGACTAAGTCTGTCCTCTCTAAGGACGGGACTAAGTCTGTAGAAAATGAGAGCTACACCTGCCATTTGTATAGTGTCTCTCAGTTCTTTTGCACCTCTTGTGAGTATCCTGTTATGACTGTGATTTTAATGTTTAAAGATATCATTTTTAGAGACTAGAGTGTTTGCCTAGAAAGCGCAAGACCTTGAGTTCGATTCCCTAGAACTACATGGGGCAACATATGACTGTCACCATCTTAAGGCATGGTGGAGCTTTCTTGTAATTCCAGGACTCATGAAGCTGAGGCAGGAGGATTGCTTTGAGTTTGAGACAAGCCTGTGCTACACAGTGAGTTCAGGACCAGCTTGGATTACAGAGCAAGAGCTTGTCTCAAGAAATAACAACAACAATAATAAAGATACTGTTTTAACACTGATAATGTAAACTCATGATACATTTCTGTCTGCCCATCTCCTTTGAATGTCAAGTTTTTTAAGTGTAGTTTTGACTGCTTTTTTTTCCCTTAAGCACAGATTCTAGAACCTCATTTCTGTGTGATTGCTTTTGTGAATCTAAAACCCTTTACTTAATTATGTGTGTATAAAGGTAGAATTTACTTTGTCTTATTAAGTGATTATGTGTGTATGTTGAACATTTAAGCTTGCTCTAATAAAAACATGCCATGTGAAAGGCACGCAGAATTGGACTGCACATTGGAAACAGCAGGTCCAGACCCCAGTGGGGGTTTTGTTACTCCCTTTGTGTCCCTGGATTAAAGCAAGCTAACATTTGCCTCTTAGAGGCGGAGAGAACGTTGGGCTCACAGAGTACAGTGATTTCTGTCCAGACTTTGTTGGCACCAAGGCAGAAAGGGCGTGGTGGAGAGGCCTGGCAAAGACACCTGCTTCCCAGGGGTCCCAGCACATGGAGGATTGCCGTGAGCTCCAGGCCACCCTGGCTACACCCTGAGTTTAGGACAAGCCTGGACTCTAGAGGTAGGCCCCATCTCAAAAAAAAAAAAAAAAAAAAAAAAGACAGCTGCTCTTTTCACAACAGCTTGGAAGCAGTCTGTCAGGAGAGCAGGGACAAGTAAGCCAGGCATGTTGGCAAATGCCTAAAATCTTTTTATTCTGAGAGTCTGAGGGTAGAGCATTGCAAGTTCGAGTTTAGCCTATACAATTTAACAATCTGTCAAGACACTATTTCAGAATAAAAAGGGTCGGGGATGTAGCTCAATGTAAAGGCTCTGGGTTCAATCCCCCGTACCAAAAAACCCCAAACAGTACATGATCCCAGTTACTCCAGCTGGGCGCCTCCTCCTCACAAGTACACTCAGCTGCTGAACTCAGTAGTGTAGTAGTAGTGTAGCTCCCCATGAGCCCATCAGCTCCCAAATACATGAGACTGGGGGACCTATCGGATCTTAGCCACAGGTGTATACATTTGCATTTGTTAGAATTAGGACACAATTACTTTTGCCTGTTTTCTGACCAAATAATGATACATACTGCTTGTTTTGATTCACTTTTGTGAATTCCACAGAGTAGTAGAGCCAGAAATGTGAATCTGTGTGACTACCATTTCCTTTAATATGACAGTTGAATAAAGGGAACTTTCTATAGAATTTGTAGTAGAAGAAAGCCAGACAGAATGGATAGTATACTATTGTTTGAACTATCAAGAACTTTCACTTAATTCTGGAAAGCTTCCTGTCGTTTCCTTCTTATCTCTTTCTGTGGTATTTCACATTCCTCTTCTGTATTTTTTTGTCTTGGCTGTTTTTCCCCAGTTACATTTTATCTATTTCCTTCTTGGTGGATAGTTTCTATCCAGAAATAATGTATCTTGATTAAAAATTATTTACGAGTTCTAGTTTGGGCATGATGTTGCATGCCTGTAATCGTAGCACTCTGGAAAGCTGAGGCAAGAGTACTGCAAATTTGAGCTCAGTTTGAACAATATAAACACTTGAGGCCCCGTCTCAAGAAAAACAGAAGTTGTGGAGTTCAAAATCTCTTTTGTTCAGATTATGGGAGATTAAAGTACAAGAATGTATTTCTAGTCACTTGTAAGTGACTTTTTAAAACAAAACAAAAAGTATTTTATTAGAATAAATATCCTGGGACCCTTATTTCCATTTGTATAATATCTTTTATTTTTGTTAGGCTGAAGCTCCATTGGAAGAAGCTATTAAATTTTTAACACCATTGAAGAACTTGGTGAAGAACAAGATAGAAACTCATCTTTTTGCCTTTGAGATTTACTTTAGGAAAGGTAGGCAATTCGAGTACAGAGGTACTGATAAAACAGATGACTGTATTTCTTAGATGTAGTCACGTGACTCCAGGAGCCTCATCACTGCAGAGGAGGTTTTGTTTTGCTTTTTTGCAAATCCAGTGAAGCTTTTTTGCAGAAATGCCTTACAGAATATTAATGGGACAATGAAGCAATTACTTCTATGATATTAGAAGTGCTATATACACATATATGTACCCATGCACACACAAGTAAAACTGGTGTTAAAGCCAGATATGGTAATTACTATGTTTGTAACTCAGTGAAAATACTGATGATTATATGGATGGAATTAACTAATATAGAGAGAGCTTAAAACAGTTTCTGGCACATAGTAAGCATCAAATATTAGCTATTAATGGCTATTTTTATAACTAGAAAACATAATCTTTGGGGAATATCTTCAAAGATGTATTTATGTTGCTAAAGGAGAACATACATTGAAGGGAAGATCCTACATTAAGAAGACACAAGAGTGTAAGTATTGTTGATGTCTATGTTGCCTAGATCTGTGTAAAAGAAAAGTGAAGGGTCTTGATTTTTCAGGTTTTGAATGGTCAGGCTCTATAGTATTATAGATAATAAGATTTTTTTAGTATTGAATGTATTTGTTATTTGGCACATTGAAAAAAGTTTATCACTAAAATGATGCATATTGAAATGAAGAGAAGATTTGGGTTATTAATAAGATCAGAGAGAAGATTGTTGTAATCTGTAGTCCCACTTATTGGCTTCACTGAGGCAGGAGATTTACTGTAGCCTGGAAATTCAAGGCTAGCTCAAACAATATAACAGAACATAAAAAATTAAAGAAAGATGGTTGGGCAAAAGTTGTCGACACTTTTTCAAAATAGGATACATGGGCTGGAGGAATGGTTTAGCTGTCAAGTGCTAAGTACCTGATTTTAGTTCCCCAGCACCACGTAAGCTGGATCTGGTGCCACATGCCTATAATTCCAGCACTCAATAGGTTGAGGCAGGAGAATTACCATGACTCCAGGGGCAACCTGGCCTACTGAGGCTACTGACACTCTCTCAAAATATATTTAAAAAAAAAGCAAAACAGGCTACACAGTTTACTATAGGTTTAAAATTTTGTTAATATATCAACCTAGGTATATGATACAAAAGTAGCTGGAAGGAAATTGGTCAAAAGATAACATTGTCTCTTGGTAGGAATTTGAGTGATCGTAAATAAGAATTTTGTGTAATTAAAATGTTTTAGTACAGTTTCTGTTTTCTACAAATACTATACTATAATTGGGAAAATAAGTTTAGTAAATACCTCAGTGGTTTTTTAAACTCTTTAAAAGTTAATGCAGCTCCCATTTTAAAACATATTTAGAGGGTAGGGGCATAAATCAATGGGAACAGTTGCCTAGCAAGCACGAGGCCCTGGGCTGTATTCCCCAGTACCACATCAATTGGATATGGTGTCTCACACCTGTAATCCCAGCACTTCGGAGGCTGAGGCAGGAGGTTTATCATATGATTAAGGCTAACCTGGGCTACATAGTGAGTTTAGGACCAGCCCTAGATTTAGCAGAGGAGTTGAGGGGTGGACAGGAGAAGAATAATCTGATAGAAAGTGGTGTTACATATTACAGAACACGAGAAGAATATATTTTCAAGCACATGCAACAAGTTCTTCTGAGTGATAGGGAACATTCATTTTGATTAAAGATTGGATGTAAATTGAATTCGTATGGTGTGAATTGAAATATTACAGTGTATTACTAAATCTATTGTGTAAAAGTCTTTTTCTTGAAAGTTACATGGGATAGCTACCACATACAGTCAGTTGAATTGCTCTAGTCTTTGTTACAGTTGTGATATAATTGAGTCTACATTCACTCCTTGTTAGGGCCACTTATTATCAAAATGTATCTCTTTTTTAATATATATTTATAGAAAAATTCCTTTTGATGCTACAATCAGTGAAGAGGGCGTTTGCTATTGACCCGAGCCATCCTTGGCTTCATGAGTGTATGATTCGACTCTTCAATACTGGTATGGTTTTTGTTTTCTACTATTCAGGTATTTTATTAAGGTAATTAATAGTGTTAGTATAAATAATCTGTAAAATTTTATTATAAACTTAGTCATTTTAAAGCTATTACATATTACATTAGCTCAGGAGAAAAAAGGGCTCTTTTTTTGTGATTAAGATGTTTTAACGTGGTTTTTGACAGAATTATTCAGTCTGAGGGTCTGAAAATCACTTCTGGTTCTATTTCTAAAAAGTAAGGCATAAATTAAAGTTTGAATCATATTTCATGATGTGAAGCTTCTTAGGAAATTGTTTTAAATTTGGAGAATCTCTTTGAAATGGACTAGTTTCCTCTTTATGTCTTAATAGATTTCAGTTTGCATGAATTAAGTTTATTCAGCACAATTGTTTAGGAGTCATAAAGCTTTGTTATTTTAAAGCAGACATATGCTTTTCAAATATTTTGATAGTCAGATCAGTACATTAATTTTAATGTGGGTAGAACTATGGAGTGTTAAAGCCCAAAAAGTAAACCTTTTTCCTACTTCTTTCTCATTTTATAGTTGATAAATCTGGGACTCACCAGACTAAACTGCTTATGTTGAGTAAAGACAATTAGTACTGAAACAAGGACTAGAACTCAGGGCCTCATATTGTTCTTTCTACTGCTTAAATATCCTTTATCTGAAATATTTCAGTTAGAAGTATTTCAGATTTTGGATTTTTCTTTTTTGAAGTTAGGACTATTTGTGATGAGATATCAAATATAAATGTGAAATTCATGCATATTTTATATACAATTTAACATATGTAGCCTTAAAGGTAATTTTCATACAGTATTTTTAGTATACAGATGGTTTGATTTTGACTGACCTATTGCATGGTAAAAGAATGGAATTTTCCACTTGTATTTAAAATGCTCAGAAAGTTAGGTTTTGGTGCATTTTAGATTTTTTTTTTTTTACCAAAACAAATGTGATCTTACTAGTATCTTAAAGATTTTTAAACATCTAAAATAATTATAAATAATTATGTATCATAAAATTCGGTGTTGTAATAACAAATCAATATTATTACGGTATTTCAAAGGCGTGGGGGCATAGAGCACTTACCTGGCATGTACAAGACACTGGGTATCATTCCCTAGCACCACATAAGGATTACTGCCCCAACTCCCAATTCTACACAGTATCCATAGGAACATGAGGCTTTTGGGGGCAGTCCAGATCCAAACCACAATAGTTAGCCAGGCGTGGTGGCACAGGCCTGTAATCTCAGCATTCTGGGGGTTGAAGCAGGATTGCAAGTTCAGGCCTATTCTGGGCAGTGGAGGAGATCCTCTCTCAAAGGAAAAATGGACTGGGGATACAGCACAGTGCCAGAGGCCTTGGTTTAATCTTCAGGGCTGGATGAATCACTGGGTTAATGTCATTGTTTTGTTTTAATAGTTGGCTTAAAAATTAAAATACACATGGGCTTAGAATTTTTAATAAGTAGAATCATTGAGTATCTGTGCTGACTGTACCAATTGCTCTAGGTGTTCAGCTGAAATGATCATCACAAAGAAACCTTACAAAGTGACCTTTATTTTTTTATGAATAGAAGCAGTGAAAACAGACCATGTTTATTTACAGTGATGGATACGTGCTATCTCTTTAAAAAGCCTTTTAGGGGCTGGAAGAATAGCACATTTTAGAGTGCTGGCCTAGCATGCCCAAGGCCTTGGGTTTCATTTCCCCAGCACCACATAAACCAGATGTGTTGGCACTGGCCTGTAATCCCAGCATTTTGGTGGCTGAGACAGGAGTGTGAGGCCAGCTTGGGCTCCTTAGTGGGTTCAGTACCAGCCCGTGTTACCGAGCAAGTCCCTGTCTCAAAACAAATAAAAGCCCTTAAGAAGTTGGGTATTCTGATTATAATTGCCTTTGTTAAGTATTGGAATAGACTTTAAAGAAAGGTATTTTTGCTGGGTGTGATAACAATCCCAGTACTCTGGGAGGCTGAAGCAGAAGGATCACAAAGCTGGATCCCACTGTGGGCAATTTATCAGGAAATTAACAAGACCTTGTTTCTAAATAAAACCTAAAATAGGGCTGGAGACATAGCTTGGTGTGAAAGCCTCCAGTTAGATACCTTTATTTTGCCCTTGGATTTCTTTAATAACATAGTTGGCATTATTTTTTAAAATGACTTTCTACACAGCCAGTATGTACAGGAAAAAATGTTCTGTAACTTTAGCCATTAGAGAAATGCTAATCAAGATAATAATAAGCTTGCATCTTATCCCCATATAAATTGCTATTATGAGGAACTCAAGAGAGCTGGGAGCATTGCTCAGTGGTTAAAGCACTTGCCTAGCATGCCAAAGGTTTGAGTCCTCAGTGCCACATAAGGGTTAGCTGGGAAAATCTCAGTACTCAAGAGCCTTAGGCAGGAGGAATTTGCTGTAAATTTGGGGCCAGCCAGAGCAACATAGTGAGTCCAGGACCAGATTGGACTACAGAATGAGGCCCTGTCTCAAAGAGATCTAAAGGAAGGAGGGCAAATAAACAAATCCTGGAAAAGCTATGGAAAGAGGAAACTTTTATATTGTTGGTAGGATTCTCAACTAGTACAGCCACTGAGGAAATCAGTGTGCTGCAAGTATGGGGATTCTTTAGAAAACTGAAAGTGAAATTTCTATTTGACCCAGTTTCTCTGAGTGTCATCCTGGTAGAGTTAAAGTCATCATATTATAGTGCTATACACATATTCATGATTACAGCAACACAACTCCTAATGCTGCGTCTTAAAAGCAGCCTATGTGCCCATCAACAAATGAACAGTACAGATACTGGTATCTATATACAGTGGAGTGGTGGTATTCTGCCATCAAGATAGGTCAGCTGAGTCACTTGTTAGAAAGTGGAAGTACATTGGGACCATATGCTTAGTTTACGTGTAATAAATCAGACTCAGAAGGTTAAATATCACATGGTTTCTTTAATATGGGAAACCACAGTTTAAATAAATAAAAGAGAGATGGTGAGGAACAGGGAGATAGAGTTTGTGGGGAAGGGAAGGGGCCCTGGGCAGAAGGGGAGACAGGAATGCAGGAAGGGGTAGTAGAAGGGATTAAGCTGTGATGTGAAGGGGCTGGGAGGAATAGCAGAGCAGTTGTAAACCCTGGGTTCAGTTACCCTGCACCATGTAAACCAGGCATGGTGGCTTGCGTGCACCTGTAATCCCAGCAGTTGGTAGGCTGAGGCAGAAGGATTACTTTTGAGTTCAGGGCCAGCCTGGGCTATATAGCAAGTTCAGGACCAGCCTGGGCTGTGGAGGAGTGAAACCTTGTCTCCAGGGGAATAAAAGGTGATACTTATATATACCAAGTTGAGTGTTATAATGTATCACAGGCACATTCTACCAAAAAGAATAGTTTGAGACTGAAATCAGCAGAGCATCACCGAGTAATAACCAGACCTTACTTTTGAGGTAAGCTTCCAGGAATACATTTGTCATGTTGATCGTTGCTGTGGCTCATTTAAAAAGAAACCCTTATATGCACACCCATCTTCTGAGGAGTGTTGAGAAAAAACAGTGTCTCTACACTGTCCTACTATATCAGTTGTAGACACTTCCCTAAGTGAAACTGCTGTGTAATTACTCTATGCCACAAAAAGTCATTTCCCACACAGGGCCTCACCTCTGTGTTTCTTATTATGAGGTTGATTTGATGTTCCTTTCAGTGTTTTCATTTTTAAAAAGAAAAGATGAGGCTGGAGGAATGACACAACAGGCCCAGAGTTGGGTTCCCCACACCACATAAAGCTGGGCATGGTGGCACACACTTGGGAGGCTGTGGCAGGCAGATTGTCCTGAATCCAAGGCCAGCCCGGGCTATACTAGTGAGTTCAGGACCAGCTTGGGCTATAGAGCAAGACCCTGTCTCAAATAAATAAATAAATAGAAAAAGGTATAGGACTTAAAGCAGTTTTTATTAAATGTGCGGCCAATACTGTGTACAAGATGGAATTTACATACTTGTTTAGTCTAGTATTTTCTTACATATTTATATTCCCTTATATGTTTTTAAAACATTAGCATTGTTCAGCTGCTTGGACTTCCAGTGAGTCTTTTTTTTTTTTTTTCTCATTCACAACTCATTTTTCTTTTTGCTGCCAAGATTATTTTTCTTCTGTAGTTCTTTATCCCACCACACCTTAGTGCTTGATTATTATTACTTAAATCTTCTCTATTACTTGCTAGATAATTAAATTACTACCTCCTTAAGTCTTATTTAATATTCTCATTTATTTTGCCAGTCATAGTGGCAGTTATGTAAGGAGTAGTCACTAGTCTCATACAAAATGGGCCTGGTTTCTGCTAGATTACTACCAGCGCTGGCTACTCTGGGAACCTCAGGTGACGTCTTTTGCTAAGGTTGCAGCCTCTTTAGTGTGACTAGCAACCATTAAGGATTATTTGACTGACTGTATGCTGATAACTAGTAGTATGGACCAAACATTTCAGTTTAAGGGTGTCAGAAAACCCATATCAAATACCCCTTTAAAATGTTGTATTTTTTTCTGCCCAGTTCTTCCTCATTTATACTTTTGAGACTCACTACTTTGTCCTAGGAAGTCAGTTGAATAATCTCATATATTTACTTTCCTGAAACCTCAGCGTTTTTGGTACTTTTATCATTTTCAAAGGCTTTGTCAGATTTTTTTTCCTGACTATGAGCAATAATAGGTCATCTAATCCGTGGCATTTAAGATTGCTCTTTTAAAATACAGGTAAAATTTTATTACAAAGAATGAATTCTGTAGAACATTGAAGCTTGGCTGCAGTGGATTTTAGTGGGTGCTGATACCATCTGCGTGGTTTAGAAGTGAGCAGGCGTCAGCTGGGCACAGTGGTGGCACCTTCATTCTCCACAGTGGTGGCACCTTCATTCTCCTTACCAAGGGGGCCTGAGGCAGGAGGTGGCCAGTGTGAAGCCTAGTCTGCACTGATTAGCAGGACATTGTCTCAAAAACAAGAGGGGGGCTGGAGGAATGGCTGAGCGGTTAAAATGCTTGCCTAGTGAGCTCTATGTCAAGCACTAAGTAGCATTAGACTTTATTGTCATGTTAGTTATTTTAGCACCACAAAAACTGAGTGTGGTGGCGCACACCTCTAATCCCAGTACTCGGGAGGCTGAGGCAGGAGGATTGCCATGAATCCAAAGCCATCCTGGGCTCCATAGAAAGTTCAGGACCAGCCTGAGCTGTAGAGTAAGACACAATCTCAAAAAAAAAAAAAAAAAAAAAAAAAAAAAAAAAAAAAAAAAAAAAAAAAAAAAAAAAAAAAAAAAAAAAAAAAAAAAAAAAAAAAAAAGAAGTTGGGTAGCTGCAGAGGGCATTGCCCCATGAGAAGGTCATGGGTTTAGTCACCAGAACTGGACAGAAATGAGGTTAAGTAGGCTTCCAACTTTTGGGGCAGTTACTAAGTGAGAAGATGACTTTGTAAATAGCCACTAGTAAAGTTGGGAGGAAGGCACCCACACACCCATACATAAATTTGTTCTTATTTTATGAGCTTTGTTGTTAACACTTTTGGTTTTTCTAGGGAGATTATTTAATAATCTGAGGAAAATAAATTAATGCAGTACAAAATGTAAAGTAACTTTGTTATATACACATACTGACCCAAAAACATCTCAGGCGTATCATCAAGGCCCACAGAAATAACTTTTCATTTTATAGATCTTTATTTTTGGAGTCAGTGTTCGTTAGAATTGGCCATGACTTACTTTTTTTTTTTTTTTGGCCCTGCTTCTTTCTCAAAAACAGTATTATAAAAGATGAAAGTATAGCTATAATGGGAGGTTAACATAAGTTTTGTAGCTAGTGTCTTGTTTATTTGAGCCACTAAAGTCTATTGAGTAATAAATTTTTGCATAACCACCAAGAGGCATAGCAGTGAATATTCACTTAATAATCAGGTATGGGGCTATGGGGTAAGTAATAGCTCAGCGGTTAGAGCACTTGCCTAGCAAGCAAAAGGCCCTGTATTTAATTTCCCTGTACCACATAAATCGGGCCTAATGGTGCATGTCTGTAAACCCTGCACTTGGGAGGTTGAGGCAGGAGGATTGCCATGAGTCTGAGCTCAGCCTGGGTCATATAGTAAGTTCAGGACTATAGAGGGAGACCCTATCTCAGTAATAACAACAGTAATCATGTGTGACATTTCACATAAATGTTTACTATTCAGAATTCAGTTATTGTGTTTTAAATTTAATGGTCCAGAAGTGGGATGATGAAATTTATTATTAGTGGGTTGTTACTAGTTTTAAAATCTTAAGTAAAGGTCTTTAAATGTTGAGTTATCCAAAGAGGTTATTTAGTCTTTCTCTATAATTGCAGTGTTTTGTTGGTGTAATCACATTGATGATTTAGTACAAACTTTTATTAGAGTATCTTAACTGCTAAGAAAGTTTATTTCTACCTTATATTCAGCAGTGTCTGAAAGTAAAGACTTACCTGATACAGTCAGAACAGTATTAAAGCAAGAAATGAATCGTCTTTTTGGAGCAACGAATCCAAAGAATTTTAATGAAACGTTTCTGAAAAGAAATTCTGATTCATTGCCACACCGATTATCAGGTAATTCCTTTATCTTTGTCCTTCTACTAGCCTCTCTGGTAGGAATTAGTGGCCCCTGACAAGGCAAGGCACACACACAAGTCAGTGTGCATATATTACATTTCAGCCCTGTGAGAACAAGCCATTTAAACTTGCTTCCTATGTATTTCAGAATTTCTTTAGGCAGAATTATTACCTTACCTCAAGATCATAGTTTCTCCTGGTTTCTCCTTGGTGTTTACAAAAAAAAAACAAGCATGACTAACCTTAAGTGTTTACATTGAGATGGAGCTGGCCTCTTCTGTTCTTGCAGGGTCTGGCTTGTAAAACCCACAACCCATGTGACCATCTCTTTCCACTCCTCATGGTCACATGGTGTTGGACTTGGCAGCCCTAAACACATGATATCATCTTACAGTTCATGAAAAGCCTTAATTAAGTCTGTGCTGTTCTGGATGCCGTGGGAAGATCTGGGAGGTGGTGTTCTAGTGTGCTTTCATGAAGCCCAGCAGTGTGGGGTCCCTGTAGAAGCTGGAACTCTGCCTTTTGTCTTGTACCATCAAAACTCCACTCTTACCTTCCTCTCACACGTAGCATTTGATGAAGTATTTCCCTCACCACCTTCCAAATTAGGAAGTTTATTTCATGTTCCTACTACACAGACTTGTGTTCATGTGTCTTTGTCTCTTTGAACACATTTTACTAATAAATTAGTATTTTATGAGATAGATGTGCATAATGTACCTTACTTAATCTGTTATCCTACTTTGACAGTTGAGAACATCTTAGGAGTTTATTTATTGACAGTAAACAGTCCTTCCCATTTTTCTAATAAAGTGCAGCATTTTGCGTGTCCATATACATTGTGTTCGATATTTAAAGGAATAGAGGAAAAGTTTACATAAAATAAAGCAAAATTCCTTTTTCCTTTCATTTAGCTGCCAAAATGGTATATTACTTAGATCCTTCTAGTCAGAAACGAGCTGTAGAGTTGGCTGCGACCCTCGATGAATCCCTCACTAACAGAAATCTCCAGGTAAGTTTTTAGTAATTTCTTTGTAAGAAAACCTAACTGCTTCTGGGCTACATAGTGACTGGACTAGAGAGCAATACCCTGCCTCAAAAAGAAAGAAAGGTAAATGTGCTTACTACTTCTTTTTGTTTTTAGTACTGGGGATTGAGCACAGCTTTCACTTTGAGCTGTATCTATCTCCAGCCAGTTTTTAATTGCTTATTTGATGTAGGATCTGCTAAGTAGCCTAGGCCAGTCTTGAACTTGTGATCCTCCTGCTTTAGCCTCCCAAAGTGCTCAAATTACTGGCTTACACCCCTGGGCCCAGCTGCAGGCTGTCCTTTAAATTATGAATCTCTGTCTACTTTATCTTAAAATTGTTTAGGACTGTCTGCATGTGGTGGTGGAGCACATGTGGATAGATGGGTGCACAGCGCACCAGGCTCCTTGGCGCTTAAAAACTTCGTGTCTGTGACTTGGAATGACTTCATTAGAAATACATTTTAATAAAATTACATAGAAACTCTATGGTTATTTTGATATTTTAGTTCCTGTTTGAGCAAGTAGTGGTCTCAGTGAGGATCTGACATAATAAAAAATATTTTCAAGGGGGCTATAAATAGAGTAAAAGGTATTATGAGTGTATAGCAAAATATTGATTCTAGTTTAAGCCAAGAGGGCAGGGCGTAAAGGAGTATCTTTGAGGTTGGAGTGCTTGCCTTATCAAGTGCAAGGTCTCAGATTCGATCCCCCAGCACCTCATAAGCCAGATATAGTGGTACACGCCTATAATCCCAGCACTTGTGAGGCTGAGGGAGGAGATTTTCCATGAGATTGAGGCCAGCGTGGGCTATATAGTGAGTTTAGGACCAGCCTGGACTATAGAGGGAGACCTTGTCTCAAGAAAACAAACAAAAAGCAGGCTGGGCTGTAACATAGAACAAAGACCCTAGGTCCCATTCTATACATAACATACACAGACACAAAGAAAAGAACAAAAAGGAAAGGAAACTAAGTAGTTTTTTTCCAACTGAAAAGTTTTTTTTGTTTTTTTTTGTTTTTTTTTTTTTAAAGAATGGGGCTGGAGGAATAGCACAGAGGTTAGAATTCTTGCTTAGCAAACTCCAGGCCCTCTGTTTGATTCCCTAGTACCACACAAACTGGGCATTGGTGATGTCTGCCTATACTCCCAGCACTTTGGCGGCTGAGGTAAGAGAATTGCTATGAGTTCCAGGCTACTGTGGGCTACATAGTGAGTTCATGACCATCCTGGACTATAAGAGTGAGACTCTGTCTCCAAAAAAAAGAAAAGAGTAAACATAAAAGGTACAAGTCAATTTGAATCATTTATAAAGATAAGTTTTTGAAAAATAAGTAAAATATAAGAAATATGACTTCAATCCTAAGTAAACCATTTGAAGTGAAAGAATTGGGGAGTATTTGAAAGAACGATTAATTTTTATGAACTAATTTTTCTCCTCCAATCCTTTGTGCGTGCTGTGTGTGTGTGTGTGTGTGTGTGTCTACATGTTGTGTTGCTGTGGACCAAACCCAGGGCCTCACACATGCTAAGCAAGTACTTGGGATTTTGGAAGGGGTTTTTTGTTTTGTTTTGGAGACAGTGCCTTGCTTTATAGTTCAGGCTGGTCCTGAACTCAGTATGTAGTCCATTGCTCCCTCAAACTCATGGCAGTCCTCCTGCCTCAGCCTCCTGAATGCTGGGATTACAAGCATGTTCCACCATTCCCAGCTATTAATGTGGTACTGGAGAATTGAACTCAGAGCCTGCACTTGATGGGCAAATGCTCTAACCATTGTGCTATTAGTCCAGCCCTAGGCAAGTACTTCCCTAGTTCATTCTTTTCTGTCTATAATTTTAATGCGAAAACCTGGGCATGGTGGTACTTGTCTGCAGTCCAGCACTCTGGAGGCTCAGGCAGAACTTTGTGAGTTTGAGGCCAACTAGGACTACATAGTGAGTCTGGGACCCGCCTGGACTGCAGAATGAGACCCTGTCTCAAAAGCAAAGAAGAACATGAAGCTGAAGAACAGTGGCTTTTATAGCTGAATATAAGCCTCTAAAAAATAATTAAAGGCCTATATGTGATAATTGGCATTGTAGTTTTATGTGTCTTGCTAGGCTAGGCTGTGGTGCAGTTGCTGCCCAGGATCATGCCCTTAGTGAGACTGTCTCTGAATGCAGCCTGTCGGTACTGGCTTTCCTCACTGTAGTCCTGTCCGTGCTCATATCCTGTCATGTAAAACCCTGCGATTGTGGAGAGATGGTTCAATTTGGTCTTGAACATTCTCAAGGAATGTATATTCAGGAATGTTTTTATTTTTCCTTAAATACGTCCATTTTTTCTTTCATTGGACATCTGTTGGTGTTGAAATGTCTCATACATTTTTAGTAAAACCTTTCCTCAGGTTGTAACGGGATCTTTCCTCTTTGTTTAGACGTGCATGGAGGTGTTAGAAGCCTTGTGTGACGGTAGCCTGGGAGACTGTAAAGAAGCTGCTGAAGCCTACAGAGCAAGTTGTCATAAGCTTTTCCCTTACGCTTTGGCGTTCATGCCTCCTGGATATGAAGAGGATTTGAAGATCACCGTGAATGGAGACAGTTCTGCAGAAGCAGAGGAGCTGGCCAATGAGATCTGAGCATCGTAGACGAGCAAACGGAATGACTCTGGACCATGTCAAGTGTATAATATTTTTGTCACGCACCTGCTGCATTGCTCTAACTTACACAGAATGGGAGGAGTAAATGTTCTTGCCTTCAAATAGTGTTTTACGTTTTTTATCCTGCTGAAAAAAGTATATATAAAATATCTAACATTACAGGATATAGGTTCAGTTTCTTAAAAATTAAAAGCTGCTAAAATTGAGGGGTTAAAAAAAGATTCCTTGTCCTATTCCTACCTACCCACCCACCCATGTTTTTAAACTAATTTATATAAAATCTGGAGGCTGTTACAGCTAACATAGCAGGTGTGTGGCAGAAATATTACTTTAAATTTGTCTTGTGAGATTTTACTATATCTCAGACAGCAGAAATGCTGTTTTAGCACTGGATTCTTTCACTGAGCACAAAGAGTTGTTGGGGCTTTAGCATCTGACTGATTTTGTTACGGGGTTGATTCTGACCATAGGACGTATGCAATGTGAATCACTATTACCAGAGCTCTACAACGGATGCTTGCTGTTGTAGGAACCGGGACGTTAGATACCAAGCAGGATTATAAGAAACCTAGATGGTGTTCAGTACGCTTGTTGTGTTTCCAAAATTCACTGTACATGATCAGTTTGGTGTTCTTGTACCACAGTTTTTAACTGAAGGAACCAGTTGGAACAATCTCAATTTCAACTAAAACTTGAAGAACTAAAACGACAATGCAAACCTTTTAGCATTGTTTTGGCCAAACTTGTTAAAACTGTAATGCAAGAACCAAATGCACTGTGATGTGTCACCAACTAATTAGCAAGCATGAATTTTTCACCAGAGAGTGAAAAAAGAAAAATCTACCATGGCTTGAAGTTAAAAGAGCAGAACTCCTGACTCCCATTCTATGACTGATCAAGAGACTAATAGTTAAAAACCTCAGCAGGCCTTGTTCACGATATGCAGAAAAAAGTGCTGCAGTTTAGATACCTCTGGAACTTTTCCACAGTGTCACAGGTTTGTAATACTTGAAGCCCTACATTTCTAAGAATATATTTCTTGCTCAGTTGTTTCAGGCAAGCCCAAGACTTTGTAATTTTTAAAGGGCCCAAGATTTTTTTTTCCAATGACAGACCAGCTTCTTTTTCCTGCAGTTACAGATGTAATTTCTTTTTTTTTGTTGTCAAACATGAGGTACCAAATATGATGCAATAAATTGTTTTGAAAAACAGTTGTGTGAATATTTCCACTAATCTCCTTTGGGCTTCTGTGAACATGCACAGGTGGAAACAGAGGTGCAAGCCAGGGGCAGTGCCACGCCGTGGAAGGCCAGGACAGAGGGGATCTTTTCAGAGTGGGCTAAACGCTGGTGTCAGGGAAGGTCTGTAATGATGTAGAACACAGCTTCTGCATTAAGATTTCACGAGGGCTAGGATGGTGGCAGGTACTATGAATGTAATTCATAATCTGAAAGGAAAAATAGAAACTGCTATTTTGATTGGAAAAATGAGCCTTAACCACGTCAAACCTGTACACTGAGAACTAGCCTTAGGCTCAATATTCTCATTGCGTTTGCAAGGTCTGAGCAAATAAGATTTAAGTAAAATGAAATCAATTGTACATATAATTGAACTTTTGTAGTACTTTTAGTTTGTAGAGTATATACTCTAAAGGGAATTTTCAGGCGACCTGATTCTTTTATTGATTCTTTCATAGTACATGACCTGCGTTCCACATCCGTCTGACAGTTTAGTGGTGTATAGAGAAGTACAAACTAAATTCCAGTGCTTTGTTTTGGTTTATTAACTGGCCCTGTCTCAGGAACATCTTAACAGATGGCAAAAAAAAAAAAAAAAAAACAAAAACAAAACCCACAAACTTCTTTTTTAAAAACTGAGTGGCAACTGAAGTTCTTATTGTTGAGAAAGAACACTAGGGCCACCTCTGCCACTGCGAGGTGTTGGGGGCCACCAGCTGTAGAGTAGGGGATATATGTGTGAATTTTGTTCAATCTCTACTGTATATGGAATGAAATTCATCTGTCTTGATAATGTTCAAATGATGTAGACTGTCTTAGAATGAATATTCAGAAGTATCAGAACTCTATACTCGCTGAAGCCGCCTGTGAGGAGCTAAGTTCCTAACCTGTATATTGTATTCCAACCCGATTTTACTGGAACTATTGAATAAATCTTTTATTTTCTTTCAGGTTTACTTGATAGTGGATACATTGTCTGGTGTCAGAGGACCTTGACGTGGTCGTTGATGTCCAGACGCCGCCCTTAAGCATTGTACTGTACCTTCTTACTCTGAGTAGCATCAGCTGGATCATCTCACATTTGCCTCGTTCTTTCTATTAATTTTCAAATGACGCTGTGGGAGAAAAACAGGGTTAGAGAAACAAGTGGGGGGAAATGCGGTGATGTTGTAATCGAAACAAGTGCCTTATGTTTATTGCTCAGAACTGGTGTTATCAACCCTTTTGAAAAGAAAGGGTCCCTTGGCCTGTATTAACATAGGAAAGTAAAGTTCTTTTTGTTTTTCTTTATATTCAGTTACTCTTGTCATTTCTCATTGAAAAACTAAAATCTGACTAGGTTAGTTACTCAGCTTTAAATAGGTAAGTCATACCTTTTCACCATTTCTCTGTATCTATTTATTATGCACAACAATAAAGTGTGATCGCTACTAGCATGACTAAAAGTAGTGTGGCTTTTAGGAGCTGTGACGTGGCCTGCCCGGCCCAGTTTGCCTGTGTTGCTTGGGTTCCATGTGGTCCCTGCTGTTAGAGCTGTGAGGGGAAGAGGTCAGGAAAGTGCAGTCCAGAGTCAGTAGGTTGGATGAGTTCAGGAAAGTCTCTCCTTTAGCATTTCTAGAACTGTTTTCAGTTGCCATGTGTAGTGTGTGTGTGTGGGGAAAGCTGAACAGTGACACTTTGGGCAAGTTAGCCATATGTTGTCTTACAAAACCGCAGGCCTTGGCTTCAGAAGAGACTTCGTGACGACGGTCATTCTTGGGGAAGGCAGCCTTCCTGTTCTAGCTCCTGCTTCTCTTTTCAAAGACACGATTCCTGAAACCATCCTGCTGTCATCTAAACTTTGAATTGAATTGACAATGGCCCATGTGATGGCCGTGTTGTACCACAGGGAGCAAAAACACTAAGATTTGTTTGAATATTGATGGTTGAAAATCTCACAACCTGTAGCAATAAAACATTTTTGGAAAAGGTTATTTATTGAATTGCATTTTTACTTTTCAGTGTGCAACCTGAGGTGGATGTTGAAATAAAACTTAGTAGTGTACAGGAGGTTCTGAGGAAAGAATGCTCTGCTTTCACCACTAGGACAATGTCTTATATACTCACCAGGGGTGTGGCATTGCACGCCTATAATCCCAGTACTTAGGAGGCAGAGACAGGACTGCCATGAATTGGATGCCAACCTGGGCTACATAGTGAGTTCAGGGCCAGCCTGAACTACAGAGTGAGTCTGGGAAAGAGACCTTATCTCAAAAAAGGGGGGGAAAAGGCCAGGATGTAGCTCAGCAGTTAAATTACTTGATTAGTATGGTACCTAGAACATTATATATATACATATATATATGTATATATGTATATATATATGTATATGTATATTTATATATATAGACACATACGTACATAAATGTGCACACAGACATATACGCTTTCCAGGTTCTATAGTAAAGCTATAAAGTGCTGCTTCCGTTAGTACATCGCCCCGTGACATTCAAAATGAGTACAGGATGAGAAAATAGGGACTAAGAAAAGTTTGCAGTATGTCTCTATGTGGTTTTCCCAGTTTTCTTTGAAGGATTGCTTTGGTACTATATGTAGATGAAAGAAGAGACATTTGAGCTATCGTATCAACTATAGACAAGCTTGGAAATTTAATCTTAAGTGCTTTTTATAGAATTCTGTGTACAGAGACAAGAGAAATTGGGGAGATACTTGGCAGTCTAATACTGTTAACTTTTTAAAAACAAAAGTCAGACCTTAGTCTCTAGTTTAAGGGTCTGCATTATTTCATCAAAGTGGTACAATTCTTTTTAAGAAATGATGAGGGGACGGGAGGAATAGCCCAGTGGTTAGAGAGCTTGCTAGCAAGCCCAAGGCCCTGAGTTCAGTTCCCCAGCATCACAAAAGCTGGACCTGTTGACTCATGCCTGTAATCTCTGCAGTCAGGAAGCTGAGGCAGGAGGATTGCTTTGAGTTTGAAGAAAATATACTGGACATTTTTGTTAAAAATTTTTTTTGCTGTTGCCTCAACTTGGCCTCAATAAACTTAAGTATCTTCATTTAGAAAGAGCCTAGAAAGTGAAGAGGTTTTTGGAGTATGTCCTGGTTTCTGTTTTTGCTAGTTATAGTTTGTCTTCTGCTAAGTTACTTATGTATTGTCTGGCAAATAAACCTCCATAACACTCTGGGCGAATTGCCAGCCTACTGTGATTTTCTAACTTCGGCTTTTTATAAATTTGCCCCTTAGTTACTTTGATCTGCAGTTTATGGCGCCCATTGTTCCTTTCCCCTTTTTTGGAGTCGGTTTGATTCTGTAGCCCAAAGCTGACCTCACACTCAGGCAGTCCTGACTCAGCATCCTGAGTGTTCAAATTGCTGGTGAGCACCTTCATCCCCGCATGTTTATGTTCTAGGTACCATACTAATCAAGGTGAGCTACATCCTGGCCTATCTTTTTTTTTTTTTTTTTGAGATAAGGTCTCTGTTTCCCAGGCTCACTGTGTGGCCCAGGCTGGCGTCCAACTGAGCAATCCTACATCAGCCTTCCAAGTGCTGGAATTATAGGCATGCACGACTGTGTCCAGGTTATCTTATGTGGTGCATGGAATTGAACCCAGGTTCTTGTGCATGCTAGGCAAGTACTGTAACCACTGAGCTGCATGCCCAGCCCAGGCCCGTTGTGTTGTGTTCAGTGCCTTGCCCCAAACGTATGAAATGTTCTTCCAAATACTTTGTTTTAGTAGTACACAAGCTATTACCTCTTATTTTTATTTACAAACTCTCATTTGCCTCCAAGGAGTCACAGTGCTCCTTAATATCTTTAAGAATGAAAAGGTGATACCTAAATCCACTGTAAATACTATGTATTACATATGTATATTAATAAAAATAGTGGGGAAAACAAAAAGAATGAAAAGGTGATAAGGTAAATAAAGGATGGGGCACAGCTTGATGGATATTGCACTTGCCTAGCAAAAGCAAAACCCTGGGTTCTGTTCACCAGCACTGCATAAGCCAGGCATGGTAGCACATACCTGAAATCCCAGCACTCAGGAGGCTGAGGCAGGAGGATTGCCATGAGTGTGAGGCTGGCATGAGCTACAGAGCAGGGCCCTGTCTCAAAAAATGTAATAACTTAGATTCTTAAGTTCTGAACTCCAGAATACTAAATACTATTACTAAAAATAATAATAGAAGTATTCAGAAGCAATGTATTTAGTTAGATACATTACAAAATTAGCATTTGTTCAGAAATTCTTTAGTAACGACCTAAGGCCAGTCCTGATAATTTGCAGGCTGTAATTACCGCATTCTGGGACATTGAGGTCGGGGGATTACAAGTAGAGGCTGAGCCTTGGCAATCCGGCAAGTTAGAACTTAATGTCAAACAAAAAAAGAATTGGGCTGGGGATGTAGTGCCACTCCAAGGTCCTGGGTTCAGTTCCCAGCTCAACAGTAAAGACACAGACACACCTGTAACTGCAATTTAGCAAGACACTGTTTCAGAAAGGATGCAAGGTGGGTAGGTGTAGCACAGTGTGAAGGCACCGCCCTCCTCCCCCCCAAAAAAAATTCTAAGAACACGGTGGCTTCACTTGCCATTTTTTTAATAACTGAAAAAGTTGAAAGATACTGCCAACATTTCATTAAAATGTTAACATCATGTTCAGTTATGTTATGGAGTTAAGTGAGTAATGTTTTTGTTCAGTCATGTAAATCCACTTTAAACATGGTGTGTAAAACCTTAAGGGTTTACACTGGGTACATTTAAAAATTAAGAGTATAGTGACCATGGCAGTGAATAATTTGCTGTGAATATTACTGCCTTTCAGATAGTAGAAAACAGCAGTAAAGCACTGTTAACTTTCAGGTCACCTGCAGACTGTCAGGAATCTTTGTCCCTTGCCTACACTGGCAGATATCACCATTCATTTTCCTTTTTGTTGCCTGTGAGGAATTTTCTCCAAGTACTACAGATTCATTTTATTTATGTTACAAATGTATTTCTCATGTAATTTTTGTTTTTGCTTTTCCCCTGTAGTTTGTCAGAGGAATGGCTGTGACTGGCATTGTAGGAAGCAGATGCCCAGAAGACCAGCCTCTAATTTTCTCAGTTGTCTGTTCACTTTGGCACTTGTTGGCAGTGAGTCACCTCATCTTTCATGTCTTTATCAAGCAGCCACCCAGGTAACACTATGCCCTTAGAATTTTATGACAAGGATTTGTTCTAGAGTTTGAATGTAAGGGCGCTGGTAATACACCTGACCTCCTTAGAAGGCTTGTGTAGCCTCCTATCTGTAATTGAAGTGATTATAAGGAAAGAGACATGAGGGAATCTATCTGCAGTGCTTCTCTGGTCACAACTTAGAGTCAGTGTCCCTTACCCCTAGTAGCCGTGGTTCTTGGTTATCTGCTGTACGTGGGATAGGCAGGTGAATGAATCCTTTAGACCAAATGTTTTTAACATTGGTTGTATATTAGAATCCCAGAGGAACTATAAGAGCAAGGCTGGGTGTCCATGCCCCCTAGCCAAGGGTTACATTTAAGTCTGGAGTCGGGGCTGGTCTTTGGGCTGCCTTCTGCCCTTTCCCTTCCATGAATCCCTTCACTCCCTTGTTCCCCAGTGATTCCAAGGTGCACCCAAAATTGAGAATCACTGTCGCTTATGATGACAGTTGAAATGCTTCTTAGTGTTGGGGTTTTCCTGAGAGGGTATATGACTGTGGAAGTGCAAAGAGATAGACCACGGTTTGTCTTCAGGTAGTGGAAGAACCTAGACTTGGGCCTTCTGCCAAGAGTCTTCCATTGGTATCACCGTCTGTGCTTTTCCCTACCTAAATCGTGCTATCCCTATGCACTGGGGTGGGGGGAGTGAAGAGATACACCATGGCAATGTGAATACACTAAACTAACTTTTTCAATATAATTGCCATAAATAGGTGACTATCAGAGTGAGAGTCAGTAGGCCTTTAAATAAAGGTACATCTATTACTCTGAATATACACCTTACACCTATGGGACTGCATCTACTATGAACAAATGAATCACTACTGTAAACCCTGTAAAGCCTAGTTGTGCAAGGCAGCATGGTTCCGGGACAGAGGGGACTGAGAATGGTTGCCTTATAGAGTGGAACCTAGAAAGGCGATTTATACACCCAGAGTCATGAGCCTGCCTTATTGCTGGTTGTGGTGGCATGTGCCTGTCATGCCAGCACTGGGATGCTCAGCTCTCAAGAAGCAGGAGTGTCACAGTGCAGAGCCCAGCTGGCACAGCTTATCAGCAACGTAGGTAGCCACTAGCTCAACAAAGTGAAAAGGACTGACGGTGTTTAGTGTAAAGGCTCTGAGCTCAGTGCTACATATATAAAAAGACTGAAAAAAAAACCCTACTTTATGAGGTCTATTGAAATAATATTTTATGTATTATATAATTTAGCATTTGATAAATAGGTTAACCTTTAATTCTACCTTGTTTTCTACTGATTAAATATTTGGTTGCTTTTTGTTTTTTTCTTGAGAAAGGTCTTGCTGTGTAGTCCTGAACTCACTATTGTAACCCAGGCTAGCCTTGAACTCATGGCAATCCTGCTGTCTCAGCCTCCTGAGTGCTGGAATTACAGGCATGCACCACCCTGCCCAGGTTATGTGGTGCTAGGGAATCAAACCTAGGACCTTTTGCTTGCTAGGCAGATGAATTACTGGTGAAATATTTGATAAATGAATCTAGCTGACTTAATATTGTTCATTGCCATGAGCTTATAGATGTGATATTCACCTTGCAGACTAAGAGGCCCAAAGCCAGGCCACATCGTGCAGGCCTTTAATCCCAGCACTTTGGGAGGCTGAGCTAAGAGAATTACAAGCTCAAGCCCAGCTTGGGCAACCTTGCAATTTAGCGAGACAAATAAACAATAAGGGGCTGGAGATGTAGCTCAGAGTGAAGGCCCTGTGTTCAATCTCCAGTACCAAAAAAAAAAAAAAAAAAAAAAATCTGTCGGCACATAGAACAAATCCTGGGCTGGAGAAATGGCACAGTGGTTAAAGCACTTGCCTAGCAAGCTCAAGGCTTTGGGTTGGGTTCCACAGCAAAAATAAGCTGAGTGTGGTGGTGCACACTTGTAATCCTAGCACTAGTGAGGCCGAGGCAGACGATGCCATGATGAGTGGCCTGGACTACAGAATGAGATCCTGTCTCTTATGCTGTTTAAAAAGAAAAAAAGAATTCCCTTAATTCTTTGTAATATTTCTCTGATCCTCTAGTGACTTAACTGCCTTTTTTCAGCTGCAGATTGAACCCAGCACCTTCATGCTGAGCTATAACCCCAGTTTTATTTTATTGTATGTATTGTATTTATTTCTGAGACAGGCTCTTTCTGTATTGCCCAAGCTGAGCTTAAACTTGAGATCCTCTGCTTCATCCTCCTAGAGTCCTGGAATTACATGTGCTTGCTCCCACACCTGGTTCTGAGTTTCTGAGGTGAACTGTTGTTTACTACAACAATAATAAATATAGTTAAAAATAAGCTTCTTATGTAAGATAGAGTTAAGTTTATACAAAGTTTATATTCCTGCTCAAGTCTTTTAGATAAAAGTTTTAGGTCAGATAGTTGTGGAAAGATTAACATATGGAGTGATTACAACTAGGTCTGGAATATACTAAGCATTTTTTTTTTTAATGATACTGGGAAATGACACTCTCAGCCACTTAAAAACATTTTGTTTTGTTGTTAATTTTGAGAGAGGGTCTGATTAAGTTGTTGAGGCAGGATTTGTATTCTGTCCTCCACCCTAAGCCTCCCAGCTCCTCGGATTACAGGATTGTGCCCTCATGCCCAGCTATATGCATTCATTTTAAATCTCAACATTTATAAATTTATAAATTTCTGGGTTTTCTTTGTCCAAATTACATTATTAATTATCCTCATTTGTCTATTTGGGCCAGGGTTTCTGGAATTAGTCTGAATTTCTTTCTTAGGTACGAACAGCTCGAATGCAACTTTTTATGTATTATTTTGCTTTGTGCTTGCTAGTACTTCTGCCCTGTTTTGTCTTTTCACACTATAGAGATAACTACCTCTGACACCTTCTTACACCATGATTTTGACATTTATTAAAACCTTTAGCTATGTTAGAAAGCCTGAGCCTGTTGTTTTTTGTTTGTTTTGTTTTGTTTTGTTTTGTTTTGTGAGACAGTGTCTTGCTCTGTAGCCCTGATTGGTCCTGAGCTTACTGTGTAGCCCAGGCTAGCCTTGAAATCACAGCAGTTCTCCTGCCTCAGCCTCCCAGTCCTAGGATTACAAACGTGCACCACTATGCCCAACTTTATGTGGTTCTGGGGAATCTGGGCCTTGTGCTTGAAAGGCAAGTGCTCTAGCCATTGTGCCATTCTTCTAGCCCCAAGCCTGGTTAATTTCATGTTTAAAATGACTTCAAAGATGTGACATGAGACGGTCTCAGTGTCTTCTGTGAATTAGTTGGCAGCTGTTACTCCTGGCTGGCACTGGACCTCGCCTGGTGCCCAGGGGGCAGTCCGGCCACTCGCGTTTTTCACACACTTGTGTTAGGAGACTGGCATACCACCCTCAGGTCAGGAGGCCATTGCAAGCAGCAACACTGGGCATCAGTACTCACTGCGTGAGGGTACAGAGAGGGGAGACAGGGTCATGTACTTGAGACGGGATTGTATATTCAGACTTCATGTTTCCCAGTGTCAAAAGAAAGGAGGCTGTAGCTCACAGTAAACTCGGAAGACTCGAACCTGCTCTTTGTAAGCAGAGGGCACTGGTTGTCTTAGAGAAGCACAGTAGACAGTTCTGCTAGCCTGTGTTGGTGGGGCACGGAGCAAGACTGGAGGCAGCTAATCTGAGAATGTAGGAGTTGGACTAGTAAATAATTGTCAGTCATTGACTCTTACTATGTGCAGAAAAGCCATTTTTCATTCCTTAGCTCATTTAATACTTGGGGGGAAAATATTAGGTATCTGTCATTGCCATTTACAGGAGATCTCCAGTCGAAGAAGTCAGGTTTACGTCTTTCGTATGGTCAGACACTTTATAGAAGATAAAATCTGGATTCAAGCCCAGGTGAGTTAATTCTAAAGTACCTGTTTCTAAAAACCAGACAAGGTAGGCCTGGCGGCACAGGTTTGTAATCCCAGTGCTCTGGGAGGCTGAAGCAGGAAGATTGCTGAGTCCAGCTTGGGCAACTTGGTGACTTAGTGAGACCCTGTCTCAAAATTAAAATCAAAATGGGTCAGGGATGAGATGGCTTAATGGGAAGACCAGCACAAAACAAACAGGAAAAAAAAAATGAAGACAATGTAGATGACTCAGGTAAAAAGTGGCAGAGGGAAGAGTTACCAGTGACATGGCATAGGGTTTGGTTAATAGTGCTAGGGAGTCGAGGGGTAGGGTGCCGGCCCAGCAGATGAGAGCCCCGGGGTTGGTCCTCAGCATCAACGGAAAAGAGAAAGAACTGGGAAGAGGGAATTCAAGGGAAGAAGAATTACACCTAATGAATGAATGTTTCCAATACCGTTAGGACATCTAACTGGGGCTGGAGATGTCTGTAAGGAGACTAAGTAAGTACGCATGGGTCTGAAGTTAAGAAGAGCAGAGAGTTGAAGGGGGAGGTGTCTGTGGTCTGGTCTGGACAAGAAGGCTTAACAAAGATGACAGAGAAGCTGGCAGAAGAGACCGGGGGATCATAGTGGGAAAAAAGGTGATGAGCAGCTTCTGTCCATCTGCCTTTGTTTTCAAAATAGAGCACCTACTTTGCTACTTGCAGACAGAGAAGTCTGAATATCAAATGTGAAATAAAAGGAATTCTCAGACACTGTTTTCAGAAGTATAAATGTGTATGATCATCGTCAGGGGAATCGGCAGTGTGTTTTTAGAAAGATGAAACATCCTGTGAGCCAGCAATTTCACGTGGGTATTGGGCCTTACAGACACTGCCACACGTTTGCCAGGGAGGTTCATGTGCAATAATGTTCCATGCAGCAATGTTTAAAATAAAGTTCAGAAATAAAATATCTGTTCATATAAAAGTGACTAAACTAGGTTCATCTCATGTTCTGCTGTTAACATAATAAGTTAGTAATTGAGTCAAGATTTAACCCTCTAGGGTAGGGGATGCAGTGATTCTCGAGGGTCCTGAGTTTGTTCTCACACACACAAAAAAAGAGAGTAGAAAAAAAAAGATTCAAATGAATGATGTTCTTCCAAAAAGCAAGTTAACTGGCGTCATTGTATATATTCTACACATATGACTTTTTAAATGCAAAACAATACTATGATACTAAGTAGTATGGCTTATGTATTTAGACAAAGAAAAAATTTAAAAACAAAATTTAGGATAGTCCTTTTCTTAGAAGAGGGACATACAGGTGACTTTATCTCTGTGATCTTTTTTCTCATAATTACATTAATTAGTATGTGTTTAAAATACATAATTACACTCCACTTGGGAAATTGGTGCATATACATGTCACATCATAATCATTTTTACTTCCCCTCCCTCTCACTGCCTGCGCTCCCATCTTCTCCCAATAATCTTTATTTCTAAAAATAAAAAAATTAGAGATAATTATGGTAAAATGTTAATAATTGCTTTAGTTTTGGGTCTGTCTGGGATCCTTCTTTGAACTGCTGAACTGCTGGAGGAATGATTCAGCAGTTCAAGTGCTTGCCTGGCAAGCTCTACGTCAAGTGCTAAGTACCAGCACCACGTAAGTTGAGTGTGGTGGTGCATGCCTGTAATTCCAGCATTTGGGAAGCCGAGGCAGGAGGATTGCCATGAGTCCAAGACCAACCTGGGATCTATAGTGAGTTCAGGACCAGCTGGGGCTACAGAGTGAGGCCTTGTCTCAAAAAAAAAAAAAAAAAAAAAAAAAAAAGTATGGGAAGCAACAGTGAATCAGGCTGGGGAAATAGAGAAGCAGTTAGAGTACTTGCCTAGTAAGCCCAAGGCCTTGAGTTTGATTTCCTGGCACCACAAAAGCCTGTCATGGTGGTGCACATCTGTAATGTCAGCATTTGGAAGGCTGAGGCAGGTCGATGGTTGTGAATTCAAGGCTAATCTGGACTACAGAGTAAGATCCTGTCTTAAAGGGAGGGGTAGGCTGGAGGAATAGACCAGCAGTTAAAGCACTTGCCTAGCAAGCTTAAGGCACTCAATTCAATTCCACAGTACCAGATAGGCAGGGCATGGTGGCACATGCCTGTAATCCCAGCACTTGGGAGGCGGAGGCAGGAGGATTGCCATGAGTTCAAGGCCAGTCTGGGCTCCATAGTGAGTTCAGGACCAGCCTGGACTGCAGAGTAAGACCCTGTCTCAAAAAATAAATAAATAAATAAATAAAAACAAAAATAAATAAATAAATAGAAAAAAATAAACCACACACACACAAAGAATTTGATCACACTAATTACTCAGAAGGCACACAACAACTACACTTAAAACAACTAGCTCTTGATTCCTGTTCTCTTTCAGAAGGTCACAGTACTTTGATTTATCAGGGAGGGCCAGAGAAGCTACAGAGGCACATGCTACTCAGCTACTCAGCAGACTAGAGAGAATTTGAACCCAGTCTGGACAACTTAGCAAGACTTTGTCTCAAAAAAAAAATTTTAAAGGCAGCTGGGGATGTAGTGCAGTAGTAAAATGTTTGCTCCGTACAGAAGGATGGACCCTAATCCAGTGCCCAGGATTCGGGGAGACAGGGGAGTCATGAAAGTTACCAGTATGCATGGCCTAATTCCCAAGTAGTAAAAAAGACTCTCACCACCTGATACAGTATACTCTGTACTTTCCCAGGTGCTCTTGTGTACTCTCCAAGCTTCATGGACAAAGTTTCGGTCCCATGGATACTGAATGACTTGCTAAAGGACTGACAGCTAGTAGTAGAGAGCTAAGTCAGAGAGCCGTGGACTGGTCTTTCCCTGCAGTGTTCCTCCCATGATTAGTTTCAGGGCAATCTATACTGTACTGTAGTCCTGGATCCCACTGTTTTGCCAGGAGGTTGTTACAGAAATTAAATGCCTTGTGCTGTTTTGAAATTCTTGAGGGATGGAGGAATTGCTCAGCAGTGAGAGCACTTCCCTAGAAAGCGATAGCAAGCACTAAGTATCTGAGTTCGATTCCCCACTACCACATAAGCCGGGCGTGGTGGCGCACGCCTGTAATCCCTGCACTCAAATAAAATTCTTAAGAAGGCTGGGGGCATTGCTCAGTGGTTAAAGCACTTGCCTAGCATGCACAGGGCCCTGGGTTCCGTTCCCTAGCACCACATAAAAATTAGGTGTGTTGGCATACATCTTTAATCCCAGCACTCAGGAGGCTTAGAGGATTGCCCTGAGTTCAAGGATTGCCCTGAGTTCAAGGCCAGCCTGGCTACTTAGTAAGTAAAGAACCAACCTGCACTATAGAGGAAAAGCCTGTCTCTAAATAAATAAATAAATATTTTTTAAAAGTACTGAGATACAATAGGAATTTGTGTATATGTGTCCTCTGATGTCCAAGAAATGAGATCACGGACAAATAGGCAAGGTGTGGAAAAAGTAGAACAGGTGTTCATGTAATAGAAACACAGTGGGTTGGAGGGATGGCACAGCAGTTAAAGCACTTGCCTAGCAAGCCCAAGGTTGATTCCCCAGCACCATATAAACTGGGCATGATGGCACATGTCTGGAATGAATTGCCATGAGTTCAAGGCCGGCCTGGGCTACATAGTGAGTTCAGGACCAGTGTGGCCTAGAGTGCCACCCTGTCTCAGAAAAAGGAAGAAAAAAAGAAAGAAAGATGAACAACAGAATTAGGCAGAGCTCCTGTTATCCAGGAGGGGATCCCAAGCAAGGTTACCCCAACATGAATATTTCTAAACTCTAGTTCTAATGGTTAAACTATGCATTCTAAAGCAAATTTTTAAAATGGTGAAGATAAGTGTCTAAGATCATTTACCAAATTCGTGAAATCCAATCTCTTCTGCAAAGTGCATTGTCTTGCAAAACCAGTGACTCCAGTGCGTAATGCTGCCTAATAGCTGTCTCTTGCAGGCGTGATGTCTGTTGATGGTTAGACATTGCCAAGCTGACTAAAATCATACATGTAATTAGAAACCAAGAAAGGACAGTCTGTCTGCACATAGTCTACAGCCTTTCCCTTCAGATGTAACCAAAAAAGTGACACCTCCTATATTAGTTTATGTTCTTACAAAAGGCAGAATTTACAGAAATTATAACAAAAAGGATCTATTTGGAAGGCTTACAAGTCTGAGGACAGAGATAGTCCAAGATGGTGGCCTGCATGGCCAAGAGCTGGAGGGCCCAATGGCTGTCCCACTGCAAGGTAGAACATCCATCCAGCACTGCCAGACAGCCAGTGAGAGTCTGTTGCGGATCTCAGTTGTTTGAAGAACAATGGCAAAGACTAGATGCTGAAGATGGGCAACTAAATATCAGCCCCTGAAGATCAGCGATGGGCAGACAGGCACAAGTTAAGACTGGAATGAATCTGTGATGAAGATCTGTGGCCATTAGCAAGTTGAAGTCCATAGATAATTGTGAAGGTGGGAGCTTTCCCATTATCCAGAGGAAGAAGCTGTAACTATCTTTCTTCTTCCTTCTATACAGTTTGAGTTCCCAGCTGGGCCTCCCACATCTGGGTGGATGTTCTTCCCTCATTTGCTGGCCCACAAAACACTCAAACTCTATTCCAGGCTGGTTCCTAATTGCCTAACGTAAGTATAGTTCCTAAACCCTAATCCAGGCATGGATCCTGATTGTCTCAAGTTGACATAATGTATCCAGTCGCCATACTTCACCCCTTGTCAACACATCTCCTTGAAACATTCTTAATTCTCAAGTACTATAGCCAAGTTAGTCATTACACCTAACACAGCATAACTGCACTGTGTACAAATGGAAATGCAATAAATTCCTCTCCACAATGGAGAACAGAGTTCCTCTTTGGAGAATACCTATTGCTTAACCTTAGAATGTAACTTAACAAGTTCCAATACTAAGGCAATGAAATATATAAATATATGTACACACACACACACACACACACGTACAAACATGAGAGAAATTCTAATTACAGTCCTCCTTTCAGTAACTGGTCATGTGGTCATAGCTGGTATTTATAACTACCTTCTTCTACTACCCATTCCTTGGCCCTCAGCAAGGACCTTGCAGGTCTTGGTTCTTTTCCTGGCGAGATGACCCATACCTTCATTCTTGAAAGTTCTGGCCATTTGTCATCTTGTCTGGATTGGGTTGTGTCCGTTTCCATTAACTTTAATAACAGGACATGGGAAGACTAAAGGTTCTCCTGTAGTCCAAACATAGTCTTCCTTGCCTCCGTTATGGAGTATTAATCCAACTTCCCCTTGGTAGTCTGGATCAATCACCCCTGCTAACATTGTAGCTCCCTTTTTTGCTTGCTGGTTCAGTGGTACAGGAAGGCCAAAATGACAAGGGGGAAGTGTCATTTTCCAGTTTAGTGGAATTGTTTCTGTGCATCCTGGTACAACTCTTTCCCCCTTCTGGACCTGAGACCAACAGACCAGCAGAGCATAAAGTGGGGACAGGAAGCAGAAATTTTGTTAATGGGTCGCTGGGGGTGATGGTGAGTGGTACCATCCCTGTCTTCACCCCTTGATTCCTGGACCCATGAATCCTGGCTATGGGAGAGATAGTACCATATATCGGTCGCTGATTCAGAGCATACACAGCCTCCTGAAGAACTTTGTCCCAGCCCTGCAAAGTATTACCACTTAGCTGGTGCTTTGATTGTGTCTTCAGAAGGCCATTCCTTTGTTCTGTCAGTCCAGCTGCTTCTGGATGATAGGGAATGTTAAGACCAGTGAATTCCATGGACTTGAGCCCACTGCCACACTTTTTTAGCCATAAAATGTGTTCCCTGGTCAGATGCAATGCTGTGCGGGATACCATAGTGGTGGATGAGGAATTCTCTAAGTCCACGAATGGTAGTTCTGGCAGAAGCATTACGTGCAGGAAAAGCAGATCCACAGCCTGAGTAAGTATCCCAGTAAGGACAATACACTGTCCTTTTTATGGTGTAAGTGACCCACTTAGAAGATTTTCCCTCACCACTATCCTTCAGGGATGTCCCAGAGAGGGAATACAGTGCAGCAGCTGTCCACTTCCGTGTGGTGCCTGCATAACGTGCAGAACCATCTGTAAACCAGGCCCTGCTCTTCTCTTCCTCTGTCAGCTGATCACAGGGTACACCCATGAAGCCATAGGTGCATGCTGGGGGACAGAGGGCAATACAGCAGGAGTAGGCACCATGGGCATATGAGCCACTTCTTCATGCAATTTACTTGTGCCTTCCGGACCTGCTCGGGACTGGTCACATATATATACCACTTCCATTTAATGATGGACTGTTGGTGCGCACGTCCAACTTTATGACTTGAAAGGTCAGGCAGCACCCAGTTCATTATGGGCAGCTCAGGTCTCATGGTAACTTGGTGTCTCATGGTCAAACGTTCAGTTTCCACTAAGGCCCAGTAGCAGGACAGAAACTGTTTTTCAAAGGGAGAGTAGTTATCTGCAGATGATGGCAGGACCTTGCTGCAGAATCTCAAGGGTCTCCATTGTTTTTCACCTATGGGAGCCTGCCAGAGGCTCTAAACAGCATCCCTGTCTGCCACTGACACCTCAAGCGCCATGGGGCCTTCTGGGTCATATGGCCCAAGTGGCAGAGCAGTCTGAATAGCCACCTGGACCTGCTGCAGAGCCTTCTCCTGTTCTGGGCCCCACTCAAAAGTAGCAGCTTTTTGCGTTACTTGGTAGATTGGTCAGAGTAGCACAGCCAAGTGAGGGATATGCTGCCTCCAAAATCCAAATAGGCCTACTAGGTGTTGTGCCTCTTTCTTGGATGTAGGAGGTGCCGGGTGTAATAATTTGTCCTTTACCTTAGAAGGTGTATCTCTGCACACCCCACACCACTGTACTCCTAAGAACTTTACTGAGGTTGAGGGCCCTTGAATTTTGGTGGGATTTATTTCCCAGCCTCTGACACACAAATGATTCACCAACAACTCCAGAGTGGTTGCCACCTCTTGCTCATGGGGCCCAATTAGCATAATATCGTCCATATAGTGGGCCACTGTTATACCCTGTGGAAGGGCAAGACGATCCAGATCCCTTTGGACTACGTTGTGACATAAGGCCAGAGAGTTGATTTACCCTTGAGGCAGCACAGTAAAGCTTTTCTGTTGACCTTGCCAGCTAAAAACAAATTGCTTCTGATGATCCTTATGAATGGGTATGGAGAAGAACACATTAGCCAAATCAATAGCTGCATACCAGGTACCAGGAGACATGTTAATCTGTTCAAGTAAGGAGACCACATCTGGTACAGCAGCTGTAATTGGTGTCACCACCTGATTAAGTTTATGATAATCTACTGTCATCCTCCAAGATCCATCCACTTTCTGCACTGACCATATAGGTGAGTTGAATGGGGGGATATGGTGGGAACTACCACCCCTGCACCCTTCAAGTCCTTGATGGTGGCACTAATCTCTGCAATCCCTCCAGGGATACAACATTGTTTCTGATTTACTACTTTCCTTGGTAAAGGCAATTCCAATGGCTTCCATTTGGCCTTTCCTACCATTATGGTGCTCACACCACAGGTTAGGGAACCAGTGTGGGGATTCTACCAAGTATTAAGGATATCTATCCCAATTATACATTCTGGAACTGGGGAAATGACTAAAGGATGGACTCAGAGACCAAGGGGGTCCACTGTGAGTTGGACCTTAGTTAATACTCCATTGATCACCTGGCCTCCATAGGCCCCTACCTTAACTGGAGGTCCACAGTGATGTCTTGGATCTCCTGAAATTAGTGTTAACTCAGAGCCAGTGTCTAGTAGTCCCCGAAATGTCTGACCATTTCCCCTTCCCTAATGCACAGTTACTCTGGTGAAGGGCTGTGGGTCCCTTTGGGGAAGTATAGAAAAAACACTGACATTATAACTCTTTAGTAATGTATCAGGATCCTTCCTCAAGGGGACCCGGCCTTCCCTTCATCCAAGGGGTACTGGATCGGTAAACTGGCTCAAGTCTGGAAATTGAGGGAATGTGCTTCTCTATTGCTACTTTTTGAGGTAGTTCTTTACTCAGTTGCCTGAGAATTTTTTTTTCCTATATAAATCCAACAAAAATTTAGTAGGTTTCCCAACTGTTTCACTTTTGGGTACACCATACCTGATGAGCCAATGCCAGAGGTCCACATATGTCAGCCCATTCTGATCACTGCTTTGCCTCTGCTGTACATTACGATAAGTACACCCACCCTGCCTTTGGTGGATAACTGCTGGCACTGGTCCCTACCACCCTGATATCCAATAACACCCATACCATTTAACTGTTGTACTTGTGTGGCTGCCATTCCCACTGTAAGGTCTGGCACACAGAGGAAAGCGATGAAAGGGCACTTCAAAGATGCCGACGTGCCCCTCATCAATCGGTTTCTTAAAGGCACAGTAAAGGGTACCTGGTCTGGACCCTCCCAATCCTAATGAGTTGATTTCATCTGGCAGATCCACTCCAGCTTCCCATTTCCCTAAGCCTTTGAGTACCCTCCTCAGAAGTAAACCAAGGAATATCAGGCATTTCCAGCTCACTCACAGCAGGCCATCTTTTAATCCATATTTCTGCCAACCAACCAATCAAACTGTTAGTATCTTCACGAACTATAATATTAAATCCTGCATCCCTGCTCAGTGAACCCATGTCAAGAAACTCAGACTCATTCAGGTATATAATTCTTCTACCATTGTCCCATACCCTTAAAATCCACTCCCATACTTGTTCCCCAGACCTCTGCTACAAAAATCAGAAAATTCAAGAAGTTCCTTGAGTGCGTTTCCCACCTCCTCATGAGTGGTACTGTGGACCTCACTCTCTCCCTGCTGTTCCCACACATCTCCATTCCAGTTGGTTGGGTCCCTTCACTTCAACTGCAGACACCCTTGTGGGCTGAGCATTGACCTGGCGCTGTAGTTCAGCTACTCTGATTATGAGGGCCTGAGCCTGATTTTCAGCAACCTCAGCCCTGTGGCTAAAGGAGAGAAGATTTGTCTCCAGAACATGCTTAGATGCTCTCAAGGAGTCTCCGCATGCCTGGAGCTGGAAGTCTGAATCCCTGAGCCCTTTGTTCTCCTTCACTAGCTTGTCCCAAGATGCTAAGAGTAGCCGGCCAGCATCATCATATTTTTGACTTCCAGAAGTTCTCAAATATATACAGAATTACCAAATACATCACTCCTCACAAGCGGAGAGTCAGCATAATCAAAAGGATCCACATCTTTACATATAGTTCACAGCAGGGACCATCAGTTCTCCCTACATTATTGGAAGGAGGGGCTGCAGCAACTTTAGGTCTCATAAAACTAGGTAACAACCCCAGAAATCACTAGATACCTTAGAGATGGCCATTATTATAATTCTGTCTCTTGAGAACCACCCCATTCCTAGTACCAAAATTCTGTATTAGTTTGGGTTCTTACAAAAGGCAGAATTGACAGAAATTATAACAAAAGGATCTATATGGAAGGCTTACAAGTCTGAGGACAGAGACAGTCCAAGATGGTGGCCTGCACATGCAAGAGCTTGAGTGTCCAATGGCTGCTCAGCCGTGAGGAAAAATACCTGTCTGGGACTTCAGGACAGCTGGTGAGAGTGCTGCGGATCTCGGCTGTTTGAAGAACAATAGTGAAGAGCAGAGACTGAAGATCAGTGACTGCAGATCGGCGACAGGCAGACAGGCGCAAGTTGAGACTGGGGTGAATCTGTGCTGAAGATGAGCAGTGTGTAGCACGTTGCCCCTCCATAGATAACTGTGAGGGAGAGAGCTTTCCCATTATCAGAGGAAGAAGCTGTAATGATCTTTCTTCTTCCTTTCTATACAGTTCAAGTTCCCATTTGGGCCTCCCACATCTGGGTGGGTGTTCTCCCCTCATTTGATGGCCCACAAATCACTCACTCTAATCCGTTTCACTCCTAACTGCCTATAGGACTTAGGTGTGGTTCCTAAACCCTAATCCAGGCATGGTTCCTGATTGCCTCAAATTGACATAATCTCTCCAAGGGTCACACCTCCACAGTAAAATGAGAATGTTGTTGCAGAGTGCTACAGACTTTTTTTTCTCTTCCTATTGAAGGTAGAACCCAGGGCCTTTGCACTGAGCTACGTGCCCAGCCCACTTTTTAATTTTAATACAATCTTACTAAATTCCTGACTTGGTTAGGCTAGGCTCAAATTTATAATCCTCCTGCCTCAAGATCCCAGAGGAATGGGATTATAGGCCGGGGCCATAAAGCCCAGCTATATGCTCACAAATTACAATATTCATTAATTTCGTTTTGTTTTGCTTTTTTTTAAGTCAAGGTGTCCCTCTGTAGCCCAGGCTGGTACCGAACTCACTATGGAGTCCAGGTGGCCCTGAACTCATGGCAATCCTCCTGCTTCAGCCTCCCAAATGCTGGGATTACAGGTGTGCCCCAGTCTGCTGGGCTTTATGTGGTGCTGGGGAATCAAATTCAGCGCTTGCTAGGCAAGGCTCTAACTGCTGAGTACTCCAGCCCGCTTTCCAAAGTGCTGAATGAGGTGGAAAGCAGATGGAGAGCAGAAAAAAAACAAAACCAACAACAACAACAACAACAACAACAACAACAACAACAACAAAACAGCCGCGTTATCAGTAATCCTGGATAGCTGAGATTGAGCAGAAAGTACTCAGAAGGGGGCTGATAGCAACAGACGTGGAGAGCCTCCACACAGGCACATACGCGACTGGTCATGAGTACGTCTGCAGTTGTAAGCAAAGAGGCTTATACTAACTAGCTAACTTCTCAATGCTTTTGTGAAGTACAAAGAGGTGAGGGCTGGAGAAAGGTACAGCTTGCCTAGCAAGCTGCAGGCCCTGAGTTGGATTCCCCAGCACCACGTAAACCAGACGCGGTGGCACTCGCCCGTAACCCCAGCACTCACAAGGCTCAAGCAGGACTGCCTGAGTCCAAGGCCAGTCTGGGCTCCAAATAAGTTTTCTCAGTTAAAAGTCCGGGCTCATCGGGCTGGAGGACCGGCACAGCGGTTAAAGCGCGCGCCTCGTAGGCACCGCCCTGAGCTGCATTCGGAAAGCGGCCCGCGTGCCGTCGGCTCTGCGTTCGGGGCTGGCGGGCCTCAGCGCCAGCGGCCCCGACGGGCTCAGGCGGCCGGGGTGCGCCCACGGAGAGGCTCCCGCGCAGACGGCCCACCCGTCACTCCCGGCGGAGCCCAGCGCCCAGCGGGCCTCCGAGCCCCTTTCCGGGCCGCGGCCGCCCTGCCCCCGCAGCCGCCGGGCCCCGGGCCACGCCACGCCACGCACCCACGCCGGCTCCCGGCCCTCTCGCGAGACTCGGCGGCCCCGCCCCCTCCCCGTGCTCTCTCAGCGCGCGCCCCGCTCTCTCCGTCTGCGGGCGCCGGGACGGAGGCAGCCTTGCAGACCCCGGACCGCCCCGCGCCCCCGCAGGTGGCAGCGGGACCGGCGCCAGCCCGGGGCGCCGGGGCGGGGCCGCGGGAACGGGCGGCCACACCCGGCGGCGGGTGGCCGGGGCTGCGCAGGCGCGGCACGGGCGGGCGCCGGGACGTTGCGCAGCGGGCCGCCGTGCTGGGCGCTCGCTCTGCTGCCGCCCCCCCGCGGCCTCTCCGCGTCCGGCGGGCCGGGAGATGGCTGCGGAGATGGAGTCGTCGCTCGAGGCCAGCCTCACGTCCAGCTGCATGCTGTCGGGGGCCTCCGGCTGCCTGCCTCCCGCCCGCTCCCGCATCTTCAAGATCATCGTGATCGGGGACTCCAATGTGGGCAAGACGTGCCTGACCTACCGCTTCTGCGCCGGCCGCTTCCCCGACCGCACCGAGGCCACGATCGGGGTGGATTTCCGAGAACGTGCGGTGGAAATTGACGACGAGCGGATCAAGGTGAGCGGTGGGCACGGCAGGGAGGAGGAGGGACGCCTCGGTGGGACCGCGTCCCAGCCCCACCGCGGGCCAGTTCTCGCCCTGCGTCTGGGGTACGCTGCAAATTACGTCATGCTGATGGGGAGACTGCCAGTGGTTCCGCATAGCAAACTTCGGAAGCAGTGTTTCTCCAACCTAAGTGTGAGTGAGTTTTACCTGGGGATTTTGTGTTTCAAAAATGCAAATTCCGCTTTGGTAGATTCTCAGGTGCTACGGGTGCGGCAGGTCTGCGGGCAGCGCCGAGCATGGGGTGCAGGGGCTCTTCGCGGCCCCATTGGGTGAGCCTCTTGGGGGACGAGTGAGCGACGGCCACGGTGGAATTTCAAGCACAGAAAATTGGTTTAGTAAACGTCTACTCAGTAAGTGTGGAAGAGAAGCCTTTGAGGAAGTAGTACTTAGGTTCTTGAATTCACTTTTACTAAGATAATATCTTTTCAGCATTGATTTGTGTGGAAAAAAATCTGTTTTCCCACAGAAATGTCCTTTGGGTGGTAGTCACTACTGTTTGGTGTGCTAAAAGCAAGTCTTCTGACCTCATTTCAGTTTCTCTTCCAGTTCTTCTCCTTATGCCGTTACTGGAGGCCAGTGCTGGGTCCCTTGGGATTGAAACGGGCACTGAGAAAGGGTCAGTGGCGATACCAAGGCCCCCACCTACAGTTTTCTGAAGTGAGGCCTCTAATACCAGCTCGTTGAAAGGCGAGGGCTGGAGGAACGGCACAGCAGTTAAAGCACTTGCTTGACTGAGTTTGATTCCCCAGCACCACATAAATGCTTGGTGTGGTGGCTCAGGCCTGTATTCGCAGCACTCAGGAGTCTGAGGCAGGAGGATTGCCATGAAGCCAAGGCCTGAGGTCACGGCTGGCCTGGGCAGCAGAGCAAGACCCTGCCAACTTCATTGTAAACCTTAAATTTTGCACTTCTACATATCAATAAATGGGGGAAAAATAAGTAAGATAAAGGCTGAGGTAGGAGGGGGCTGGAGAAACAGGACAGTGGTTAGAGGCCCTGGGTTGATCCCCGAGTATCTTGTGAGCTGAGGGCATGGTACTGCACACCTATAATTCCAGCCCTTGGAAGGCTGAGTCAGGAGTGCTTGGGACAAGAAAGGCTGGGACAGGAGAATCTCAAGTTTGAAGCCCACCTGAGCCATCCAGCAACTTTCCCACTTTTCCCTGCCTCCCCAGGACTTTTACCATCAGTAGTAAAGAAAATATAGGCTGAGCTAATGAAATCAGCTTTCCTTCGGGCCTTTTTTATATTCTTCATATTCTCTTTTTTGAAACAGGGTCTTGCTCTGTCACCCAGGCTGGTCCTTAACTTAATGGTGTAGCCCAGGCTGACCTTGGATTCCGGACAGTCCTCCTGCTTCAGCCTCTGGAATGCTGGGATTACAGGCACGCTTCACCTTGCCCAGCTTGCCACCCTCCAGGACTGTGGTCAAGTAAACTTCATTCTTTATAAACTTTTCAGTGTCAGATACTTTGTAACAATGACAGAAAATGAACTAAGACATCTGGGCTGTGTGTCCTTAGTAGAGTGACTAGTTTTGCCCAAGACTATCCAGGTTTTAAAACTGGAGAAGCCTAGGAGCCCGTTAGTCTCAGGTAACAATTTGGGATATTTGGTTGTCGTGGTTCTTAGCCATATGCCTTAGCCTTGGAGTCTGAAAAATTGGTTGGTCATGACCATGCTGGGGTAAGGGTGATAAGTTTAGGCGAGGTCCTGGTCTGTAGTGGTACCCAGGAAGTACTCCTGTCCTTTCCTGCTGGCTTTAGCCTTGATTTATTTATTTTTTTGGGGGGGGGACAGTTTCGCTCTGCAGCCCAGGCTGGTCCTGAACTCACTATGGAGCCCACACTGGCCTTGAACTAACGGCAGCTCTCCTGCCTAGGCCTCCTGAGTGCTGGGATTACATGTGTGTGCCACCACACCTGGCTTATGTGGTGCTGGGGAATGAACCCATGGTCTTGAGCTTGATGGGCAGGCACTTTAGCTCGCTGAGCTATTCCTCCAGTCCTTACCTTTGTTTTTGTACTTGGCCTTGATGGCTTTGGCGTTTTTGTGTGTGAATAGACAGCTATAGGGGAGAGATATTCCCAGAAGAGCAAGAGAAAGAATTTTGGGGTTTTATGGTACTGGGGATTGAGCCCAAGGTCTTCACACTGTGCTGTATACCTGTTCTTTTTTTTGTTTCCAGAAGCCCCGCCCTCATTGAGAGGTAACCATATTTCCCCTGTCCAATTTTTTGATTTTGAGACAGAGTCTCTCTGAGTTGCTATGATACCCAGGCTGGACTCAAACCTGCAATCCTCTCAGAGTGCTAGAATACAGGCCCGTGCCATGAGGCCCGGCTGAGTGGGAAAATACAACTTTGGGGGCAGGGGCCCACTCCTTTTTTCTTAATCAGAGAGTGGTATAGAAGAGCTTTAGGAGGCTGGAGGAGTAGGGCAGTGGTTAGAACACTTGCGTAGCAAGCACAGGTCCTAAATTCAATTCCATAGCACCACATACGCCAGGTGTGGTGGCGCACACCTGTAATCCCAGCATTCGGGAGGCTGAAGCAAGAGGATTGCCACGTGTTTGAAGCCAGCCAGGGTTACCTAGTGAGATTAGGACCACCCTGGACTGCAGAGTGAGACCCTGCCTAAAAAAAAAAAAAGTCTCATTCTGTGAGCTGCTCCCGCCCTCTGCTAGCCAGTAATACATCTTTAAGTGCTGCTGGCAGGTTCTCATGTTCTTTCCTTGGCAAATTGTGAGCCTGACTGACCTTAGATGGCATTTTTTACAATTTTTTTTTTCATCCTACAGCAGGAAAACTCTATTGCTAAGATAACATTCATTGAGGGGCTGAAAGGGGAGCTGGGATTACAGGCCAGTGCTACCAGATCTGGCTTTCAGGCATTGTTTGATAAAAATGAGATTATGTCAAATGTTTTATAATTGTGGAGAAATTTCAGAGGATGTGATTCACAGCAGTGTCTTTTCTGGATCAGTTAAAATGTTTCATGAGTTGTAGAAGAGTCTGTATTTGCCAGTCTATTTCCAAGCACTACATATATATTAATGCAAGAGGAAAATCTTTTGCAGAATTTTAGAAGGAGAATTATAAAACTATTCTTTAAATGAGAATACGTTTGATTTTTCAATTGATTCTTTCAGCTCCAACCCAGCTACTCCTTCCTTGTGTGTGTCCCCCCATTACTGTCAGGGACAAGATGCCCGTGGTCTCCTACAGGGACTAGGGCACCAAGGCCCACTCTGTCCACAGGTTGGGTCAGCTGCCATGTGTTGCAGAAAAAGCATTTTCAGGATATTGGTAAGAGGGTTGGGAAAGATTTATTGGCAAAAATTCAGAAGTATGCACCCAGGGTATGGACCTTTATTAGATAAAAATGGAAAGGTTCAGGAGTTTTTTCCCCAGAACTGGAGGTTGAACCCAGGACCTTTGCTCAGAGGTACTTTCCCAGCCCCTTTTTATTTTTATTTTATTTATTTATTTTTTTTTTGTCTGACACAGAGCTAGGCTCACACTTGGCCACCCTTCTACCTGAGGCTCTGAGAGTGGAGGATGACAGGCCTGTGTCACCACTGTGGAGGCCCACGGCGCTTATTTAAAAGCTCATATTCAGAGAATGGGCCCACCAGAAGGAGAGGCTCTGCAGCCAGAGCTGGACAGATTGATATCTTTTTGGCGGGGTAGAGATATGTGATCTATAGAAGGTTAGGGTTCACGTTTGGCCCCACCCCCTGGCTCTTTTTAGAGGTGAAAGGATGACTCATTTTACAGTCTTATTGTTCCACTCACTATAGTTCCCTGTTTGAGACAGTCTCAGTTCTGTCAACTAGGTTGGTCAGAGCCATGCCCCTGCCTTGTTCTACTGAGGGCCAGGGAATCAACCCAGAGCCTTGGGCCTGCTAACTGCTGAGCCACACCCCAGCCCCTCTTTCTTTTCTTAGGTGGGTGAGCTAAGGTGTTTGTCTAAAACCATTGCTTGAATCCTCTGAATCTGTTTAAGAAAAAGACTTTAACTTTACCTGATTAAATGCTAAGTTAATTTATAGATATAGGGGCTAGAGAAATGGCGCTCCTGTTAAAGCCTAGCAAGCTCTAGGCCCAGAGTTGATTCCCCAGCGTCCCCTAAAGCTGGTCGTGGTGGCACATGCCTGTAATCCCAGCACTCTGGAGCCTGAGGCAGGAGGACTGCCATGAATCTAAGGCTGGCCTAGGCTACAGAGTGAGACCCTGTCTCAAAAAAAAAAAAAAAAAAATTAATAGACTTGATGTGTCTTTAAGGGATTTGGGTGTGATGGGTCTGGGAAAAAAAGCATAAACCAAGGGAAAACCTTGGATCACTTTGTTTTTCTGGAGGTTTTTTGGTTTGTTTTATTTTTTAGTGTTGAGATTGAACAGTGAGAGCTTGCAGCCCCTTTGATTTTGGTTTGGAGACAGGGTCTCACTGAGTTGCTCACTGCCAAATTGGGCACACACTGTCCTCCTCCCCACGGTGCGTCTAGCCTGCCGGCCTCCATGTGGCAGCCCTGCTCCTCCCACCCTGCCACACGCAGCGACAGGCCAGCGACAGGCCACACGCAGCAACAGGCCGCTGGGCCAGTCCTGGGAGCTTTTTGGATCTAACCTCTCCTCCCATTAGGAGTTAGCTGTACCTGCTCAGACAGTTCAGTGGCTTGTTTGTAGAGGAAGAAATGAACTTATGCCATGTTGATATAAGATGTTAATATTAACTAATGGAAACAGGACTGTTGACAAATCAAGTATTTAATAATTGCTGGCAAAAAAACTCCACTTCCTTAAGCACAAAAAGATCATAGTTTAGTACAAGGATCAGCAAGCTCTGTTTGAGGGCCAGAAATTATTTCCTTTCAGCGATGGGGAACAAACCAGAGCCTCGCACCAGCTACTATTGAGTGCTCCACGGCTGAGCTCCTCCACCTGACTTTTTTTTTTTTTTGACACAGGGTCTTGCTCTGTAGCCCAGGCTGGCCTTGGACTCAGCAGTCCTCCAGTCTCAGCCTTCCCAGTGCTAGGATTACGGTGTGATGCTGGGAAATTGAACTCGGGCACTGAGCGCTTGCATAAGCGCGCTTGCTAGGCAAGTACTTTAACCTCTGAGCCATTCCTCCAGCCCCTCCTCCACCTGGTAGATTGATTGATTTCTGTATTGAGGATCAAGTCCCGGACCTACAAACTAAGCTGCCTGTTTTATTTTTAATTTGGGCACAGGGTGTCACTAAGTTGCTCAATAGCCCAGGCTGGGCTTGGGCTCGGCATTCTCCAGTGTCTGCCTCCCAGGATGCTGGAATTATTCTGAGTGGTTAGCAAAAGCTTAGGAGTAAAATTTCACGGCAAATGAAAATTACATGCAGTTCACATGCCATCTTCATTATGTCACCCATTGTATTTTGTGACCTCATCTTTAATTCTTAAATTCATTTGGTTTTCTGCTTGTACTTTTTCCCCACTATTTTTATTAATATACATAAGTAATATAGAGTGTTTACAATGAATTTGGGTATTTCGTGCACATATGTATCATATCAACTTTACAATCCCTTCCCATTTTTGCCCCTCCCACCCCCTCTCTGTTCCTTGCCCCAACTCCGGCTGTCCCTTCATGTGGTTCTGTAGAATGTCTGTGTTCTGGGTTTTCCAAGTCAGAGAAACTGTACAGTACTTAACATATTAATCTTCCACACCTAAATCATTTCACTTAAGTCACCACTCTAACTCAGCTTCCTATTCCTCCGATGGGTGCTTGTACTTTTTTTTTGAGACAGGGTCTTGCTTACAGGCCAGGCTGTCCTTAGACTCAGGTCCCAGCCTCCTTGGTGCTGGGGAATTGAACTCAGGTACTTAGCACTTGCCTAAGAGCCTGCTAGATAAGCAGGTTAGCTGCTGAGCCATTCTGCCAGCCCTGCTTTTACAATTTTTCTCGTTAATCTTATCTTAAATCTTGGTTTGGGTATTTTCTTTCAAACCTGTCTTTGTTGTTCTAGGAACAGAGTCCAGGGCCTTGACAATGAGCTGTATTTGCAGCCCATTTTTGTGTTTTTGATTTTTGTCTCTTTTTCTTTTTTCCTTTTTTTTTTTTTTTTTTTTTTTTTTTTTTTTTTTTTTTTTTTTTTTTTTTTTTTTTTTTTTTTTTTTTTTTTTTTTTTTTTTTGAGATAGGTTCTTGCTTCGTAGTCTAGGCTGATCCTGGAGTCAGTATGTAACCCAGGCTGACTTCGAACTCAGGCACTCCTTCTGCCTCAGCCTCCCTAGTACTGGGATTACAGGTATGCACCACCATGCCCAGTTTATGTGATGCTAGGGAATCAAACCCAGGGCTTTGTACTTGCTAGGCAAGTGCTTTGACCGCTGAGCAGCACCATCAACCCTGTATTTTAGGGTTTCACTAAGTCTCTCTGTTGTCCAGGCTTGACTTGAGCTTGTGATCCTCAGCCTCCCAGAATGCCGGGGATTGCAGGCCTCCCAGCTGGGTAGTTAGAATTTTTTTCTTTTGAGACAGGGTGTTTACTCTGTAGTCCAGGCTGTCCTGAACTCACTAGAATATTTTTCTTTTGGAGACAAGCTTCTTCAAGCTTCCGTGGGCCTAGGTCTTAAAACAGCACCCCTTCTTTTCCTGGAATGCATGGAATATACAGGTGCTGGCTTCTTGGGGTCAAAGTTCAGTTTCCTTTCCACTAAAAAGGGCGGAAGTGGGAGAGAGCCAGACTGCTGTTGTCTGTTGCCTCACTGGGCTTCTTTTTCCCTCTCTCCTTTATTTTGACTTTGTTTTGAGACATGGTCTTCCTTTGTAACCCAGGTGGCCTCGAACACATGCATTTCTCCTGCCTCAGTCGCCTAAGTGTTGGGGTTACAGGTGTGCACCACCGCGACAGCTTGTGTATTGCTGGGGGATCAAACCAAGGGCCTTGTGCTTGCTAAGCGAACGCTTTGACAGCTGAGCTATGCCCCAGCCCTCTCCTTTACTCCAGAGGTCCTGTGGGCTCGGTGAGATGGTCATTCCTGTGATGGGAGGCTCTGTCTACCATGTAGATTTGGGTGAAGCTTTTTGCCCTTTCTACACCTCCAAGCTTCTGTAGGGGGAGAAGTGGTAATGGGATGGCCCCAGCAGCTAGTAATCTAATCTTCAATCAGTCTGTTTCGAATATTGTGTTATACTTCAGGGGGATTACTCTGCCTTTCGTCAAAATTAACACAAACCAGAAGCAAGTCCCCACCCCCACTCCACCCCCCCAAAATAACACCGACCAGCCAATCATGGTGGCATGCGCTATAATCCTAGCGTTCTGGGAGGCTGAGGCAGGAGGACTGCAAATTCAAGCCCAGCTTAGGTGATTTAGCAATTTACAGAGGCTGTGTTTCCAAAAAAAAAAGAAAGAAATTTCTAGGTATATGTATATAGCTCTGTACAAAAGCCTTGGATACAGTCTCCAATATCTAAAAAAAGAAAAAAAAATCAACAATCAACATAAACCTTCCTATCTTTTTTTTCCTTCCTTTGTACCTTGATCACCTGTTTTGCCAGTTTGGTTGGTGGTTTTTGTGGTCCTGTGGGTGGAGCCAGCACCTTCGCACAGAGCTACATCCCTGCCCACTTTTGTTTTTTATTAGGAGACAGGGTCTCCCCGGGTGCTAAATCCCTCAGGCTGGGCTTGAACTTGTGATCCTCCTGTCTCTGCTTCTCCCTCCAAGTGCTGGGATCCCAGGCCAGCGCCACAGGCCCAGCCCTGTTAGTTTGTTTTCCCTTGGCTCTTGGCACAGGGTCACCCACATGAAGGACACCCCTGTGACCTTAGCTGAGGCTGTCAGTTCACCACTGGCTTGTGCAACCCAACAGAACTGGTCAGGTGCAGTGGCAGGTGGCCAGCAGCTAATCTTACATGGTGCTGGGGAGGCAAACCCTGGGCTGCCATCCCAGCCCCCATTAATTTATTGTTGGGTCAACCCAAGGCCTTTGCTTGCTAGGGAAGTTCTTTAACTGCTGTGCTTTTCTCCAGCCTTAAAAGGCTCCTTAGCTGGTTTTTAGTCATGTGTTTGTTGAGTTGGTGGCATATTCAAATGAAGATGCCTGACTGGCAGTTAGAAATGTGGGGTTGGAGCACGGGAGATAACCATGCGCAGGAAGGTGAGTTTGGGAAGCACAGATGAGAAAATGCCCAGTACAGCCAGCTGCCATGTCCAGAGGAAAGTGTGTGTTGTGAGGAAGATAATAAATGCCCTGAGAATGCTGGGACCACGTGTAAATTCCATTTGTTCTTTTTTATTATTTTGAGACATAATCCTTTTTTTTAGGCAGGCTTTCACTCTGTAGCCCAGGCTGCACAACAATCCTCCTGCTTCAACCTACTGAGTGCTGGGATCACCAGCGAGTGCTACCACGCTCAGCTTATGTGGTGCTGGGGAATTGAACTCAGGGCCTTGTGCTTGGTAGGCAAGCACTTTAACCTCTGTGCCATTCCTCCAGCCCCACATGTTTTTTTTTTTTTTTTTTTTTGAGATAGAGTCTTGCTCTGTAGCCCAGGCTGGTCCAGAATTCACTATGGAGCCCAGGCTGGCCTTGGACTCACGGCAGTCCTCCTGCCTCAGCCTCCTGAGTGCTGGGATTACAGGCTTGCACTCACGCCCAGCTTTATTCTGACAGGATCTTATTGCTAGTCTAGGCTGGCCTTGAATATAGGCAGTCCTCCTGCCTTAGCCTCACTAGTGCTGGGATTACAGGTGTGTGGCATCATGCCCTGCTATATCATTATTTAGTCTTTATCTTTGTTTTTGTGTCTTATTTTCTGCACTGTGGCTGAACCCAGGAATTGTTGTGCTGTACCTGTACTCAACCCCCTTTATTGTTTAAGACAGAGGCTCCCTTCACTCCTCCAATAAAAAGAAATGGATAAAAAGAGACAGTGTCCTCTTCCTCTTTTTGTGGAATAGTATCTCTCTGTAGTCCAGGCTGGCCTTGAACTGCTGGTAAGCCTCCTGCCTCAGCCTCCCAAGGGCTGGGATTATAGGTGTGTGCCAGTTCTGGCTTTTAGGGCATGACTTTATTCACCGAGGCATACGCATATGCATGTGCTGAGCCTGTGTTCCAGTTGAGTTGTGCTGAGGTCTGGGCTTAGGGATGGCTCTGAGAAGACACCCAGGACCCAGGATGGAGCAGTGCTGAAGGCGGTGCAGGGTAAGTCCCCGGCTGGGCTGTGTGTTTGGAATGAAACTTCAGTTTTTTCCCTTGTTTTCAGATCCAGTTATGGGACACCGCAGGCCAAGAGCGGTTCCGGAAGAGCATGGTGCAGCACTACTACAGGAATGTGCACGCCGTGGTCTTCGTGTACGACATGACCAACGTGGCCAGCTTCCACAGCCTGCCGTCTTGGATCGAGGAGTGCAAGCAGCACCTGCTGGCCAGTGACATCCCCCGGATCCTCGTGGGGAATAAATGTGACTTAAGAAGTGCCGTTCAGGTGCCCACAGACATGGCTCAGAAGTTTGCTGACACCCACAGCATGCCTTTGTTTGAAACCTCTGCGAAAAACCCCAATGACAACGACCACGTGGAAGCCATATTTATGACCTTGGCTCATAAGCTTAAGAACCACAAGCCGCTGATGCTCAGTCAGCCTCCCGATAACGGGGTCGTCCTGAAACCCGCAGCAAAGCCCGCAGTGACATGCTGGTGCTGAGCCCCCCACTGCTGAGCTGTCGTCGTGGAGAACTCCACGCGGAGGGCTTAGTAGCACGTGGACGCTCTCCTGACACCGTGGTGTGTCATTCATTCTTTGTACCTTCCATACCAGGCTTGTCACTGTGACAACATGTGGAGAAGGGGGTTTCAGCGAGACTGGAAATGAAGCCCAGGGCCGGGGTCAGCAGGTTTCCACTGAGCGCCGGGGCAGGCCGGTCACAGGAGTCACCCGTCTCGGTCTCCACTCCCAGGGCTGCGGAGGAGACAGTCTAGGACGCACCTGGTGATACGGAAGTCACATCTGGAAGAAGGCGAGTAAAGTGACGTAAGGTGCTTTCGGTTAGTTTTTTTATTTCTTTTCTTTTTTTTTTACGGTGCAAAATTCTTTGGTATAGGATCTGAGGAGTTCTGACCTGGGAGAGGGGTTGTACCCCTGCTTCCCCCAGGCAGCTGAATGTCACTGCTGACCTTAAATCACTTCCCTCTGATGGTAACTCTGTGGCTTCCTCTGGCTGTGAGGCCGCCTGCGTCCTGTCATGGAGACACGTTATGAGTTTCTAAGAGGTTTACGTTATATGGCCACAACAGACTTCTTCCTCAGTATGAAAAATAAGAAGTTAGACATTGGAAACTCGCTTCCACTGTCTCTCAGTGGAGACTATCAACATTTTTTTGTTCTGCGTGTATTGCAAATTTAAGACTTGTCCAAAAGAACTAGCACGCTTGCGTATGAAGCTAAGTTAATGGAATGAGAGCCATGAACTTAAATGAAGCGTCTGTTGCTTATTCGGACAGTCTGCTGTCTGATAATTTTAGAAGAAATTAAGCCGAAAGATTGATTGTACTGAAAGTTTTCACAATATGGGAAACCCGTTAAACATGACATCTCACCTAGCGTGGAGCTGTGTTCATTCATCCTGATGTCCCTGAATGGATACTTCAGTTGTAGAAAGAAACATCATTCTGTAAAGTTAACTGAAAGTAATAATTAAATGAAATAATTCAGTTTTAAGTTTTAAAGCTCCAATTGGCATCCTTGGCCTTTACAGAGGTTAATCCATTTTTCTTATCATGCTAGAATTAAATATTTTTTAGTTTTTATCTAAATTAACATTGATTTGTGTTAGCTTGCCGTGATGCTGCTGTCCTGTAATCCCAGCACTCGGGAGGATCGCTGTGAGTGTGAGGACACCCAGGCTGCAGAGTGAATGCAGGACCAGGCTGGATTACAGAGCAAGACCCTGTCTCCAAAAAAAAAAAAAAAAAACACTGACTTATAACTGTTCTGTAGCAGAGCAATGACAGCTCTAATTGTGATTGGTATGGTAATTTTTTAAAGAAAGGAACCTGTTTATTGCTTTTCAAAAAGTGGGAAAAAAGTTACAGGCTTTCTAAGCACATCTGTGTTTTCAGTACTGTATGGCTTTTTTAAGAAGTAATTTTTTTCTTTTTGTATCCTTTACTGTTCTAAGAAAGGACTTACTTTTTCACTTTAATATTTATTTAAGCATTTTTATCTCATTTACAACAACTTACTATTTTAATTTCTGTTAGGTATCTTTTTATTTTTTAAAGAGAAGACACTTAGTTGAATGAGAATGAAGTTTTTACATTCTCCAATACTCACAGACACTTTGTTGACTGTTGAAATCGCTTCCACAAATGGTGGCTATGTAACAACTCTTAACTTTTTAAGCACAAATCAACATTTTATAAATCTGAATTTATTTTGACTAACCTTTCATAGAAATGTCAGAATTGTATCAGAAAAATCTGAATTTTAGAATGCCAAAGGAAACTTTGCCCCACAATCTGATGTAGTTACTGATAGCAACGCTTTATTGAAAGTGTATTGCTAATACTTGTTTTCCCATGAAATTGAAAGTTAAGTAATTTCATTGTGAACTTGTGTCACACTTCTTCCATGAAATTCAGTAAATCATCTTTGCTACCAAAAAATGGTGTTTGTTTCTTTGCTTAGAGGATTGAATATAGAATTTTCCGGGGGTGGGGGGGGGGTGATGGTAGTGGTGGTGGTGGTGGTGTGTGTGTGTGTGTGTGTGTGTGCCCTAATCTATCTGACTAGTCAAAATCTAAACCATGTCCCCCCCAAAATTTTCTTCTTCTTTTAGATTAATAAGAATTGCAGGTTTCCGACGCAGTGTCTGTCCTCCTGTTTATATCACCCCGGGGACTCACAGCAGAGTACCACAGGCTGAACTGTGGCACTGCGGATTGAACTCCCAGCCTGTGCATGAGCCGTGTCCCTTGTGTCCTCTTGTGCCAGGGTCACAAGCGCGCTCCCTTACGCCAGGTTGCAGCAGGCTTACTGTCTCACGTCTGAACTCCTAGCCGCCTGTGCTTCCGGGAGGCGGGCTGATGGGAGGGCTGTGCCTGCCGTGCCCTGGGTTGTATCTCCAGGTGCTACTTCCTGCCTGCCGTGGGAAGCAGTTTACCCTGCCGTGCCAAGCTGCTGTGTTTCTATTTGAACTCAGCCCACCAGGGACTGGCTTCCCTGAGCCATGAGCCATATTAAATCTGTCCTTTAAGTTGTGACTTTGAACAGGGAAGTGGGCTACTAATGTCACATTCTGACACACCAGTGCTCCGACACAGCCGTTTTTTGGGCGAGGCGCGTGACTCCTCCCGTGACACCTGCTCCTGTGTTTGGCCTGGGGAATGAACGCAGGGTCTTCTCGTTGGGCTCTATCTCTAGCCTTTTTATCCCCTCTTTATTTTCTCTTTAGAAAAAGGTCTTGCTAAGTCACTATTGGATGCTTGGCTCAAACTTCCAATCTTCCTGCCTCAGCCTCCCAGAGTTCTAGGATTACTGCCAGGTACCGGCACAACCCTGGTATCTCCTCATTCCTTATTACCTTGAGTTAATTATAACTCTTGAGTTGATCTGGCCGGCGCCCCGCTAACCAGCCATTTCCCGGCCTCCTTACAGCTAGGTTTGGCTGGCTGTTCCCACTTTGGTTTTGTATTTTTGAGACAGCGTTTTGCAATGCAGGCTGGCCTTTCCCCCTGATAGTCCTGCCTCAGCCTCCTGCTAAGTACTAGGATTACAGGCACACACCACCACACTGCTATGTAGATGAGAGACATGAACCGTGCCTGTCAGGGATGCTCTGAGAAACCTGACCTTCAAAAGGACAAACAAACCCCCCCACAGAATGAAAGGGTTTTCCCTTTCCTTCCTGCCCCCTCCTGGCCGTGGGCGGGAGCTGGAGTTGGCGTGGATGCCTTATCCTTAAGGAATGATGTGGAGGGTGGCCGCCTGCAGTCATATGACCGCTCAGGTGCTGACCTTGTGCCTCCTGGTGAGTGAGACCCTTGGGTCCTGCCCAGGACAGCATGTCCCATGGCTCATGAGGGAGATAGGGGCACCCGTGCTTCCAGCTCCTAAGCCGAGACACCCTCACCTCTCACTGGGTCTGGATACCACCTGCTTGGCTGAGAGCTGCTGGACCCTGTGCACGGCTGCTGCACCCCAGGCCATGGGGAAGAACATTCTGGAAGAGCCTGTTTGTGCATTTGTGTCAACCCCTAAGCCTGCCCCTGAGGAAAACAGTCTTTTCAGGTCTTGGTGAAAAGAGTGAGGGATTTAGATCTGACCCAGGTGGATACGAAGGGAACAGTGAGAAGGCTTCTACTTTGCTTAAGCCACTGTTGTTTGGGGCTAATACTTTTTTGAGACAGGGTCTCTCTGTAGTCCAGGCCGGTTCTGAACTCACTATGTAGTGTTTAGGCTGGCCTTGAACACACAGCATTCCTCCTGCCTCAGCCTCCTGAGAAGATTACAGGTATACATCACCACATACGGTGCTGGAATCGAGCCCAGGGCTGTGAGATTGCTAGGTAGGTGCTTTAACCGCTGACTGCTGAGCTAGTCCTCTGTCCCTAATGCTTTTTTTTTTTTTTTTTCCGTGCTAGAAACAGAGCCCAAGAGCCTCACACTGGTACATCCGCACTACTTTTTGATTTTGACAATAAATCCCTAGTTGTACAAGCTGGGCTCAAATTTGCCATCCTCCTGCCTCAGCCTCCCAAAGTGCTCCTATTTCAGGCCTATGCCAATGGGCCTGGCTTACTAATACTTTATTTAAGTCATATTAGGAAAATACTTCTAGCTCTGAATTGTTTAAAAAAATTTTTTTGAGAGAGAGCCTCACTCTCTAGTCCAGACTGCTTCTGAACTCACTGTGGAACCCAGGCTGACCTCGAGCTCACAGAAATCTTCCTACCTCAGCCTCCTGAGTGTTAGGATTACAGGTATGCACCACTACACCCAGCTTTAAATTGTTAAAATTTGTCAATCCATGACCAAATTGATGGGATACGATTTTACTAGTAAATGTAAAATAGTATGTGAGTGAAATCTGAGATGAAGTGGTGTCAGAGTTTGGATCTGGAATGTCGCTGCTTTAGTTATTTTCTCATTGCTGGGACAGAATACCCAGCACTCACAAATGAAGAGGGGAAAGATTGATTTTAGCTCACTGTTTCAGAAGGTCTCAGTCCATTCGTAAGGAGCTGGCAATGGTGGAAACACATGGTGGAGGAAAGTTTGTCATGGTGTGGTAGATGGGGCGCCCAGGGAGGGAGGAAGGGGTGGAGCTACTCTCCCCATCCCTTCCCGTCCCATCTGAGCTCCATGTGCACCTCTGATTCTTTTTCTTTTTCTCTTTCTTTCTCTTTCTCTTTCTTTCTCTTTCTCTTTCTTTCTTTCTTTCGAGACAGAGTCTTGCTGTGTAGCCCAGGCTGGTTCTGAACTCCCTATGGAGCCCAGGCTGACCTTGAACTCATGGCAGCCCCCTGCCTCAGCCTCCCGAGTGCTGGGATTAGAGGTGTGCGCCATCATGCCCAGTTTATTTATTGTGGGTTTTGAGACAAGAACTTGCTAAGTAACCAGGTGGGCTCACACTTGCTCCTGCCTCAGGCTCCCACACTGCTGGAATTACAGACCACTACCAAGGGGCCTGGCCTCTAACCAGATTTTAAATGGTCATATGACATAAAAATACTTGATTTTTGGTAAAGATAAATATAAAAGTGTTTAGCAAATAATCTGTTTTTACATTTATGCATTTAATTATTTTATTTATTTTTTAAGACAGGGTCTTATTCTGTAGCCCAGGCTGGTCCTGAACTCACTATGGAGCCCAGGCTGGCTCATGGCAATCCTCCTGACTCATCCTCCCAAGTGCTGGGATTACAGACGTGCACCACCATGCCCAGCTTTTGTGGTGCTGGGGAATCGAACTCAGGTACATAGTGCTTGACTTAGCGCTTAACCGCTGAGCCATTTCTCCAGTCCCCAGCCTCAGATTTTACATTTAAAAACATTTTTTAGAAGCTGGGTGTGATGGTGCCTGTCTTCAGGAGGCTGGGACAGGAGGATTGCTGTGAGTTGGAGACCAGCCTGCTCTATAGCGAGTTCAGGACCAGCCTGGACTACAGAGAGAGACCCTGTCTTAAAATAAAACGGGACTGGAGAAATGCCTCAGCCTCACGCAGTATTGGGATAATAGGCCTATGCCACTGGGCCCAGCTACTTTAGTCAAGTTTCTATACTTAACGCTGAAAATTTTATGGGGCTAGAGGAACAGTCCAGTGGTTAGAGCACTGACCTAGCAGGTGCAGGGCCCTGAGTTCAATTCCCCAGCACCACATAAACTGGGCATGGTGGCACATGCTTGTAATCTCAGCACTCAGAAGACTTGCTGTGAGTTTGAGACCAGCCTGAGCGACATAGTGAGTTCAGGACCAGCCTGAACTACAGAGTGAGACCTTGTCTCAAACACAAAACAATTTGGGGCTGGTGGCGTAACTTAGCTGTAGAGTGCTTCCGTGCCCCCTTTCCCCAGATGAGAAAGAACAAGCCCAAACCCACGGCCAAGTGCCGTCTCCTGCTTGCTGGTGGGGCCCCAGCCTCGCGGGGCCTTTGTGCCTCTCCACAGAGCCACACGCTTCCCCCAGGCTGTCAGGACGCCCCGTCGTCCTCACAAGGGGTTGGTCTCGGTTCCCTCAGTGACAGCGTCAGAGAAGAAACTTTCCGTTTCGCCTACGCACGCTGCCCAGCCTGGCGGTGATGGCTGGCTGAGGGCAGCCTCATGTGGCTAAGAGGTGAACCGACTCCAGGCAGCAAACGCAGTAAGCTGAGAACAGGAAGACGGAAAGGACTCAGTTCAGGTGCTGCACTGACCAGCTGCGGGCCACCGGTGCCTCTTGCTAGGTGAGAGCGTAAGCCTGTATGACTTAGGCAGACTGAGTTGGGGTTTATGCTTTTTGGAGTTTGAAGCATTCTGGTGCTTGCAAAGGTAAAAAATGGATAGCAGTGGAGATGGGAATATCAGCCGCTTTCTATATAAAGTAAGGCTCAATTCAAAGCCTTGGGCTGGAGGAATGGCACAGTGGTTAAAGTGCTTGCCTTGCAGTGTTGGGAAGACCCTGAGTTCAATTCTTCAGCACCACATAAAGCCAAGTGTGGCAGCACACACCTGTAATCCCAGCACTAGGGAGGCTGAGTCAGGAGAATTACTGTGAGTCAAAGGCTGGCCTAGTTATTCTACATAGTAAGTTCAGGACCAGCCTGGTCTACAAAGAGGGACCCTGTCTCAAAAAAAAACCCAACCAACAAAACAAACAAAAAACAGAACAAAACCCCCCTAACTTTTGGCTTTCACAAAGACAAAATTTCAGGAAAAGCATATTTTCTGACCGTACCAATATGTTTTGGGAGAGTTCACCTTTTATTTTGTGGCACTGGGGACTGAACCCAGGGTCTTCACCTTGATCTATGCCATCTTTTTATAATTTTTATTTCAAGACTGGGTCACTAAGTCACTAAGTTGCCCAGGCTGGGCTTGAACTTGCAATCCTCCTGCCTCAGCCTCTCATAGTGCCGGGATTACACACCTGTGCCACCAGGCCCAGCAGCATTATATTTTTATGTGAAAGATAGTCATTTCCTGCAAAATTCTGGGGGCATACTTTTCTTATTGAACAACCTCAAATCTGATGGGAGTTGAAACTAAGTATCTAACCTATGGTTTAAATATGCCCCCTAATTTTCATGTGTTGGAAACTCCCTGTATTCATTCACTGGTAGCATGTGATGGTGGTGCCTTTGGGAGGTAGTTAGGATTGGATAAGGTCTTCAGAGTGGAGGCGTCACAGTGGATTTTAAAGAATAGGACAAATCCAGGCATGGTGGTTCTCACCTGTAACCCTAGCACTGGAAGGCTGAGGCAGGAGAACTGCAAGTCTGGAACCATTCTGGGCCATTTGGCAACTTAGTAACCTTATCTCAAAATAAAAGATAAAAAGGGGGCGAGGATGTAGCTCTGTGCAAAGGTCCTGGTTCAACGCCCGGTCCTAGAAAAACAGGAAGAAAGATTACAAGCATTTGTCCTGTGTCACCGTGGATGCCCATGTGTGGCAAGATGGCCCTCATGAGAAGGTGATGAGCAGGTACCAACACTCAGCTCTTAGACTTTCCAGCTTCTGATGCTGTGACCCAAATAAAATTGCATTATTATTTTTTAAACTGTGTCCTTTGTAAATTACCTAGTCTCAACCATTTTATAGCAACAGAAAGGAGACTAAGATAGCTGCTTGCATCTGGAATGTTCCCCAAAAGCTTCATATTTATTTATTTATTTATCTAAAGCTTCATATTTAAATGTTATAGATTTCACATGCTGTTAAAAGGTGGGCTTACCCTGTAAGAGGTGGGACACTGGGGTCAGTCTGGAAGGGGGTGGGTCCCTGGGATATGACCCGTGGATGCTGGCATCACCTCTGCCCGGCCATGAGGAGCTGTTTGTTCTCCACCAGACCTTCCCGCCACTGCCAGCCAGCCATGAATGGATTGAGAACTTCTGAAACTGTGAGCTAAAACAAACCTTTCCTTCTGTAATTCGTGGATGTTAGGTATTTTGTTCTAGTAATGCATAAGTAACTAAGACAGAAGTTAGTACAAAAGTGGGTTGTCACTGTGCTTTTAGCTGAGGATGTAGTTTGGAAGCCCCTGGAACTGGTTTGTGGGAGGATTTTGGTAAGACTGACGATGCCAGCTGAACTCAGAAGACCAGTTTGCTGAGAGAGCTGCAGAGAGGCTGGGCTCACGAAGTTTCAGATGGGGAGGAGAACTTTATTAGCAATTGATCTAAAAACCACGTGTACTATTGTCTGGCAAAAAGGTTGCTAGCATTTGGCCCTTTCCTAATACTTTGCTGGAAACTGAGATTAGGGGTGGTGGATTACTTAATCTGGTGAAGGAAATTTCAAGGCAGGCCAGTGTTCATGCTGTCACATGGGTCCTACCTGTGGGCTTTCAGCTAGCTCTACACTGAAAAGCAGGAAAAAATAGCTGAGAAAAAAGTTGTAAAAAGTTTGAAGTTTTGGTGCTGGTGGAATAGCACAGTGGTTAGAGTGCTTCCTTAGTAAGCACAAGGCCTTGAGTTTGATTCCCCAGCACCATGTAAGCCTGGAATGGTGTTATGTGCTTGTAACTCCAGCACTCAGGAATATGGGGCAAGAGTGTCGCTGTGGCCATAATAAAGAAGGGCAGGAGCAGGGCTGGAGGAATGGCTCAGTGGTTAAAGCACCTGCCTAGCAAGTTCTAAGTACCCAGGTTCAATTCTCCAGCACCACATAAGCCTGGTGTGGTGCGACACACCTGTAATCCCAGCCCTTGGGAGGCTGAGACAGGAGGATTGCCTTGAATCCAAGGCCAACCTGGGTTCCATAGTGAGTTCAGGACCAGCCTGGCTTGCAGAGACCCTCTTTCTCAAAAAAAAAGAGGGGGAAGGGACGTGTAGCTCAGAGCAGGGGCCTGTGTTGAACTGCTAGTTCTGCAAAAGAAAGAAAAGAAAAAGAGAAAAAAGAAGAGGAAAGAAAGAAAAAAGCCTTGCTCAGCGTGAAGTCCCTGGGCCAGATCCCCAATACCCACCTCCCCATATCAAGGACAAACCAAAGAAACAACAACAGATGATTGTATATTTTGTTTAATACCTGCATTGTTTCTATAGCGCAATTATAGCAATCTTTAAATTTACTCTTCATTACAAATATTTGTCAAGTTTTGTTTCAGAAACATTTTTCCTACTCTCTTGCACATGCACCCAGACACACTACAAAAAACTCACTCATAACACAGTAAGGGCAAACATTACTCATGTAAACATCTTCCATTAGTTTCCCATAATTTAAAAAAATCATAGAATTATAGGTATTGAATAAGGCTCATAGATTTAGTTCAGATTCCACAAAAAGACCCAAGATGCTCGTTAACTGTGATGGGATTAACTTTTGGTTGCGATGTACCCCGAAAGCACACCCATGGCTTCTATCCCTCAGGACCAACCAGTGCATTTCAGGGTACCTTGAGAGGGCACAGGCGGGGGCACGTCTGCAGTAGGGAGCTCGGAATCCTGGACACTATTTCCTGACAGGATCAGCAGTCCCTCATGGTCCCTGCGGCCGCCCCACACACCAATTGGGATGGACAATCGCGTACCCCAGGATGTGACCAAGGAGCGAGGCCAGCGCGCACTGGCGTGTTCGTATTGCTAGGATACACAGTGAAAATTCGTCATCATCTGTGGCATGGCCTGTCACCCAGGACCAAAGTGAGAACTGAACGGAACAACGTGCTCAAGTTGAATATTGGTATCAAGGAGGTTGGTTTGTTTTTTCCCAGGAACACAGTCAGGGCTGGGGGGTACGTGGTGGGGCCATGGGTGGCCGTGGGGTCACCTGTACACGGTCATGAGCGGGAAGCGGGGCTTGCGGGTCGGGGGCGTTGCCTGTCCGCGGGAGTCAGGGCTGGGCGCAGAGTCTTCCCCAGGGCTGTGCTGAGAAACGAGGCCCCGGCCAGCGCCACCCGTGCACCCCATGTGCCCAGGGCGGCCTCTGCGGGGCCTGGGCAGTGGGGCGGCCTGCGGGGAAATTGTGCTCGGCTAACTGCACCGTGTCTCTAATGCCTCGACCCACCCGCCGGACCGCGGGGAGATCACTAAAGGTGATCGCACCTCCGTTAGCACCGAACTGACCACCGGGAAGCGGCTGAGGCACTGGGGAAGCCTACTCGCTCTCCCCCGGGAGGGGCCGCCACGGGTCGGAGGGATTTGTAGGCTTTCAATTTAAAAAAAAAGAATCAAAATTGACCTGCATTCTATCTCAGTAGACTCAGAGAATGCTCACCAAAAAAAATTTTTTTCTTATAATGTTTAAATAGCACTGGAATAATTCAACTTTAAGTAGAGTCACTCCACCATGAAAATATTTCATACAAACATCTATTTACATACAAACACATTAAAATTGGTGAAGGGGACTTCCCCCCCTGGGGTTGTATGGCTTGAAGTAGTTTCATTGCTTTGAATATGTATGCACACATTTGGCAAAAGAAACTTTTGAAAATTTAGTATTTTGAAAGATAAAAAAAACCCCAAAAAACAAAACAGACACTGAGGTTCCAAATTTCTGAAGGGGGAAAAGAGTCATGGGACCAGGAGGGCTGGAGGGGGGGAACCATCTATTGAGGTTTACCTCAAGTAGGTGTGAATTTGATATATTTTGTGAACCTTTGATCTGTGGCAAATAAACCTGACGACTCCCTGCATTGCAACGTAGGTTTTTCTAAAACAAAAGATGTCTGGATTCTAAATCACTACTCATAAGACAGAAATTTGAGGCAACTATTTGAAAATCAAACAAAAGAGAGAACCCTACCTCTACTTTCTTGGAAGATTTTAAGTGCATTTTGCAGTGAGTGATTTAAATATGTATATTTTAAATGAATGTTTCTAAACGTTTCACACACTGTCTCACTAAGGCAACCCTGTAACTCACGGCTTACAATGAATGCAATTTTCTGGGCTTTTTGGTGATGCTGGGGTGGCACCCAGGGCCTCCCGGGTGCCAGGCAAGAGCTCTGTCCCTGAGCTATATCCCTGTCCACTGGATTGACTTGTTACAATTCAGTGTGGGACCCAGTTGCTTTTGGCCTGGTTCCAAATGGCCTTGGCGCTCTCTTGTTTGCTCGGGGAGACCAGATTAAAGTAACAATCGTGCTACAGAACTCCGAGTCCGCCTCACCTGCTGCTCCGTAACATCGCCATTTTGTAGTGTCACAAACTCAGTCCATCAGCCGTTTTGTGAGGCCCTACAAAGGCCACCAGGGGACGTGCTCTAACACCAGGTGCCGTCCGTCATGGAGGAGATGCTAAGGACAGCGCTGGTCACGCAGGGCCGGGTGGGCGCTCGGGGCAGGTCCCTGAAGACTAGGGCAGGGAAGGGTCAGGGGGACACAGTTACCTGCTTATCCTCCACCCCGCGGAATCGGCTACATTTCTGGGGAGATTATGGCGCTGCTGATGTGTCCAGATCCGGCCACTTCCTCACTACTCCTTCCACTGTGGATGTCGAAAAAATTTCATCAAGAGCCTTTCCCACTTGTTTCACATGGGGAAGAAACCCTGAATTTCTCAACTGTGAATCAAGGGCAGAGCCCCCACCTGGCCGGCTTCTCTGCTCACGTGCAAGGCGCGAGTCCTCAGCTCCCTGGCCCGAGACCTGTGCAAAGCCGTATGTTTGGGGCCTGTGTTTGTCTGTGTGCGCGTGTGCACATGTGAGAGCCAGCCAGCCAGAGGAAGGTGAACAGGTCACAGAGGGAAAGGCAGGCAGAATACGGAACGACGCACGCCACAGACAGCAAGAGAAACTCCAGCCCGGGAAGAGCGGATGGAGCCTTGGCGCAAGACAGAACTGGAAGACGCAGGAAGGATAGAGAAAGACTGAGGCCCGGGTCTCGCGCGCCTCAAGGTCACAGACGCCCGGCTGCACTTGAAGCTGAGGGCTCACACCCAGTATCTACCGGATGAATTTAAGAATGGATTAGCTGGGGAATCACTGCTTACACCTCTTGTACCCCTATTTGTTATTTACTTTGTGGCACTAGGGACTGAGCCCAGGGCCTTTGCACTGAGTCACACCCCTAGTCCATACTTTTATTTCTGACTCTTGCCAAGTTACCCGTGCTGGGCTTGAAATGGCGATCTTCCTGCCTCAGCCTCCCGGCGTGCTGGGATTAAAAGCCTGTACCGCTGAGCTCAGTCAAATTCCAGTACAATGGGGGACTAGAGTAGCCCTTTAGGATAGAAATGACTCCCCCGGCAGCCACTGCCCAGGAGCATTATCGCGACCCGCCCTGTCCTTTCCCTTGGGCTGGTCCCTGGCCCTGCCGACTGGGGATGACTTGGGGACGCTCTTACAGCCCCTGGCACAGTATGAATCCGGAGACTCCGCTCACCGCCACAATTTCTGGAACCGACCCTCCTGCAGAATAGAAGCGATCCTATCCTGACGCCTTCCAGCCCACACACTCCACGAAGCTCCTTTTGTGAGAGATCCTTCCGGAAGCGCCCTGACAACTTGCCCCAGGTCGGTCAACTCCGGCTTTCTTACCAGGGATCCGCCGGGATCTGCTGGAATCTACCGCCCCCTGGCGGCACAGCCTTCAGCACCGAAGGCTGCGAGCAGCCCGGATCGAGTCCTCCGAACACCTTTCCCTCTGCCACTGTCCTCGTTCGTCTCCCGCCCCCGCAAGGCTCTGCCCCTGCGCGGAGGGTTCCGCTTTCAAGGCTGTGCAACTCACCAGGCGACAGGTGGCCCTGCGGACAGCTGCGGGTCGGAGCAGCTGTTGCCTGAGCGTCGCTTATCAAACCCCCAAGCTCCCAGAATTCATTCGGAGCAATCCAATCATGTTACAGGTCTAATATGCTAAACTAAAAAAAGGGACTGCGGGGGTCTCCTTATTTTGCACATGTGATTGATTACACGTGGCTGGCAAATCGGTACTGCCGCTTAAAAGTAGCCAGGGGCAGGACTAAGAGTTTTGGCCTTGAGGTTTGATTTGCGCCTAGTGATCAGTATGTCTGCCCTCAGAGTACTGGCTTTAAAGAAAGTTTGGATTCTGCCTCAGGATAAGTTTGCTCTCTGCCCGTGGCCTCATTATTTATTTATTTATTTATTTATTTATCTATTTTTGTGGCACGGGGGACGGAGCCCAGGGTTATTACACTGAGCTACACACATCTCCAGCCCTGTTTTATTTCTGTTTTTGAGACAGGGTCTCACTAAAATGTTGCCCAGGCTGGGCTGGAACTTGCAAGCCTCCTGCCTCCGCCTCCCAGACGGCTGGGATGACAGGCCTTTTGAATTCAACGCATGGTGCTCCCCAAGCCAGACTGTGCGTGGTATGTGTGTTTAATGTGTGCCCGAGGAGGAGAAATTCCTAGTCCTGCGGAAGATCGTGCAAAACTGCCTCAGTTACTGCTTAGAATGCCTCATCTCCTTACGGTATATGTTACAACTCTTCCATAACTTAATGCAAAGGAAATCCATTTCTTCTCACATCGGAAAGCAAAGATATCTTTGTTTACATGCGAGAATAATAGTTCTATAATAATACGCCGGCCCTAGGGGCCGGGCTTGATATCAGGACATAAGGAGTAACGATGAAGAACTAGAGAGATCTACACACTGCCATGGATGCACAACCCACCTGGAAGTTTTCTCTTGGAAGAAGTTATCTAAAATAGGGAACAGGACCAAAGAAATGACTCAGAAAGTGGGCTTCCTTCACTAGGAGAAAAAAAGCCGTTCTACTGCAAGATACAGATCAAAGGTTAACAGCCACGTCGACCACGCTCTGAGGACCAAGGCGCAGTGGGCTCTCCATGCTTGTCCGGCCTGGACACGGTGTGGTCGCACCCTCTGCCCCGGCCATGGGAAAAGACACGGAAGAGCCACCCACGGAAAAGGCCCGGAGAACCCCATTTCCCTTGTCAGCCATTTGGCATCTCGGAGTGTGGCCCAGATTTAGGCTCAAACCACCCGAGGACATCACGTCTGTCAAGCGCTTGACAACGCCTCTCGAAGGATGTGGCAAGGCTAGCTAATTTTAAATCTGGCATGAGTAATGCAGTCAAACCTAGTTAGTACGCGAGAAAGTCATTGCTAACACAAGGTGAGAGGAGGGGATGTCACAGCATGAGCAGTCCCTGGTTGTCCCATGTCGCATAAACGTAGTGCATAGATCCAAGTTCCCACCCCAGGCCTCTGGAGCCCAGGGCTGGCTTCTCACTTCTGCTGGGTGGCCTGGAAGGCCTTCAGCTCCACCTGGTACCACTCAGGGGCTTCAGGCCCACTCTTCCCGGGGGGGCTGTGGTCGTAGCCGTAGGCAACCGTGAGCTCCTCGTCAGCCTCCACAGCTCTCAGGGTGCGGATGCATTTGATGGGCCCGAAGCGGGGGTGGACAAACCTAAACACCAAGATGCACAAGGTCATTCCCAGGCCAGGCCGGCAGGGCAGAGGCGAAGGCGAGCAAGGTCGGGGTGGGAGTCACCCCCGAGCTCGTGTCTGGAACCAGGGGTGGCACTCAGGATGGGGCACGGGTCAGCCAGGGTCAGCCTCACCTGGCAGCTTGGTAGGCATGAGCCCGGTGGCCCCTCCCAGACTGGCAGGGCTGGCATCTGTGTTGATTTGTATATCATATGTATACATTTTTTTTTCATTTTCTTTTCTTTCTTTCTTTTTTTTTTTTTGTGTGGTTCTGAGGATCCAGCCCAGGACCTTGACACTGAACTATATTCCCAGCCCATTTTTTTAGAGTTTTGACTTAGAGACAGGTTCTAGTTAAACTGCTAAGTTGCCCTGGCTGGGCTCGAACTTGTGATCTTCCTGCCTCAGCTTCCCAAAGTGCTGAGATTACAGATATGCATTACTGAGCCTAGCTTATTATATTTTTTACTTTGCTTTATTTATTTTTTGAGACAGGGTCTCCCTCTATAGTCCAGCCTGGTCCTGAATTCACAATGTCGCCCAGGCTTGGCTCGAGCACTAGGCAATCCTCCCCCACTCTCCCAAATGTAGGGATTACAGGTGTGCACCACCACATCCTGCTTATGTGGTACTGGAGAATTAAACCCAGGGCCTTGTGCTTGCGAGGCAAGTGTTTTATTTGTCCCCATTTTTTATTTTTGATTTGAAGACAAGGTCTTGCCAAGTTCTTAAGTTGCTCAGACTAGGTTTGAACTTGTGATCCTCCTGCCTCAGCCTCATAGAAGGCTGAGATTATAGGCTCAACCATGGTGCCAGCTTCTACTTCTCTTTTTGAGCATGCCTAGAACTCTGCATTTACATACCAGCAGTCACGACCAACAGTAAAAACCTGCCCTTAATGAGGAATCGGATCCCCTGTGGCCATCAGCAGCTCAGCTCACTTGGCCAGTGACATCAGGTCACCTGCTGGGCATCAGGGAGAAGACTTGACCAATGTGCTTTGGTATTATACAAAAGAGCCTTGTGGACTTTCCAAAGCAGGAACTCTGTACTCCACCCTAACCGTGGAAAGGAAGTATCATTTTCTAGCCAAGAGGGAAGTCTGGAACTCTCCATCGACCTGCTTCTTCTGTATTTTCTGGGAGGGGAGTGAAATGTCCCCTTAGTACCAGTCCTCGTGGACCGCGGAACGGGAGTGGGGCTCAACTGCAGGGCAGTTCTTCCCCCTCGGGCTCCTGGCCTGGTTACTGTACGGTGGGAAGGCTGTGCTCTCCTGGCTGCAGACAGGGGTCCGTGGGAGATGCTCGGAAGAAACCTGCTCTGTTTCAGAGCACCCAGCAAACCGCTCACTCGTGTTTAGTCCTGCGTCCAAAGCCAGGGCAGGCGGGACACAAAGGGGAAGCTTCCAGCCGTACGTGAAGCCCGCCACACGGAACAGCACAGTGAGGGCTGGACTGGTTCCCTCTGCCAGTGCTGGAGAAAGGAGCGAGTCCCAGATTTGGGGATAGTTTATATGCCTTGTTAAAAGGAACCACCTTAAGCTGGGTCTAGTGGTGCAGGCCTGTATACCTAGCACACTGGGTGGCTTAGGCAGGAGGACTGCAAGTTCAAGTGTAGCCCAGGCAACTTAGCAAGATGAAAGACCCTATTCTCAAATAAACTGTTATAAGGGGCTGGGGATGTATCTCCGAGCGAAGGCCCTGTGTTCTATCCTCAGTGCTGCATCAGAAAGCAAAAATCATGATGATGCCACTAAGATGGATTCTCCAGGGATTTCGTAAAGTGGCCACACACAGATGGCACCTCATGAGTGCCTGGCATGGGGGACTCCACCGGTATAAACTACATTTGCGTGTGTGAGCACATGCATGCATGAGCAGGCACAAGCGTCTGTGTGAGCACGTGATTACATGTATGTGAGTAAGTCACTGAGTTAGGACTGTGCTCCGCAGGAAAGGGGATGCCTATGTTGGCATTTGGGAACTCCTTATTAAAATTGTAACTGGCCAGGCATGGTGGTACAGTTTGTAATTCTGGCACTCAGGGCAGCTGAGGCAAGAGGATTTCAAGTTTGAGCTCAGCCTGGGCAACTTAGCTATTCAGAGACACCGTGTGTCAAAATTTAAAAATAAGAGAGGGCTGGGGATATAGCTCAGTGCAAAGGCCCTGGTTTGCACTCCAGGACCAATTTAAAAACAAACAAACAAAAAGAACACAACTTTGCCTTTAAATTAAAATGTTTCATGGCAATTTCCATTGTACTATTATTTCAACATGAGAACCAAACAATACTCCCAGAATGCAGCTCTGATTAACCTCTGGATCCACCAAGACAATCCTGTGTTGAATTTCAGGGCCTGATGCTTCTCTTAGGAGCCTCTGGTGTTTTTATCCTCCTGCTTGTTACTATTTTCAGAGAGTAGACAATGGGCACATTGAAAAAAAAAAAGAACCTTGGTTTCTAGGGCTGGGGCTTGCAGAGAGCACCGAGGCCAGTGGCCAAGGGCGCCTAGCGGTGACACCTTGTGCAGCAAGTGACACAACCAGAGAAAGGGCTGGGTGGGGTTCAGTGGCACAGCACAAGTTCCGAGTGCCCCAGGCCCTGCTTCTACCCTCCGCACCTAGCCCAGAAACAAACAAACAACCCATCCACGCCTACCAAACCTCACAAACCCCAGCGGGGTGCCCACCCCAGCCTCTGCCCGGCAGGCTGGCCTGTCCCCATGCACCTACATTTGCCACTAGGAAAGCTGTCTTTGTCTGTCCCAGACTTTGAAGCAGTGTAAGGAAGAGCTGTCCTCTCTGTGTTAACGTGACGGGCCCAGGTGGGAAACAAACGGCCACCATGAACTAGTATCCGGGTTTGATTTTTGGTTGTGACTGAAGTAATTTTTCCCATCACCCCAAGCAACGAAACCAACAGCACAAGCCCAAATCACGCAGAGAGGAACAAGACTCGATCTTGCCAAACTAGATCCGGCTTTTGTCTCCAGTGCTCTCGTCCTCAAGGAAATGAGGAAAATCATGTCCTTGCAACAGAATCGGAAAGAAAGGATTGTCTTAAAGGAGAAGTCTAAGTGGCGTTTGTGGCCTTCCTCTTTCTTCTTTTTCTCTCTCTCTCCTGCTTTCCTTCTTCCCTGTATGTAGCACTGGAGATGGAGCCCAGGGCCTTCACACTGAGCCACACCGCAACCCATTCTGTCAGGTTTCTTTTTTATTTTGAGGCAGGGCCTTCCTAAGTCCCTAAATTGCGCAGGCTGGACTTTAGCTCTACTCAGCCTCCCAGAGTACTGGGCCTGTACCGTTGAGCCAGCTTTTTGTTTTTGAGACAGGTGTCTTGCTCTGCAGCCCAGGCTGGTCCTGAACTCACTACGCAGCTCAGACTGGCCCTGGACTCAGCAGAAAGGGAGCAGTCCGCCCCTGTCGGATCAGCTGCAGAATCAGAACCCAACAGGAGGTGGGGCTTTGCTCCCTGCTCTCTGGCCCCCTGCTAGGCTTTGGGAAGAGGCCGTGACATGCTAGAAGAATGACACAGTGCATGGGGACAGAGAGAAAAAACAAGAGCTGGGGATGGGGCTGGATGGGAGGGGAAACCGTTTGGGATCAGAGAAAGTACTTTGTAGCCAGGTGTGGGTGCACACAACTACAGCCCCGGTGCTCTGCAGAGCTGAGGTGGGGATCACAAATTCAAGCCTAGCCCGGGCAACTGGTTTCAAAATCAAAAAAGGGCTGGAAGTGTAGCTTAGGGTAAGGCCCAGGGTTTGACCCCTGAACAAACCCAAAACAAAAAGCCAACCTCCCCTACCCCCAATCTTTCCAGTCACCTGGGCCCAAATGCCCAGGATCTTTGATGGCACTGGGGATCGAAACCAGGGACTCATGCATGCTAGGCAGGCACTCCACTACTAAGCTACATCCCCAGCTGCAGAGCAAATTTTTTAATGTCTCTTTTAATAGTTTTGTGTGTAACAGTAAACTACCCACCAGTGAAGGTTTCTGAGAAGGGGTTCACTGAGCAGACAGAAGAGGAGGCCTGAACCCAAGAGGGGACAGGAGTGTGCGCAGGTCACAGAAGTCACCCTTCTAAAGTAGACAATTCAGTGGTTTTTAATAAACTACCACAACCTAATTTTAGAACACCCTAATCACCCCGAAATGAAATCCCACACCAATCAGTAGGGATGCTTCACATCCTGTTCCGCAGCCACCCTGCCTGACTTTAACACTTTCTTTCTCTCTCTTTCTGAGACAGGTTCTGTGGCCCAGGCTGCCCTTGAACTCACAGTAATCCTCCTGCCTCAGCCTCCTGAGTGTTGGGATTACAGGTATGTGCTACCATGCCCAGCTAATCTTTTTCTGTGAATGAACCCAGGGCCTGTACACAGTAGGGAAGCGCTGTAACCCCTGAGCTACATCCCACGTGCATGACTCCCACAGCCACTCCACTCCTGGAAGCATGGTTCCACGCCTCCGCATGCCAAGGTTGCAGGGGAGTTGGTGGGGACTGTGAGTTTTAAGCCGTAACCCTGAGGACCATGGCAGAGGCCGCTCAGTTCTCTGAGGAAGCAGCCTGGGCCCGAGGCTGGGCCGCCCTCTGCCTGCCATCCTCGGTCCCGGGACCCAGAGGCCCAGATCCACCCAGGGTACAGTGTCCTACTTACAAGTCATAGATGCAGTTGGGAGTGAAGGAGTGATTCGCCTTGTGTCCCAGGGAAGCACAGTACTTGGACACGTGGTTGTAGGGCTCAGGCACATCAATGACGGTGTCCTCATCGAGGGACAGGGTGTTCCCGTTCAGGGCCCAGTCCCTGCTGTCAACCTGCAGGAAACGAGAGCTCTGGAGAGGCCCTTCGCCCCCACGACCCAAGACATGCTCGTGTGTCATGGCTTGAACACCACAGACGTGAAAAAAACCTCAAGCCTCTCTTTACACAGGCAGATTCTGTAACCAGGCAGCTCGACTTAGCTAAGCTTGATTATTCCTTATTTTAGAAAGAAAAACAGGGCGGGGAGTGATTCAAACCCCAGCACCAAAAATAAATAAATAAATAAAAAAGACTTTAGGAATGAAGGATTTCTACCCCTCATAAAGATACACAAAAATATAATCAGGTAGGGCTGGAGGAATGGCACAGGCATTAAAGTGCTTGCCTAGCAAGCATAAGGCCCTGAGTTCAATTCCCCAGCACCACATAAAGCCAGGTGCAGGGGCACACACCTATAATCCCAGCACTTGGAAGGCTGAGGCAGGAGAATTGCAAATTCAAGCTCAGGTTGGACAACTTAGTGACTTAGCCAGACCCTGTCTCAAAACAAAAAAAATAGGAAGATGGGGATGCAGTTCAGTCCAAAGGCCCAGGCCTCCGCTCCCGGCGGGGAATCAGTGTGTCCCGCAGTCTCCTACGACCACCACGCTCCTATGTATGACAGGACTACAGCGTAACCATCAGACCTTCTGTCTCCAGACCATTCTGGCCAAACCCCAAAGGTCCAGCAAGGCCAGCAGAGTACCCTTGTGGAGCAAAAAGATCATACATCTCAAGGGTTACCACCTCTGCCACCTGTGCACTGCAACCGAGCTTCTATGGGTATGACTCCACAGATAGGTGCTGGGTGGCACTGACGTGCCAGCACACCGGGGTGTGCCACAGGAGCACAGGGCATGGTAATGACCAACAGGGGAAGGTCTCTTTTTGCGTGTGTTGAGTAGTGCTGGGGAGAGAACCCAGGGCCTTCACGCTAACTATGTCCTGAGCCCCTTTTTATTTTATTTACTTTGTGACAGGGTCTTGCTGAGTTCGTAGGATGCCCAGGCCTGGCTTGAATTTGTGATCCTTCTGCCTCAGCCTTCCAGAGTGCTGGGATGGCAGGCCCATGCCACAGGGAGCCATGGCACATGAAAGGGACCTGTTTGAAAAAAGGCCCTTTATCCAATCAAACTGATTTCTACTCCACTGCACTCACCTCTTGGTGTGTGATCCGGACTCCGTTGTAAAAAGACATAACGGCATTAGGTCCCGCTGCCACCTTGGAAAACAGCCCTTCTCCCGCGCTGGAAATGAGAGACTCTGCCACATAGACCCTATGGAGGAAGAGAGCCAGTAATGACTTCCTCAGGGAGGTATGTTGCTCCTACATAAACCATCAGAATAATTTGGTTCCTGCATCCATAATGTCAGTTCTAGCCAGGTATAGTGGTGCACATCTATAATCCCAATGGTCCAGGAGACTGAGACAGGAGCATCCTAAATTCAAGTCCAGCTTGGGTAACTTAGTGAGACTCTGTCTCTAAAATAAAAAATAACAAAGGGCTACAGTGCAAAGGCCTTGGGTTCAATCCCCGGGAGTGCAGAGAAAAAATCCATTTCTAATAATCCACAGAGGGAAGAAAAAGTCAAACCACAGTTTTTTAGCGTTGGAAATGGGAGAAATGGTACTTTTATCTCTTATAAGAAAGGCATTCAAAATTTATTCTCTAACGAGATGATCACTATATATTCATAAAGCTACTCAATGGTTGATACAAGGTAGGAGATTTTTGGTAAAATTTATAGGCAATGACTTTTTTTTTTTGAGACAGGGTCTCAGACTCCTGGCATTCCTCCTGCTTCAGCCTCCCGTGCTGGGATTGCAGGAGTGTGCTACCATGCCCAGATGACAATCTTTAGTCTTACTGGGCTAACAAGACATTTCCCAAGGTTAATTAAAGCTGCATCTTAGTGTGTCAATGTCAGATTAAAAGGGAAGAGTGAAAACAAAACTTTTCCATAGAAGAGTAGCAGGCAGTTTGTAGGAGATAGCTGATAAGTATTTTCCAACACAGGAGGTCATAGTAGAGTGCCGCTGTCCAGGATCAAATCCGGATGCCGCTAATTTTGTACTTGCGACAGGGTTTCCCTCTGTAGTCCAGGCTGGCCTCGAACTCATGATCCTACTGCCACAGCTTCCCACGCGCTGGACGCAGACATGCACCACACCTGGCTTTATCAATTAAGTTGCTTTTATTTTGGTACTGGGGACTGAACACAGAGTCTCCATGCCTAGCTACATAGCTTCTTTCTACTGCTTATTGGAGACAGGGTCTTGCTAAGTCGCTAAATTGATCAGGCTGGGCTCAAACTTGAGATCCTGCTGCCTCAGCCTTCCGGGATACCAGGGTTACAGGTGTGCACCATCACACCCGGGCTCATACATTAAGCTGTTTTGGGACATAGCCACTGCTACCTTTTTTGAACCTCCTGCGATCACTGTAGTGCTACAAAGGCGAGGCTGATCATCACAACGAGATCACATGGCCTCTGGCGCAGCCCCACAGAGTAACTCTGTGGCCCTTTGCAGAAAAGAGACCCCACCCCCTGGTTTATAAGAAGACAGCACCCATTGATTATTCAGCTGGGCCCCATGACAGAGTGCATGTCCCACTCAGAGCGTGTACAGGTCTCTGAACACCATGATGGAGTGGCCCTGCAGACCCTGATCACCTGTAACGTGTGTTACACGGGATCTAGGCTGAGGTGTGGACTAGGGGACCGCACAGCTGCTTCCGGCTCCCTCCTTGCCCGTGGCAGAGCTCACACACTGCCATTCTGCCAGGCTCTGTGACGCCTCCTGGGGTAGGTGGGGTACACACTCAGGCATGGTTTGGGTCTGAAAGGCCCCAGCAGCTCATGTTGAAGGACTGGGCCCAAGGGCGGCGTAGTTCCCAGGTCAGGCTTTGGAAGGTGATTGGCCCACGAGGTGCTGACATCATCACCTACTGATGGACTCCTGTTTAATGGGTCCTTGGGAAGCAGAGGAGATGCAGGGAGATGGGGCCAAGCCGGAGGAGGCCGGGCCTCTGTGTGTGTGTGTGTGTGTGTGTGTGTGAGTGTGTGTGTGTGTGTGTGTGAGTGTGTGTCCTGAGGGTTTATCACATCCTTAGCCTCTTCTTTTCTTTCTTTCTTCTTTTGCCACAGGCTCCTGCTCTGTAGCCCAGGCTGGTCCTGAACCCACTATGTAGCTCAGGCTGGCCTCTAGCTCACAGCAGTCCTCCTGCCTCGGCTGCCCTCATGCTGGGGTGACAGGTGTGTGCCGCCATGCCCGGCTCCTCCACCTGTTTGTTCTCTTGGCTTTCTGGGCACCGCGTGTTGGGTAGCTTGGCGTGGCCAGGTATGCCCCACAGCAACCGTCTTCTCTGCCACAGGCCAAGACACAGCAGAGCCATGAGACCATGGGCTGACACCCCTGAATCTGTGAGCACAAATCAGTCCTTCCTTTACGCTGAAGCTTCCCAGGGGTTTTGTGAGGGCTCCAGAAGGCTGACACACGTGGCCCCTGTCCTCCCGGCTTTGCCCTTGGCCAAGCCGCTCAGCAAGCGGGATTCCGTCAGAGGCAGCCAGCGCCAGGTGGTGGTGTTGGGTGCTTTGGGTCTCCATGAGGACGAGGGCTCGCCCTGGGCGTGGGGGTCTGCCCCTGCTACCTCTGGTCTTGGAATGAAGACCCTGAGCAGACCGGAGCACAGCTGGAAGCCGGGAGCCCAGTGGATTGCTCTCTAAAGTGTCTGCAGCTCGGCCGACCCACAGAGCTGTGCGCGTGCAACATGCTTGCTTTTGTAAGCTGCAGGTGGCACTGGGATAGCGTCGTGCGGAACCATCACTGTGACAGTGCCAGGCAGGAAGGACACGCACAGGTAAGGCACTGCTGTGTTTCAGGGGTAAGAGAGACCCGACCCTTTCCTTTGTAACTGGGCCAGACCTGCTTGTCTAAAAGATGGCTGTCCATTCCTCAACCCTGCGGGGCAAGCCGTGCCGGTAGAGGACAGGCCTATCGCTCAGGTGGGAGGGACACCACGGGAGGAGTGCTGTTGTTGCACTGGGGATGGAGGCCGGAGCCTCCACACTGAGCCTGTTTTTTTTGAGTCAGTGTTTTGTTAATTTGCTAAGTTGTCCAGTCTAGGTTCAGGCTTGTGATCCTCCTGCCTCAGCCTCCCCGAGTGCAGGGATTACAGGCCTGTGGTGCCTGGCCCAGGCAGCCATGTTTTCAGACAGCGAGGTGAAGGGAAAACCAGCTTCAGACGGTGTCCTCCGTCAGTGCCAGGCCAGCTGCGGAGACCAAGACCCCAGGCGGGCCAGAGTGGAGGATGCTAGTGTGCCTACCCTCATCGAGAAGGCCGGAAATGGAGGAGGACTGGGCCCAGAGGCTCGCCTTTAATTAACTGGAGTGTTCTGTGCTTCTTATATGGAAGCCTGTGTACCGAGCCTGGCCTCCCTTAGTGAACAGGAAACTGCCGTGGGCCGGGCTGGGAGGTAAAGGAATGCTCTGAGGCCGAGGGGAGAGCTTCAGAGTGTCAGGTGCTTCCCTGGACTGCATGCAACTGCACCACGGACTGTGGTGCCCCTGCCCTAAGGAAAGGGACACTTGAGAGCTGGCAGAATGGCACAGTGGTTAAAGTGCTTGCCTTGCAAGCACAAGGCCCTGAGTTTGATTCCCCAGCTCCGTATAAAGCTGGGCATGGTGGTGCACGCCTATAATCCTAGCATTGGGAAGGCAAAAATAAATAAGGAATAAAATAAAATAAAAGAGCTTAAAAAAAAAAGCCAAAGAACAGAAAGGGGACATTTGGCCAGACCTGGCAGCAAGGCTCTATAATCCCAGTGCTCTGGGAGGCTGAGGCAGAAGAATCGAGTTTGAGCCCAGCCTGGGGAACTGAGCAACTTAGTGAGAACCTATGTCAGAATACACAGGCTGGAGATGGAGCTCAGTGTGATGGGCCTGGGCTCCATCCCCAGTCACACATGCACGTGCATAAGCAAACACATGTGTGCACGCACATGCACACACTTGTGGGCATGTGCCTGTCTGCTCAAACATCGCCCCTACTCAGAGCTTCGTTCTAGGTCTGACACACGAGTGTTCTAGGCTTCACTGGCACAGAAACCCTCTTAGAATGACAGATGCCATATGAGAATAAAAGTTCTCTCCCTCAGGACATAGAAATACGAATGTGGAAAGAGGAGGCTACTTGGCGGAGGCGCTGGACCCTGCTGGGGGCCCGCCTGAGCACTCAGCCCCACAGGGCAGCACTTCCCACCCCTAGGGTTTTAAATTTTCCCACGCCAGTGCAGTTACAGCCTTGCGAAAGAAGTTACCTCTCCGACTCGTAGGGGTCTGGAAGAAGGGCATCGGTACAGATGCAAGATGACGTCGACTTGTCGAAGCGGTACATGGAGCCTGCAGAGCAAACCACAGTGTCAGTGCGGCCGGCCGGCGGGGAGGGCACTGCCCCTGGGCTGCTCTGGTCCTGGGACAAGGTGGCTAAACCGTTACAGGTATGATTTCCGCAAACCTACGAGACTGCAGCTCTTCCATTTATAGGTAGCTGGTAGACTGACCCTTCTGCTTCATGTTTTTTCTTTCTTTTTTTTTTTTTTGAGACAGGGTCTTGCTTTGCAGTCCAGGCTGGTCCTGAACTCACCACTACGGCCATGAGCCGCCACTCCCGGGTTATGTGGTGCTGGGGAACTGAACCCAGGGCGCTGGGCTGACTGCTGTGCTATTTCTCTAGCCCTTCCATTTCATTTAAGGTGTAGATCTATTCTTTCTTTCTTTCTTTCTTTCTTTCTTTCTTTCTTTCTTTCTTTCTTTCTTTCCTTTCTGAGATGGGAGCTTGCTCTGTAGTTCAGGCTGGTCCTGAACTCACTATGTAGTCCAGGCTGGTTTTGAACTCACTGTGCAGCCCAGGCTGGCCTCAGGCTCATGGCAATCTTCCTGCCTCAGCCTCCTGAGTGCTGGGATGACAGGTGTGTGCCACCATGCCTGGCTATAGACCTATTTCTAAAAAATTCCCATGCTCAGCTGGGCCCAGTGCCTAGGCCTATAATCCCAGCACTCTGGGAGGCGGAGGCAGGAGGATCCCAAGTTTGAGCCCAGCCTGGGTAACTTAGTGATTTAGCAAGACTCTGCCTCAAAGTAAAATATAAAAGGGCCAGGGGTGCATTTCGGAAAGTAGGCCCTGGGCTCGATCCCAGGGTCTTTCCCCTCCTCCTCAAAAAATCCCCACTCCTGAGTTTTCTTTATTTAAATGATTTGAAAGTAGTTTGGGCATTTAATTTTTCTTTAATCAAGAACATACGTTGTCATGGAATTTTCAGGTCTTTCTGGTCAGATCAAATTAGATAATTTTTGAGTTCCCTTTGCACCACACACACATTTCACCCACAATCCGGAAACCCTGGCAAGTGAGTCCTGGCAGGGGGCTCCTTTATCCAGAAGAAATATTCGGCCTCACCAGAATTAAGAACAGCGCTGCTCTTAATAGGGCATTAACAGTGCTCCTTTATTTCCACTACAATGGTTCAGAGCCCAGCCAGCCGAGTGTCCCACAGTTATTATTGGCTCTCTGCGAGTGAATGGCCCTACAGAACTATCACAGGGTGCAGTAGGGACACAGGGTGCTGTCCCTGTAGGCTTATAAGAAATGAGATTTGGAATTGGAGGGATTACTCCAGCAAAGTACATTATCACAGGCCCTGAGACATCACTAATAATCCTATTAAGCAATTGTTTAATGATTACTGATGGTTACTGAGTCCTCTTTCTGTCTTTTTAAATAACTGAAAGCTGAATTAATGTCTCAAACTACAAGTTAGAAAACAGTCCAAATCAGTCCAGGTCTAACCAGGAAACAGACCATTTAAGCATTACAAAGATGGAAAATTTACCCAGATTTGGTGATACAGAGGACAGGAGAGCTGAGAAGCCAGATGTGTGGTGGAGACCCTGTCCCCTGGCAAGGACAGGAAGGCGCCACCGAGCCAGGGGACAAGCGGGGAGGTGGTGACCTGGCTGGAGAGCTGGGGTGACCAGGCAGTGGCAGGCCTCCCGGGTGGGCGCTGGAATCAGGGTGATGGCCAAGCTGGCGCGGGGCTCCTCCCTGTGCCCTCCCCCTCGCAGTCCCCAGCCTGTGGCCTCTTTTGACCAAACCCAGGCAGATGCCAGACACCTAGGAGCCTGGGAGAGGCGAAAGCTGCCTACAATAGGAGCGCATACACCAGGGTTGAGGGATGGATCGGCGAGCACATCGGCAATGGCCCAGCACATGGCCTGTGCGAGGGATGCAGCTCAAAAAACAATAAAAATAAAAAAACCTACTTATTTTTTTTCCTGTGGTATTAGGGAAATGACCCAGGATCTTTGCACTAAGCTACATCTTCAGCTCATTTTATTTATTTATTTATTTGTTCATTGAGACTGGGCTGCTCTAGGTAGTCCAGCTGGTCCTGAACTATGTTGTTGAGGATTATTTATAGTAATCCTCCTGCCTCAGCCTCCCAAGTGCTGGGATTACAGGCATGCACCACCATGCCTGGCTAAAACTACTTTTTCTTTTCTTTTCTTTTCTTTTCTTTCTTTCTTTCTTTCTTTCTTTCTTTCTTTCTTTCTTTCTTTCTTTCTTTCTTTTTGAGACAGGGTCTTGCTCTGTAGCCCAGGCTGGTCTTGAACTCACTATGGAATTAATGTCCACAAAGATAATGAAGAAGTAGGTTCTGAAAGAGAAATCACTTGCCCAAGACCACAATAGGTAAATGTTAGCACTGAGACTCAAGGTTCTTAAGTTCTGGCTTTTGCCACCAAAAATACTGTTATCTATGCAGTTTTAAAATTTGAACTGGGCTTAGTGACACAGGCCTGTAAGGCCAGTACTTTGGGAGGCTGAAGCAGGAGGATCACAGGTTGGAGCCCAGCTTGGGCAATTTAGCAATTTAGTGAGGCCTTGTTTCAAATAAACAATGAAAGGAGGTAGGAGGGCTGGAGGAATAGCACAGGAGTTACAGCACCTGCCTTGCAAGCACAAGGCTCCTGACTTTGATTCCCCAGAATCACATAAGCAGGGAGTAGGCACGTGCCTGTAATCCCAGAGCTTAGGAGGCTGAGACAGGAGGATTGCTGTGAGTTTGAGGCTGGCCTTGGCTACTGAGTGAGTTCAGAATCAGCCTGGATTACAGAGCAAAAAAGAATTTTTTTTTTTGCATCAACACTTAGGATTTTCCCTTGCCCTATATCTCATTAGAGTTTGTAGTTTAAAAATTACTGCTTCCTTAAAAGACAAACAAAAATACCTCTTCATTTTGGAGTAATTTATTTGCTTTTTTTTTTTTTTTTTTGAGACAGGGTTTCACTCTGCAGCTCAGGCTGGACCTGAACTCATTATGGAGCCCAGTTGGCCTTGAATTCACAGTAGTCCTCCTGCCTCAGTCTCCTGAGTGCTGGGATTATAGGTGGGTACTAATAAGCCCAGCTTATGTAGTGCTGGGGAATCGAACTCAGAGCCTTGCGCCTGTGCTACTCCTCCAGCCCTGAATAGTTTTAAATATACAAAAAAAAAAAAAAAAAAAAAAAAAAAAAAAAAAAAAAAAAAAAAAAAAAAAAAAAAAAAAGCTGCAATGCCAGCACCAAACATTCTCACTGTTTCTCCAAGTAATAGCTTTCTACCTGACGCGGTACACTTGGCAGCATTAGGGACCCAGCATTACCGTGAACTACGTTCTACAGACTTTATTCAGATTCCACCAGCTTTTCCACTAACATCCTTTTTTCTGCTCCAGGATTGAATCCAGAACTTCACGTTGCCTTTGAACTGCTTCAATTTTTAATTTAGAAAAAATAGAAATGAAGACACCGAATGCAACCCATGTTGGACCTCAGTGCACGAGTGAGATTTTCCATTTCCAGAGAGCCTTCCTTGGGACTCTGTCCTTCAGACTCTGAGTAGCCAAGTAGGATTTGGGCTCACGAGTGCCTGGATTTATTAAACTGTCTACTGGTGGTTTTTTGTAGCCAGACCTGGAGCAGAAATGGTTTCCAAGGGGTCAGACAACTTTCTGATGCTGTGCTGCTCAAAATACCAGATCTTGACTTGTATATTATCCTGGTTTTACACAGTAAAAGGTTTTATTTGGTTTAGTTTTGTATTACTGGGATTGAATCAGGGCCTCACCTAACCACTGAGCTACAATCCCAGCCCTTTTCAATTCTCTCTCTCTCTCTCTCTCTCTTTTATTTTATTTTTTTTTGGAGAAGGATCTTGCTTGTAGTCCAGGCTGGCCTTGAACTCACAGCAATTCTCCTGCCTCAGCCTTCCGAGTGCTGGGATTACAGGCATGTGCCACCACACCCTCGTTTATGTGCTGCTGGGGAATTGAACCCCAGGCCTTGTGCTTGCTGGACAGGTGCTCTAACCTCTGTGCCATTCCTCCAGCCCTCAACTTTTTTTGTTGTGAGTCACAGTCTTGCCAAATGGCTCAAACTGTACTCAAATTTGTGATCCTCCTGCTTCAGCCTACTGAGTAGCTGGGAATATAGGCATGGGCCACCACAGCTGGCTACAATAAGTAATTTTGTACCTAGAAAAAAAAGTTTTAGTGTAGCATGCTGCATTTGTTGCATTTCTAAAAGCAAATAATTTTTCCCCCTAATTTGGGTTCTACTGTGTTCATGCACAAACTGTGTGCAGGTCTGGGCGAGGCACTGGACCTGGGGAGGGGCTGGCAGTGTGGGCTTGGGGTGGGGCGGGCATGGCAGCTCCACCATCTCTTCCTCAGTCTGGGCTGACTGCCTTTCATTTTGATCCCAGGTGGAGATCTACCTGAACTGATTCTTTTTATATCATAAACATGGTACAGGCTATCCAAGATACAACCATTTGAAACGGATTAGATTACCGCCATCACTCTCAGCTTTTGCCCTCTATTACAGTTATCTTTACTCAGTGTCATGTGACTTCTCAGTCTCTCACAAAACTCGGTTGTGAACTTTTTTCCTGTCTCACGTTTGACTTGCTTTGACCCACGCAAAGGTGGGGAAGGTGGCTCCATTACCCGCTCAAGGCGAAAAAGGAAAAGGAGAGAGACAGAGAAAAGAAAGAAAGAAAGAAGGAAGGAAAGAAAGTTCTTGCCCGAACTCACCACCATCCCTCCAGACTTGACTCCATCACAGGAGCGAGGAGCGTGTCAGATCAGCAGCCCAGCCTCACCTGTACGGTGGGCTACCAGAGAAGGGAAGACCCTCCCTCACGCAGCGCCCGTGCAGCAGGCCCCACTTACTTCCGGGCACGACCTCGAAGTGAGGCCGCCCTTCCTCGGTGGACACCAGGGTGGCCAGCCGGCCTTCCATCATCTCCCCGTCGATGAACTTCCCGTAGAGTGCGGTCCTCTCGTCAGGGTACACGTAGGCTATCTTCTCCCCGGTCATCTCCCCGTCGTCGTTGACTTCCCCTACGAGACGGCCTCCATCCTGACAGGAGAAACCAAAACCCGGAGAATATTATATATAGTATTTATCTATTGGGCATGAGTTCAGGAAATTTCTCTTCTGCATTCTCACTTTCCTTGTGGTTCTGCAGGGCCTTCACACTGAGATACACCCCCAATCTACTTTCTAATTTTGATTTTTTGGGGGGCGGGGAGGGAGGGACGGACAGAGTCTTGCTAGCCCAGGCTGGTCCTGAACTCACTGTGGAGCCCAGGCTGGCCTTGGACTCACGTTAGTACCCCCCTCTCAGCTTCCGGAGTGCTGGGATTACAGGCGTGTGTCACCACATCCAGTTTATGTGGTGCTGGGGAATTGAACTCTGGTTACTTAGCACTTCACAGAGTGCTTGCTAGGCAAGCACTAACCGCTGAGCCATTCCGTGAATTTAGTACAGCACCTTGATCATCTTCCCTCTCCCCGCCCCCTTCCTCTTCCCGTCCCCTTCACTCTTCCGGCCCCACAGCCCTTCTTCCTCTCCAGGAAGTTCATCTTCCTGTTTTCTTCTATCTCTCTTTTACTTTTTTTTTAATATTAAAGAAATGATATTTAACCTTCGGTGTCTGATGCATTTCGCCAAGCATGATGGTCTCAGGTGCTTCCGTTTTCCTACAATGACTCAGATGTGTCTTTATGTGCCTTCCGCTGTGGTGACTCAGGTTTCAGAGCTAAACAAACCTGGGCACTGAGAACACGCTGTACTCCCTCCCACTCCGCCTCCACGCACTGAGGACTGAACCCAGGGCCTTCACGCTGCCCTGTAGAGAAGTCCAACGCTTTTACATTTTTTCTTTGAGAAAGGGTCTGGCCAGGTCACTCAGTTGCCTGAGTTTGAACCTGCAATCCTCCTGCCTCAGCCCCCCACAGCGCTCTGGTTGCAGGCATGTGCCACTGGATTCCGCTTACATGTTACTTTGTGTGTGGAGCAGTCAAAGCTCTGTCTTGAAACATGCTACGTCCCCACAAAGTGAACGGTCATAGGCTTACTGGGTAGTAGATCCAGCACACTCCGTGCCGAATGTTATCTTTGTATTGTCCCTTGAAGATCAGTCTGCCGTCCGTGTCATACTCCTGGGCCGGCCCGTTCAGCTCTCCGTCCACATAGGTGCCCTGGAGAACGCCCCCGTCCTCGTAGGTGTAAACGCCCTGGCCCTGCAGGGCATCGTCCACATAGTACCCCTCCAGGGTGCTGGGAGAGAAGCCAGAACAGAGGTAGCTTTCAGAAAAGAATCATGGGGCTGGGCTTGTAGCTCCGTGGTTAAAACACCTGCCTAGCTAGCATGCACAAGGCCCTGGGTTCGATTCCCTAGCACCACATGAAAGTTAGTTGGGTGTGGTGCCACCTGCTGGCAATCCCAGAACTCAGGAGGCCGAGGCAGGAGGACTGCCATGAGTTGGAGGCCAGCCACAATGAAGTCAGAACCAGCCTGGACTACAAGGTTAAACCCTGTCTCAAGAAGGCCATAGTCATCTCCCAGGACCTGGACAGCTGGTTCTGCTCACCTCTGTCAGGTTTCCAGTGCATTCTCTTGTGTCCTAACGGGTTGGTTGCTGGGAAAGCACTTTAGAGCTGTGTGGCCCAGCAGTAAGAAGAGAAACTGGAAGGGTTTTTTTTTTTTTTTTTTTTTCCTTGAGGTCCTGGGTTAGGACCCAGGGCCTTTTCACTGAGCTGTACCCTCAGCCCAGTTTTGGGTTTTGGTTTTGAGACAGGGTCTTACACAGTTACTAAGTTGCCTGGTCTAGGCTCAGACTTGCAATCCTCCTGCTTCTAGAGTGCTGGGATTATAGGCCTGTGCCATCAGGGCCTGCTGACAGGGATTTAACCCTTACTTTCTTGATTCAGATTAGTTCTTTTTCTTGCTGGAGGAAAGAAGAAAAATGCCACAGGTGTAAACTGAGGACAAGTCTCACGTGGGTGTATTTCCAAGGGTGTGTTTTCTCTGTGTAACAGGGATTCTGGTGTAACCCTTTCCATGTGCAAACCAAGCATGTTTAATTTCCCTCAAAAATAGTTCATGGGGTTGGAAGAACGGCACAGCAGCTACAGGACTTGCCTGGCAAGCACATAGCCTTAAGTTCACTTCCCCAGCACCACATAACCTGGGCTTGGTGGCACACACTTGTAATCCCAGCACTCGGGAGGCTGAGGCAGGAGGATTGCCATGAGTCCAAGGCCGGCCTAACTTTCATTTGGTGATAGGCAAGTCCACAGCTGGAGATGACCCTCAGGGCAAACTTCCTCGCCTGGCTTGGGTGAGGCCACAGGTTCGGTCCCCTGCACTTCCCACCACACACATGACACACGAGTGGTCCAGAATTCATGGTAGTTCTCAAGGATCTTCCTGATGCTCTGTGCACAGGGATCTCCAAGAACACAGCTGCAGTATGGACCGTGTAAATACCAACATACACGTGTACTTGTCTGCACACTTTAGTGTCAAGTTACCAATGTCCTCACCGGTGACAGCGGTAACTGGTGTCCACCGAGGGAATCTATCTTTTTGGAAGATGCATGGGGGCCACTGAAGTGGATGTGCATGTGTGTGGTAGATGCATGCACAGTCGTGCATCAGTTAACGGCGGGGCAGGTCCTCAGAAATGTGTCATTAGGCCATTTTGTGGTTGTCTGAACACCACAGATGTGCATACATAAACCTACACGGATAGGTTAGGGGCATAGCTCAGTGGTTAAAGCACTTGCCTAGTATGTGCAAGGCTCTGTGTTCAAATACCCAGCACCAAATAAAAATTAGCCAGGCATGGCAACACATGCCCAGAACATCAGCACTCCAGAGACTGAGGCAGGAGGACTGCCATGAGGTGGGGGCCAGTCTGGGCTACAGAGTGAGGCCCTGTCTCAACAAAACAAAAAGCCTTACACGGACACCAAGGGAGAGTCAAGCCCAGTGCACGCTGAGGCCGTGTGACAATCTTATGGGACCACTGTCCTGTGTGCTGACCATCAGGCCATCACTCCCGAGTGTGTGCGGCACACAGAGGAAGGCAGGACAAGGACACACCAGGTACTGGGCCAGGCAGAATGCAGAGTGGGCCGCGCAACCTGGGGCTGTGCCCTTCTTGGCCTTGACTCATGAGTGACCAAGAATGACCTGTCACTGGTGAGCGAGAGCACAGCGAAGATGACAGGCTCTGATTACGCCGGGCCAGCCACATCATGAGGGAGTAAACACACTTGAGCCAGCCCCTGCTGAAATAGCACAGCTCCACACAGGGAGGCGGGCATTAGTGACGTCCGACCCGTCCTCGGGAGGCCCCCACAATCAAAACCAAACCGAACCAAAACAAACAAAAAAACTTGGTGATGGATTGCTGACCAACTGAGGATGATGTGGTGATACAGAGGAGAAAAAACTATTTGTCATTTATCTTTATTTTTTGGATTGCCAGATAAAATTCAAAATGCTGTTGAGTTTCAAGTAAAAATAACAAATAAGTATTTATTTCTGAGACAGGGTCTTGTTCTGTAGCCTAGGCTGGTCTTGAACTCACTATGGAGCCCAGGCTGGTCTTGAACTCATGGCAATCCTCCTGCTTCAGCCTCCCGAGTACTGGGATTACAGGCTTGTGCCACCAATGCCTGGCTTATGTGGTGCTGGGGAATCGAACTCAGGTACTTAGCGCTTGATGTAGTGCTTGCTAGGTAAGCGCTTTAACTGCTGAGCCATTCCTCCAGCCCCAACAAGTAAGTTTTTAGTATAGTATGTCCCAAATAAATAAATTGGTTAAGGTGGGGTCTCACTGTGTTGTCCACTCTTGGTCTCGAACTACTGGGCTCAAACAATCCTCCTGCCTCAGCCTTCCCAGGTGGGACAATGGGGATGGGCCACTATGTCCAGCCTGAATACTGGACGGAGCATAGTTTTATCTGCTTATGTATGTATGTATGCATGCATTTTTTGAGCCAGGCCCAGTGGTACAGGCCTTTATTTTCTATTTATTCACTTTATTTTCACCAGTGTGTCATGTGCCAGCATGCCAGCCTCTGTGGTGCTGAGAACCAAGCCAGGGTCCCCACACTTGCCCCACATCTCCAGCCTCTTATTTATGTCATCGAGGCAGAGTCTCGCTCTATATTCAGGCTGGTCCTTAACTTAATATGTTGTCCAGGCTGGCCTTGAACTCCAGGCAATCTTCCTGCCTCAGCCTCCTGAGTGCTGGGATCATAGGCACGTGCCATCCCACTCAGCTTGTGTGGGGCTGGGGAACTGAACCCAGGACCTTAGACTTGTTAGGCAAGCGCTCTAACCATCGAGCTATTCCTTCAGCCCTTGTTTATATATTTATTTATTTGGGTGCTAGTGGGACTTTAGCCCAGGGCCTTCACACTGAGCTGCACCTCTCTTTTTATTTTGGGACAGTGTCTCTGCACGTCACTAAGCTACCCTGTCTGCTCTTGACCTAGCCAACTACGATGGAGGGGCAGAGTTGCTCTAAGCATCGTGTGCTCCTTCTGTGAGGTAGGCAAATGCCGAGTCTGTTAGTGGGAACGCGTATCTATGGTTCATTTTCTCATTTGCAAACTCAAGCCCCTGGTGGGGTTGTGTTGTGTGAGGACCAAGAGGGTTAATGCACCTCAAGGTCTTCAACTAGGGTCTGGCACAGAGGGCGTGCACCTACGCTCCAGCACAGGATGCCAACAGTGTCTCAGAAACCAGGCTTCCAAGCATCATCACAGTAAATAAAGCCAAAGAAAATTTCAACCCTGGTTTAAATCTTAATTTTTTTAAAGTTGAAAGGATTGGACTGAGCCAGCTGAATATGGGGAGGATGAGATAAGTAAGTTTTTATATAAAAGTAATACGTTCATATGCTGTTCTGCTTTAAGTATGCAGCGTCAGCTGGGCCTGGCTGCTCGGCCGCGATCCCAGCACTCCGGGAGGCAGAGGCGGGCGGGCTGCACATCCAGCTCAGCCTGAGCGCCGCAGGGACAGGCCAGGCCTCGGGCTGGGAGCCCGATGCAGCAGTGTTCTGAGAAAGAGCTGGGAGAGGTGGCCGATCACCAGCCAGCCGGCTCGGGCCAGCGTCTACAGGTGAGTCCCCTGGTGGGTGGCTGTGTGGAGGCGGCCCGGGAGCCAGTAGGCTGCGGGCTGTGCCCCTGGCACGGTGCCTCTCTTCGCCCGGGCGAGGTCTCTGTGCTTCCCGGCTGCCCGCCGCTGGGCAGCCTCCCTGCACCACACGCTCTGCCATGATGCTGCTGCCCCGGAGCCAGGGACTGAGGAACTGCAGCCTCTGAGGCTGTGCGCTACAGGAAGCGCCGCCCCAGGCTGTGCCAGGTGTTCTGTCCCAGCACTGGACAGGGCACTAATAAAAACGTTTTTGGTTATAAAACAGATAAAATAATAAGGGGCTGGAAGAACGGCTCAGCGGTTAAAGTGCTTGCCTAGCGATCGCTACATCAAGCGCTAAGTACACGTCAAGCGCTTAGTACCCGAGTGTGGTTCCACAGCACCACGTAAGCTGGGCGGTGGCACACGCCTGTCATCCCAGTACTCAGGAGGTTGAGGCAGGAGGATTGCCATGTGTTGAAGGCCAGCTCAGGCTACACAGGGCTACATTGTGAGTTCAGGATCAGCCTGGACTACAGTGTGAAACCCTGTCTCAAAAAACAAAAACAAAACCAACCAACCAACCAACCAACCAACCAACCAACCAAACAAACAAACAAACAAAAACAGGGGCTAAGGAAAAGGCACAGTGGTCAAATCAAGGCCTAGCAAGTTCAAGGCCCTGAGTTTGATTCCCCAGAACCACATACAGCTGCGTGTGGTGGCGCACACCTGTAATCCCAGCACTCCAGAGACTGAGGCAGGAGGATTGCCACACGTCCAAGGCTAGCCTGCACTACACAGTGAGTTCAGGACCGGCCTGGGCTACAGAGCAAGACCCTGTCTCAAAAAAAGGGGGTCTTTCAGTTGTTTGATTTTTCTGGTACAAGCAACTGAATCAAATAATACTGGAAAAAATAGCGAAAATTAAAATATTTATTTTTTAAATTTCTTTTTTTATTTACACATCACATCCTTTCTCCTTCCCACTTTTCCTTTCTCTACGAAGTCCATCTTCTTACTCTCTTCCATTTTTTTATGGTTTGGTTTTCTTGTATTAGAGAAACCATGTGATAATTAACTTTCTGGGCCTGATTCATTTCACTGAGCATAATGGTCTCAAGGTACAACCTCACATATGACACGAGTCTGTCATTCTGTATGGAGGAGTGGAACTCCATTGTGTATAGACACCATATCTTTATCCAGTCATCGGTAGTTGGTTACACTGGCTTCTTTCAAGATTTGGTTATCTTAAACAGTGCTGCTATAAAAATGGGTATGCGTGTATTGCCGTAGTGTGATGACTTGAACTCTTTTGGGAGGACACCCAGAAGAGGTGTAGCCGGGTCAAATGGGATGTCGATGTTCAGTTTTCCAAGGAATCTCCACACTGCTTTCCACAGTGGCCGTACCAGTCTGCAGTCCCACCAGCAATGCAAGCAGGTTCCTTTTTCTTCACAGCCTCATTGGCATTTTTGTTTTTTGAGTTATTAACACCAGCCATTCTTACTGGCGTTAGTTGGGGCCTCAGCGTTCTAATTTGCATTTCTCTGATGGCTAAAGATGCTAAACATTTTTTTGTGTGTTTATTGGCCATTTGGACTTCATCTTCTGAGAACTGTTTATTCATTTCAGATTTCCATTTTTTGACCGGGTCCTTTATTTCAGAGGGTCTACTTTTTTCAGTTTCTTATATATTCTTGATAACAGTCCTCTGTCCAAGGAGTAGCTGCTGAATATTTTTTCTCATTCTGTGGGTGCTCTCTTTACTTTGCTGATTGTTTTCTTTGCTGTGCACAAGTTTTTTGTTGATGTTGTTTTTTTGAGACAGAGTCTTGCTCTGTAGCCCAGGCTGGTCCTGAACTCACTATGGAGCCCTGGACAGCCTTGGACCTCGTTATCCTCCTGCCTCAGCCTCCTGAGTGCTGGGATTGCAGGTGCGCAGCACCACGTCCAGTTTTATGTGGTGCTGGGGAATCGAACCCAGGGCTTTGAGCTTGCTAGGCAAGAGCTCCAACTGCTTTGCCACTTCTCCAGCCCCACAGACACCTTTTAATTTCATATAGTCCCATTTTTTGATTCTTGATGTTAACTCACGTTTTGAGAGTTTCATTGAGAAAGTCCTTGCCTGCACCTAAGTCTTCAATGGTTTTTTGCCTACTTTTTCTTCCAACAAGTTCAATGTTTCCATTTTAATGACTGAGTCTTTTATCCATTTTGATTTGACTTTGGTGCATGGTGGAAGTTGTGGGTTTGGTTTCATTCTTCTGTATGTGGTTAGCCAGTTTTCCTAGCACCACTTGTCAGAGAGGCTGTCTTTACTCCCCTTGTCCAAGATCAGATGGCTGAAGGTACTTGGGCATCCTCAATTTTATTCCACTGAGCCACTTGTCTGTTTTTGTCATTTTCAAAAATCGTCACTGTTGCTATGTAATATAATTTGGTATCTGGTATTGTGAGGCCTCCTGCTTTTGTTTTGCTGTTTATGATTGTTTTTTGACTATTCTGGGCCTCTTGTTCTATATAAACTTTAGAATCATTTTTTTTTCTAGTTCTGTAAAAATGCTGTGATATGTGGATTGCGATTGCATTGAACCTGTGTATCAGTTTAGGAAGTAGGGTCATTTTGACAATGTCGGTTCTGCCTATCCAGGAACAGGGGATGTCTATCCATTCAATATCCTTTTTCAGAGTACTATAGTTTTTAGTATTGAGGTCTTTCACTTGCTTTGTTAGGCTGATTCCCAGGTATTTGATTTTCTTTCTTTTCTCACTCTGCAGTTCAAGTTGGTCCATTACTCACTATGTAGCTTAGGCTGGCCTTAAACTCAGAGCAGTCCTCCTGCCTCAGCCTCCTGAGTGCTAGGATCACAGGCATGCACCACCATGCCCAGTTTACATGGTGCTGGGGAATCAAATCCAGGGCCTTGAGCTTGCTAGGCAAGTGCTCTAACCACTGTGCCATTCCTCCAGCCTGGTATTTGATTTTCTTTGAGATGACTGTGAATGGGGTTATTTTTCTGATCTCTTTCTCTGTATTTGCATTGTTGTTGTAGAAGAATGCTACTGATTTCTGTGTATTGATTTTATATCCTGAAACGTGGCTGAATTTGTTTATTAGGTCTAAGAGCCTTTTGGTAGAGTTTTTGGGGTTCTCTATGTAAAGGATCAAACTCAGAGCCTTGAGCTTGCTAGGGAAGCACTCTAACTGCTGTGCTATTCCTCCACCCCCAAAGATAAGTTATCTAAGTGAAGAACAGCGAGACCCAGACTGTTGGTTCTCATGGCTTCCAAATAGCCACGTGGCTTCTCCCAGGCCTGACAAGCAGGCAGCCCAGAGAGTACAAGGCCCCTGTGTAGTATCTGCATGTTCCTTGTTCCATGAAACAGAAGATCTGTGAGGCAATAAGGCCCAGTTATAACAGCTTAAAACAACAGTAAAATACTGAAGAACTAAAAAGAAACAAAAAGGCAACCTCCCCCCTCTAAAAAAGAACAACCCAAGAAAAATGTTTGCTATGACTAAATATCAGTGTTTCTCAAATTTTCTTTTGCTTTCTGGCTCCTTTTTTTTTTTTTTTTTTTTTTTTTTTTGGTGAAACTGGGACTCAAGCTCAGTGCCTTCCCATGGACTATTTTTCTAGCCAAATTTTTAATTTTTGATTTTTGAGACAGGGTCTTGCTGAGTCACTGAACTGCCCAGGCTAGGGTCCAACTCAGGATCCTTTTGACTCAGCTTCCTAGAGGGCTGGGATTACAGACCTCAGCCACTGGGTCAGGTTTCTAAATTTCATTTCTTTTGAATCCTAAACAGGATTCACTTGCCTAGCTAGCCCAAGGCCCTGCATTCCTTCCCCAGCACCGCATAAGCTGGGTATAGTGGCACAGGCCTGCAATCCCAGCACCGAAGCAGGAGAATTATCTTGATTCCAAGGCCAGCCTGGACTCCAAAGTGAGTTTCAGACTAGCCTGGACTACACAGTGAGACCTTGTCTCAAAGGGAACAAAAAGGAGTACTGTGAGCTCAAGGTCAGCCTGAAGACCCTGTCTCAAAATGAAAGCCTGAAAGAAGGGCTGGGCGTGGTACTCAGGGCCCAGGTCTTTGGTTCTACACCCGGTATTAGGGGGGAAACATAATAACAGAAACAAACTAAGAAACAAACAAACAAACAAAAATCCCAAACAACCCAAGAATTTGTTTTTTCTTTCACCCCTTCTTCCATGTAAGGACAGGAGGAGAGGCCACCACAGGCCAGCCAGGAGGCGGCCCTCAACACACACCCTCTGCCAACACCCTGTTGTGAACCTCCTAGCCTCCAGAGCTGTGGGAAATCAACATTTGGTTAACATGCTTAGACACAATCTGTTACAGCAGCTCAACGTGAGTAAGATGCTGTTACATCACAGGACATTTATATTTCGGTTTTCACCTTCAGTTCTTGGTTCATAACTCCACCTCAGAGCAGGCCACAGAAACAGCAACTTCTCTCCTCCAAGAGGGTCAAAGAAACTCTAATCTTCCCCTACTTCTTCTGTTCTGGAGCTGCCCAGAACATGGTCATCAGCTGTCCAACAGTCGCCAGACCCTTGTCACCGAAGGAGGGTCACCGTGCCAGAGGACAGGAAGAAGCGGGGAGGGAGGCCTCGCCGGCTGGCCCTGCCCAGCTTATGGGCAACGCACCCATGTAGCTAGTTCTCTGTGGAGACCAAGGGCTCGGGGAAGGAGCTCTGGTGGCACACCTAGGAGAAGGAAGCTGCGAGCCCCATCCCCATGCCTTGCCCGGTGCAGCTCTTTTTCTGTGCCCTTCACAGGAAACCAGGAATTGTGTTCGAGTTCCATGACCTGCTCAAGAAAACTAGTCCAATTTGAGGGGGCATAGTGGGAACCCCCAGCAGAGACCTACTTGCCACTGGCATCTGAAGCCTGTAGTGGGGGCTGGCATGGAGGCACATGCCTGTAAGCCTAGCACTCTGGGAGGCTGAGGCAGGAGGTCTGAAAGTCTGAGTTCGGACCGTGCAACTTCGTAACACGCAAAGGCTCTATCTCAAAAACAAGGAATCAAAAAAGGGCTGTGGATGTAGCTCAGTGTGCAGACCCCGAATTCAACCCTCAACACTGCAATCAGACAATAAATAAAATAAATTGTGTGGTGGGGGCAGTTTGGGGGACCAGGTCCTCAACCTGGGGAAGCTGATGCCATCTCCAGGCAGAATGACAGGACTGAAATGGACCAAAGACCCCCGCTGGCCCATGCAACGCAGAATTGCTCTCTTGCTGACGAGGAGAATCCTCTAACTTCAGAGGTCTTCTGAGTTGAGGCTTTTTTTGGGGGGGGGGGGGCGGGGAGGACGGGGTTTCCCTCTGCAGTCCAGACAGGTCCTAAGCTCATTATGTAGCCCAGGCTGGCCTTGAACGGACAGAAATTTATTTATTTATTTATTTATTTATTTTGTCTGTTAGTCTTGTTTTTTGAGACAGGGTCTCACTCTGTAGTCCAGGCTGGTCCTAAAACTTACTATGCAGCCCAAGCTGGTCTCAAGCTCAGGGCAATCCTCCTGCTTCAGCCTCCTCAATGCTGGGATTACAGGTGTGCACCACCAGCCGGGCTTTCTGTGTTGATTGTGCGAGTGGAGGAAAAACAAGACACAAGACACCTCGTGTTCTTTTCGAACACAGACATTCCCACCCATTTTACTCCCTAATGGCAGTGATAAAAGATCACCCCGCTGGGCCCTTACATTCCACCCTCCCCCAAGCACCTGCCGTACAGATCTCACAGCAGGGCTAAAGAAAAGAGGCAAAAGACCTGACCAACTTAAAGTTCAGAGTTTGCAAGCAAACTTCTGCTAGAAAAGAGTGGGACGAAGGAATAGGCACAACGGGAAAAAAGATTAGACAACATAATTAAAATAAAACTTCTGAGATTTATTATCATTTATTTACTTATTTTGAACAGTGGTTAGGATTGAATTGAGGGCTTTTGTATTGAGTTACATCTCCAGCCCTTTTCAAAAAAAATTATTTGAGGCCGGATCTCTCACTAAGTCACTCATTTTCCCAGGCTGGGCTGGAACTTGTGTTCCTCTAGGCTCAGCCTCTGGAGTGCTGGGATTACGGGTGTGCACCCCTGGGCCCATTAGTTTCTATGCGGTGCTGGGGATTAGAACACAGGTCCTCGTGCATGCTAGGCAAGCGCCCTAACCATTGAGCTGTGTCCCCCAGGGCTCTCTTTTCTTTAAATCAGGAAAACTGACTTAGGAGACTGAGGCAAGAGGATTGCTTTGAGTTTGAGGCTGGCCTGGGCTACATAGTGAGCTCAGGACCAACCTGGACTGCAGAGCAAGACCCTGTTTCAAAAAAAGAAAAAATTTTTGAGAAACTATTCCTATCTTTAAAAATAATCCACTTCCCTAGGCTGGGGGAAGAGTTCAGCAGTCAAAGTGCCTGCCTAGCAAATGTAAGGCCCAGCCTTATATTTGATGTCCCAGCGCTGCAGAAGCCAGGCCTATAATCAGATCACTGTAAGCCCAGCACTTGGGAGGCTGAGGCAAGAGAATTGCTGAGAGTTCAAGGCTAGCCTGGGCGACATAGTGAGCTCAGGACCAGCCCAGACTACAAAGTGAGACCCTGCCTCTAAATAAATAAGTAAACAAATAAAAACAACCCACTTCACTTCAGAGAAAAAAAGGGTTCTGGGTCACAAGCCAGGTTCCACGATCACCCTTCAGCCATCACCTCAGGCTCTTCTTTTCCAAGGCACCCCTGGGTATGGGGCAGTCTGGTCATTGCCAACACCGGCAGCGTAGTGAGCACGGCTGCCTCTCAAGCTCCTGCAGCCTGCTCTCAGCTGCCTGCATCCATTTCTGCATTTCTGTTTGATGGGAGTGCGTGCAGCTGGCCATCTCTTGGTTCCACATTCCTCCAACAGTCTGAGGAATTTCCACGGTCACTTTCCTACTGACCAGGATTAAAGGATACAGCTGGGACACTGAGCCAGTGCAACCCCATCTCTTATTCAAAGACAAAAGGCCTCCAGTGACTCCAGCCTGGCACAGGAGGGCAAGGAGCCTTGTAGTGTCCTTGCACAGAGGGTAAAGCATGCATATGTTAGCTAGAGGTCAACTGTGGGAAGTACTAGTCCTGATATCAGTGTGACGGTATCACCCAAAAAGCCCGATTATCCCAAAGACCACCATTATAAGGACTGAGACCAAGATGAGCCTGTAACCCCAGTACCCCGGGAGGCGGTAGAGGCAGGAAATTTGCAAGATCAAGCCTAAGTCTGGGTAACATGGTGAGACTCAGTCTCAATATCAAAAATAACAATGTAGTTGGGGATGTAGCTCAGTGTAAAGGCCCTGGGCTCGAGCCTCAGCTTCACAAAGCAAAAGCGAAACCAACCAAACAACAAACTGAGCCCAGAGCTCAAATCTCCTGCCTGTGTCTTACTACAATGGATGCCACCACGCTGTGGCTGAAGAGCTTTGCCAAACACTTCCCTTAGCAATGTCCCAGAGGCAAGGGGCCACACGGAGAAACGCACAAAGCTGAGGACCCACCCAGCCTCTCCTCAGGGCACCAAGCAACCGCAGCGGGGTGAATGGGCCGAATACCAGCCTGAATGCATGCTTGGAAAAACACTGAACCAGGCACAGCTGGAACTGAGCAAACTGGCCACCAGCACAATCACCCCTCTTGCGTGACATTCCCCAGATGCATCACAGGACTTGACTGATCAGATGAGGTCCGTCAAGGAATGGGCAACAGTGCAAGGAGTCTGAAAGCTGGGGCTCCCAAGGGCGACACTCTACAGTGCTGCCAGCTCACCCCGTGCCTACCGCGCCTGGTGTGGCTCCTCTGTGTCCCAGGGGTCACTTCCCGCTCACCAAGGCCGTGGACGCATGCAGGCCCTGTGCATGTCGCTGTCGCAGCTGCCCACAACTTCCGCTTAACTGCCTGCATTCTCTGAGTCATTCCTTCTATGAAGCAGTTTGGTACACCGGGCCTGCGCCTCTCCCCCACCACAAAACCCAACAGAGCAGGGACGCTACCTGCCATCAAAGAAGAAGAACTTCCCGCGGCCATTCTTTTCTCCATGAACAAAGTTGCCCTCGAATCTGTCTGTGGAGGAGTAAGTGACCGTGCAGAAGCCATGCGGGAGTCCATCCTCGTCCAGGTGCCCTGGAGAAAGGAAAACATAGGCACACCTTAAGGTGGTCCAAGCTCCCTCGGCTCCGCCCCTGTGCCCGGGGTCAGGAGGCCAGACAGACACGGCTTCCTCATCTCACCTGCCCCGCAGCCGCCACCTGACCTCATATCCACTCTGTGGACTATGCATGACAGGTCTGCAGAGAGGGGTGTGGACAAGCAATTAAACAGGCTTGCATTTACCTGGGACTGAAAATTACTACCAATGATGGCGTCTGCAGGGTAGTTACCATTCCCCAAGTCCTCCCTCACATGGTACCTCTATTTGGAACAAATGCCCCCGTCTCTCAGGCCTTACTGGAACATGGTTCACTGGGCACAATTTTGGTCTATTCCATATACACTTTGCAATACATGATGTGCCTCAGCGGTCCCCAACCTCTCTGTTCAGTTGAAGACCATTTTCCCCAGGAAGGAGGTGTACTTGCTCCATGGGAGGTTGTGGGAGGACAGCTTGGAAACCAGCAGCAGCAGGAGAAGAGCCAGGAGCTCCTGCCTGCTGCTCATCTGTCCCCACGGCCTGGTCCTCCCCTGGACCAGTACAGGTCCCTCACCTGAGGTGTTGTGGCCCCCGCCCTAACTCTTGAATTTCGCAAGTATGCAGTATAATTTTACACCTCATTCTACAGTAGGGTGAGAAGGGTTGGTAGCTGGTCTGAAGAGCCCCATGGTTTCACGTCATGCTCGGACGACAAGGGACAGCACCACGGCTCTGAAACTGTCCTCAGACTCACACACCTTACTGACTGTGAATCTTTCTGAGGTCAAAGTGAAGCCGGGTTCTGTTTTACTTTACAGAATGGTTCAGCTTCAAATGTTTGGCAATAACCTTTGCTATACACCTCGCACACCTCTGTGTCAGGGGTTGTATCTCACATGGGGCCAGAGTTCTGTACAGTCAAGCGAACTTTAGTAGCCTTCCTTACATAGTTTTTTCAGTTTAGGCTCCTTTTTTTTGAGAGAGAGAGAGAGAGAGAGAGAGAGAGAGAGAGAGAGAGAGAGTCTTGCTCTGTAGTCCAGGCTGGTTCTGAACTCACTATGGAGCCCAGGCTTGCGCAGAACTCACATCAATCCTCCTGCCTCAGTCTCCTGAGTGCTGGCGTAACAGGTGCACCCCCCCACCCCCAGATATCACATGGTGTTGGGAGATCAAACCTGGGGCCCTGTGCTTTCTATATCACAGAGCTCCGCCCCAAGCCCATGAGGTCCGTCATGACTACTGGCGTATTATACACATCTCAGGAACACCCTCGTTGGTTCTCCCCAGTCATTCTGGTGGGCTGATTTTCTAGAAGTGGGTGAAAGTAAAAGCAGTAGTTGCTCTTTTGGTTTTTCTCGGGTTAACAACCTGGGTTGTGAATGAAAAAAATGATGAAAACATTAAACCCTGCACAAAGCAGGGACATTAGACACTAAAATGTGGTTTCCAGATGGCCCACAGACATAAGAGAAACACAAACCATACCACCAAAATGAACACTTTATTCTCCTAAAGTGACTTCTTCTAATATAATAAAAGATTATTATTAGGCTTGTGATGCAGCTCAGTGATACAGCACTTGCCTTGCACGCGCCAGGTTCAATCCTCAGAACCACAGAAGAAAAAAATTCCAAGAATATTAGCTCTTGGGGCTGGAAGAATAGCACAGTGCTTAGAGCGCTTGCCTAGCAAGCACAAGGCCCTGAGTTCAATTCCCAGCACGAGAGAGCTGGGCGTGGTGGTGCATGCCTGTAATCTCAGCACTGGGGGTGGGGAGGGGGGGTGGTGGGGTGAGGCAGGCAGACTGTTGTACGTTTGAGGCCAGCCTGGGGAATATAGTGACTTCAGGACCAGCCTGGACTACAGAGACCCTATTTCAAAAAAAGAATATTAGCTTGGAAGCAATGGTAACTAAATGTTCCTTAATTTTTTTTTTAAATGTTTTTTGTACTGGAGGTCCAATTCAGGATTTTCATGATGAGCTTCATCCTCAGCCTACTTTTTATTTTTTATTTTTTTGAATTTTGAAACACGGTCTCACTAAGTCACCAAGTTGCCTAGGCTGGGCTTGAATTTTTCACCCCCTGCCTCAGCCTCCTGAGTGTGCTGGCAGTAGAGGCCTGTGCCACAGGGCCTGGCTGGTCATTCAATACTCTTATAAGGAATTAAACTGTTCCTTATTTGTATTATCGATTGTAAAAATGTAAAATAACAGCAAACAAACACAATGTTTTTCTGCGATGTCTGACTCCATACAGAACGTGTAAACCATAGATACAAACAGCCTGGCTACTTGAATGCATCCCAATACGTATAGCTCTTTCCTTCTTAATGCAAACTTTTTCCTACATGGGCCAGGAAATTAATAGTCAGAAAGGAACGAGGCCATATTTTCTTCTTCTCATGCAAAAATCACTAGTCCATGACATAATTCCATGACACTTCAGTGACATGAAATAATTTGGACAATTACTTTCTAACTACCCACCGATAGCATTTTTCTCAGTGAGATTAAATTTAGAATTTTTTTTCCTTTTAATAAAAGCCCCTCAGAGAACAGCTAAAAAGATTCCTTTTATGAAATGTTGTTGGGATCAAATTAAATTTAGCCGTTGACATTTCCGTGGACTTAGTGGCCTACTTTTGGTTCAGGTACACAGCGGAGTATCCAAGCCGGCCTCGGGGAGGTGCCGTCTGAGGGGTGGTGGCGCTGTTCCTCAGAGGGCGCAGTGCAGTGTGCAGGTGCGGGAAAGGTGCCGTTCATTAGTTTGGTTCTCTCGTTTTACACCAAGAGAAATATTATGATAACCATGGACATCAAGGGAAAGATTGCCGTGTAAATCTGGCCCTGTCCTTTTCTGAATAAAACAGAAGGTGTGCCCTCAGCAGTGGAATTGAGAGATGAGAGGATAATATGGAAGGTGTCTCTGAACACACTAAAAGCATTTTTATTTGTCATACTGGAATTGAGCCCAGGGCTTTGACACTGAGCTATAAGCTATAATTCCAGAGGCCTTTTTTATTTTTGATTTTGAGACAGGTTCTTGCAAGTCACTAAATTGCCCAGGCTGGGCTAAAATTTTTATTTCTTTTTTTTTTTTTTTTTTGAGGCAGGGTCTTGCTTTGTGTTCCAGGCCAGTCCTGAGCTGACTATGTAGCCTAGGCTGGGTGTAAACTCAAGGCAATCCTTTTGCCTCAGACTCCTGAGTTCTGAGATTACAAGCATGTGCCACTATGCCCGGCTTATGTGGTGCTAGGGAATCCAACCCAGGGCCAAGTGCTTTAACTGCTGAGCTATTCCTAACTTTTGATCCTCCTGCCTCAGCCTCCCAGAGTACTAGGCTTTCTCCCACCACTAAAACACTTTGAGGTCAGTCCTGATCCCAACTGAGGTAACAACAAAAATCTCAACCCTACTCCACGAGGAGTATCTGTTCCAATGCCTTTCTTTTTTTCTTTTACCTATCTATCTTTCTATCATCTATTTTTATTTTTTAGCAGTGAGAGAACAGCTCAGTGGCAGAGAACTTGCCGAGCACGCATTCAGAGGAGCACGGACATGGGACCCTTCCCTGTAGGGCTCTGGAAGCTTTCGGGGTGCTTGTGAGAGTTCCGGAATCCAGCAGACCCTAGCAGGATGTCCTTCCTGACGTGCTTTGTTGTCCTTGCGCCCTTAGGATGTGACTGATTAAAAGCCCTAGGAACTGGGAGTTGTGACCTTTCAGCACTTCATGGTGTGACATGTGCCATCAAGAAAGACAAGCTTGGGTCCTGTGCAGGAAAATGGGTGCATCTTGAGAGACCATTATGCTACGTGAAATGAATCAGATATAAGAGCTCAAACATCCCACAGTTTCTCTAAGAGACCCAAAGGATAGAACAAAAGAGCAAAAGAGTGAGGGCAGGGAGCAGGGGGTGGAGGAGGAGGGAGGGGCGAGAGGGCGGGAAGGGGCGGGAAGGAGCAGCCAGGAAGAGGGAACACAACTATTGTGTGTCTCAGATACATACTAGTAAGGACAGTAACCCAGGGGGAAGATGGTAACAAGAAGACTTTCACACTGAGTACTTCCTAGTCCAGAATAGTTTTCCAAGCAGTAGAACTTTATATCTAAAAACAAAAACAGAAGGCTGGAGGAATGGCTCAGCGGTTAAAGCGCTTCTCTAGCAAACCTATGCAAGCGCTAAGTACCCTAGTTCGATTCCCCAGCTCCACGTAAGCTGGGTGTGGTGGCGCACGCCTGTTATCCCAGCATTCGGGAGGCTGAGGCAGGAGGATTGCCATGAGTCCAAGGCCAGCCTGGGCTCCATAGTGAGTTCAGGACCAGCCTGGGCTACAGAGCAAGACCCCGTCTCAAAAGAAAAAAAAAAAAAAAGAGACAAAACAAATAAACAAACTGTGCCTGGTGGTGCCTGCCTATCATCCTGGTACCCTGGAAGCCCACGGCAGGAGGACTGCAAGTCTGAGTCCAGCCTCAGCAGTGTAGTGACTTAGCCTGACCTTGTTTCAAAATCAAAAATTCCAAACAACAGCTGAAGACACAGCTCAGCGTGATGGCCCTGGGCTCCATCCCTGGGCTGGCTCCCTCCCTCTCCAAAAAGCCACAATGAGAACAGTCACAGCAAAGAGACTTTTCAAATGAAAAAAGTAGAACGAGAAAAGATGGGGTCCCTGAGCCCATCCTTCACCATCAGTGTTGTAAAGGTTCTGGCGTGAGACTTGCCCACATTCCAGCTGGGCTGGCGGCGGGACCATGTGCTGTTCAGCCATGTCAGCAGGAGTCTAACGGACATGGGTACCAGTACTCAGGAGAAAGAAGCCCTGCGTGTACCTACTACCCACAGGGCTCTGGTTAGGTGCTTTCCTGTTACCAGATTTAAACCTCACAATAACCCCCTGACTTTCCAGATAAGGCTGCCAATGCCATGTGACTGGCCACAGACACACTAGCCACCTGAATGTGCTGACCGCAGAAGCCCCTTCCCCAGGCCACCAATCTGCTTTCCCTCCAGAGAAACCAACCCACACCTGCTGCCAGCAGAGTGAGTTACCACTAGGGACAGGTGGGCCCAGGCCACTATGGGAGACGGGCAGAACCCCTTGGTGGCCAAGGCCGTCCTCATAGGACTGCCAGGATTTCCAACAGCATACCCTGGTTGCAAAGTCCTATGCCCTTTTCTTTCCACACGGCCTAACTGAAAGAGCAACACTAGCGCTCCGGCCCTGCCTGAGGTCAGTCTGAAGAAGGAGCCGCGCAGCCCCAGCCTTGAGTTCCTGCGGGCTGGATGCACACCAGGCCCAAGGACAGGGAGGACTGATCTGAATGACTGCCCTGTGTAGCCGTCCCAGCTAACACCCCATGGATCCGTGGGTCACCCCCAGCAGGGTTTTGAATAGTTACTGGAGTTTGAGAAGTTAAAGAAAATGTAATTTCACAAGTCTATCTGCTCACTTTGTTATAAATCTCGCTATCTACTGAAGGGACTGAAAGTTAAAGTTTCCCGGGTCCTCCGGAGTGAGGTTTCCCTAACCTCGCCAAGAGCCAGGCCATACTGTGTGCGGTGTCTCAGCACGGCTCCGGGTGCTGCCTGCCTTGGGCTTCCTCGTAGGAGATCGCGTGTGTGTGTGTATGTTGGGGGGGGGGGGCGGTGGACAGGTGTGGGGGTACGTGTGCGCACAGAGAACCTTATACACACTCTTGGTTTTGTAGCCCAAGAAAAAGTTGTAACAATAAAATGCAAACTTCTTAATGCAAAGAATAGATATCTTTCTTGTGTGTATTCAGGCTGATTGTGAAAAATGAGGATTGAGCCAGGCCACTGCTGCGATCCCAGTACTCCAGCAGGCTGAGGTAGGGGTTCCCGAGTTTGAGCCCACCCTGGGCAAGTTAGCAAGACTCTCTCAAAATAAAAATAAAGAAACAAAAATGGGCTGGGATGTAGCTCAGGGTAAAGACTCCAAGTTCCACCTGTGGTACAACCAAAAAAGTAAATACACAAGTAAAAACAGGAATACTTGTACCATTTTGAGCGGGTCTGGAACAAGGGAACATTAACGGCTTGCTCTCTCCCTGACCCCTCATTCTAGGATTCCGGTATTTCCTCTTTATAAGCGTTTTTCTGCCGTGTTTCCTGGCCTTTCCTTTCCTGTCTGTCCTCATCTCTGGACATGTGGCCTCCTGCGGAGACCTTCCAGGTGGCCACCCCAGCACGTCTCAGCCCCTTGAACTGCCCTGCTCACCATGGCCCATTCACCTTCCAGAGCAGAGCTCTGTCCTCTAGTTCCCAGCACTGAAGGGTGCCCAGGGCTTCTGAGGCCCTCATATATATGTCATTATTATGTAGCGCACGCACACACTAATAACAATAATAGTTATGGTGAGAAAGTGCTCCTCTTGCCTTGTTGTGTGTGCTGGTAGCTGGTGCAGGCCTGTAACCTCAGCACCCAGGGAGGTTGAGGAAGGGGGATCTTGGAATCAAGCTCAGCCTGAGACCCTGCCTCAAGTATTAAAAATAAAAATGGGCTGGGGATAGAGCTAGTGTGGAGGCCCTGGGCTCAATCTCCAGTATCACTAAAAGAAAAAAAAGTTCCCTTCTCAACTCAGCACCCTTTCCATTTTCTCAAACTGCGTATACGGGCTACTTCTTCTCAACTACTGCAATTCACCTATATAGACTGACATATTTATTTGAGCTAATATTAGGGACCACTTTACATTCACCTCTGTGTCTATGAATAGACAAAAATACACAGCAATAAATATTTGTTTCCAAATGCTCTAAAGAAGAACACTGGAAAACTAAACATAGCTTTCTACTGAACAACGTACCTCAAAGTATTTTTAAAAATTATTATTATTATAATTTTTTTTGAGACAGGGTTCTCACCCTATAGTCCAGGCTGGTCCTGAATTCACTATGTAGCCCAATGCTGACCTGGAACTCATGGTGATCTTCCTGCCTCAGCCTCCCAAGTTCTGGGATTGCACATGTGCACCATACACCCAGTTTATATGGTGCTGGGATATCAAATTCAGGGTCTTGTGCTTGCTAGATAAGTGCTTTAAACACTGTGCTGTTCCTCCAGCCCCTTCGAAGCCACAGCAAGAGCTGAGAGTGGTGGCATACTGGCATACACCTGTCCTAGTTCTTCAGAAGGATGAGACAGGAAGACCACTTGAGCCGAGCAGTGTTAGGCCAGCCTGGACAACATAGTGAGTCTCCATCTCAGCGAGGGGGGGGGGGGAGAGAGAGAGAGAGAGAGAGAGAGAGAGAGAGAGAGAGAGAGAGAGAGAGAATAGGAAGAGCTCAGGTAGCACTGTCAGGCCCCGAGACAGAGGAATCAGTGGCTTCCTGAAGGAGCAGGCAGATACAGTTACACAAAATGCTCCCTCCTGACTCATACTCCCATTCCCCTTCCCCTTAGGAATTCACCCACTGGAGTTTAGAGCTTTACCCTGAGGGGCTGGGGGAGGGTGTACCAAGTGGTTAGGGCACTTGCTTAGCGCATGCGTTGCCCTGGGCTCCACTCCCCAGCACCGCACAATGGGTAGATTAATGTGGTGGCCTAGGCTCAAGAGGCAGGAAGGTTGCCTTGAGTTTGAGGCCATCCTGGGCAATGTAATGAGCTCAGGACCAGGCTGACCTACAGTGTGAAACCCTGTCTCAAAAATTAAACAAACTTTCTCCTGATTTTTTTTATAGTTCTGCCTTGACAGAGATCTAACACATATATGATATACAAGACTTTTTTCTTTTCTTGTTTTTGTTTTGTTTTGTTTTCATTTGTTTGTGTTTTTGAGACAGGATCTTGCTCTGCAGCCTAGGTGCTGGAAATCCAACCTGGAGCCTTTTGATTCCAAGGTAAGGGCCCTAATCACTGGGCTATACTTCCAGCTCTATACAAGACTTTTAAACTCAAGGCCTGAAGAGATGAATTTCTTCCACAGTGTAAATTTCTAATCAGGAAAGGAAGAAAAACATTTTTGTTACAAAGGCTGAAAGTGAAATTCCACATCCCCAAATGCATTTTTTTTTTCCCTGAAAGACACTGAACTCTATCAGAAAAAAATCTGAGTTACACGGATAAGGATGATATCAGTAAAACACTTCGCTGTCACTTCTGAGCTCCATTACCAAGTATTTCATAGACCCCGCTGACTCATCAGAAATTAAAAATGTGGCCAGACGACTTGGCAAGGCAGAGGGGTCCAGGAGTCTGCCCTGTCTCCCCTCCTCCCTAAACATTTTTGGATTAGTTCTTAACTTGTAGATGTCTCCATTCCCTCCTCTGCAAAATTAGAATAATGTTAGCATCCATCTCCTAAGACTGAACGGATAATGTTTGTGAAACAGCACAGAACCTGCACATTGTAAGACATTAACAATTACAGCAACGACAATAATAGCGGTGACAGTGAAACTCCTGAGGAGGGAGGCTGTGTCCATGGAAAGAGGCAGAGCAGGGATTTGCACCCGCAGGTGTGCAGACCGGTTTCTTAGGTATTCAGCAAAGTCCGCAGCAAGCCCATTTAAAAAGGCCAAGAACTGCTGGAGAAAGGCCCAGGGGTGCAACACACACACACACACACACACACACACACACACACACACACACACAAAGAGAGAGAAAGAGAGAGAGAGAGAGAGAGAGAGAGAGAGAGAGAGAGAGAGAGAGAGAGAGAGGAGCTGTAGGCACTGTCCGTGTCTGAGTCTGCCAGGCCTCTAGGGCTTTTCTTCCATCAGACAAGGTCTCACTATCAGCCTGGCCTGGAACTCCTGGGTTTGAGCGATCCTCCTTCCAAGCTTTAGGAGTAGCTGACACTACAGGCTTGCACCTCCACACCTGGCTTTCCAAGGCCTTTTACAAATTAAAAGATCTGAGGCAAAAGGATTGAAAGTTTGAGCTCAGCCTGGCCAACTCGGAGATTTTGCAAGACCCTGTCTCAAAATAAAAAATTAAAAAGTGGGTTGGGGATATAGATCAGTGAAAAGGCTCTAAGGTACCTAAATAAATGAATACACAAATAAAATAAAAATAAATGTAAAGTCATTTTGGACTGCAGGTGTAGCTTAGGATAGAGTTCTTTCCTAGTATGTGTGAGACCCCTAGGTTCAATCCCCAGCACCACCTAATACATTTATTATATAAAATGAATATATTCATTTAAATTTTTATTTTTGAATTAACTTTATATTCTTTTAACTTTATTATTTGTTTTGTTACATTTTTAATATTTACTACATAAACATTTAAGTACTCTTACTATCAATGGTGCCCCTTTGTGGCTTCAGAAGTGTTTCAATTTAGGACAATAATGTAAATACTCCCTGATATAACAACCTTCCCTGTTTATACATAAAATATATTCCTGCTTCTAATGCAGTGGACTATCTCAAAGTCAATGTGGATAGGTTTCTAAACCTGTTGATCCTATTCTGCCAAGGAATCTGGGCACCAAGGATACCTGGACTTTATGTTTCTAACCATCTCTGCAAGGTAAGGTGGTTTAAATCCGAGAAGCATTACCTGCCATCAAGGGTTCGCATCAATTCTTTGTTTTTTTGAAGTAAAATTTAAAGCCAGGCCTGTAATCCCAGCACTCTGGGAAGCTGAGACAGGAGGATGGCCAGGGACAGCCCTGCCCGATACTTGGCAACTTACACAGACCACAACACCAAAAAAAATGAGGTCTGGAGGCGCAGCACAGTGCAGAGGCTCTGGGTTTCATTCCAGCAGTGGAGGAGGGGAAAAAAAGTAAAACTTTGAGGACTAAGATCAAATCCTGACAAATCTGAGAAGGGCATTTTTTTTTTTCCTTTCCATCACACAGAGGTACAAGAAGTCAGAAACTTTTACATTCAAAGCTTCCTGTGGCTCATGGCTCAATGCCTTTGGGCCTTGCTAAGTTCCAACACTGAGCGTGCGTATTAGGGACAAGCTCTGTGAGCTCACAGTACTGTGCAAACATCCTTAAACCACACACACACACACACACACACACACACACACACACCCCTTAATTGGCTTTGAAACTAAGTGAAGAAATAAGTTTCAATATTTTTGGTAGATGAGATGCTTTTTAGAGAGTTAGCCACTATTATACTCGGTGTCGCCTTGGCCTTGCCGAGCACTGCAGAAGGCATCGTGGGTCATGAAAACACAGAGTCTGCCTTCTTCTGATGCAGCGCCGACCCCACGCGTTCTTACGCATGTGGGAAGCGCTGCCACTTTTATTTTCTTTATCGTTTGAGAGACCTTGTTTATACGAATTTGCACAGAAACCAGATGCAACCAACGGTTAACAAATTACTGAGATCCTGGATTGAAAATATTCTGGAATAATACCACACAACGCTGCGAACCATCACGACGCGCGGCCTGGGGAAGAGACAAGGAGATGAACACGCTGAAGAATATTTTCCAGCACTCGCTGTTAAAAAACCACAACATCTCATGCCACAAACAGCGAGATTGTATAACGGCCCCACTGCGTTTTACAGAACTCGCAGGGGGAAAAAAAAAAAAAAAGAGGTGGAGAAACTCAGCAAAACAAAGTGGCGAGAGCCGCGGGGGAGGGGCGGAGAGGGGCGGAGCGCGCGGCGCCGCGGCGGTGATCTCACCCAGCCGGCAGCACGGAATTCGGAAAGTTCAGTGTCACCAGCAATTTCAGGCCAGGCGTGCGGCGCGGCGGGGGTGAGGGGGAGGGGCGCCGTGGCGGGTCCCCGGGCCGCCGGGCCGGAGCGCGGTCCCCCGCCCGCGATGATTTCATCCTTTGGAGAAGAGCGGCCGCGGCGGACACGTGCCCGCTCCGGCTCCGTGCGCGGCGCCCGCGGACCGACCTGGACGCGGCGGCGAGCGGAAGCAGGGTACTGGCGGTCGCGGGGAGAGGCGAGGTTTCCAAACCCGGGCCGGAGCCCGCCGGTCCCTGGGAACTGTCCCCCGAGCGCCCCACACCCCATCTGCTCCGGAGCAGAGGCCCGACTCCGGGGAGGATGCGGCTGGGCCCGGTGGCCGCGCGCTCCCGCCGGCGCCCCGCGCGTCTGACCCCCGCCCGGCCGGCCACCGCGGGGTCGCAGCCCGCCGCTCCCCGCGCGCCCCGGGCCCCGAGACGCGCGTTACCTTCCACGGCCTCCTCCACTATCTCGTCGTCGCTGTCCATGGCGGCCGAGGACCCTTCCCGGCTCGGGGCCGCGCGGCTGCCTCGCTCCCGGCGGCGACAGTGGCGGAGCCCCGCGAGTTTGGAGGAGGAGGAGGAGGAGGAAGAGGAGGAGCAGCCGGCGGCTGGCGCGGCCTCCCCTGCAGCCCGCCCCGGGCCCGGCCTGCCGCGCCGCCGCGGGTCCTCTCGCTCCGCCCGCCGCGCGCGGCTCGGGCGCTGCCGGGTCGCGGCCGCCGCGGCAACTTTCTCGGGTGGCACCCCCTCTTTGTTGTGGAGCAGCTGATCCGCTGACATCACCGGCCGCCGGGGCGCTCCCTCCCCTGATTGACAGTTCCCTGTCCCTTCCCAGAAGTGCGGCTCCTTGGATCGCGGCTCCGCGCCTCGCAGCCGCGCGCCCGCCGCCGCCGCTCCCCGTGGACCGAGCACGCCGCCGGCCCCCTCGCTGTGCCGGGGACCTTGGGAGCGTTCCGTGCGACCCCGCCCCAGCTCGGGACAGCCTCCAGCGCGCCGGGAAGCCGAGGCGGCCCGGGCGCCCCTCTCCCCGTTTCGCCCGGCGGGCTGCCCGGACACGTCCGAGCGCGGCGCGCGCGGGAGCGCAGGTGTCCCCTCGGTCGCGCAGCACAGCCTCGCGCAGGTCTCCAGGACGCGGGGGTGGCGGGGCTGGTGGCCCTGGGTCCCCAAGACAGCGGGTTCCACCCCGGAGCCCCATCTGCACTCTGGGGGTCGCCAGGCCCTTGAGTAATTCAGAAATGCGCCCGACGCGGACGGCAGCGGGCTCGGTCTTCTGCGGCAGGAAACTAGCCGCGCGGAAAGCCTTGGCTGCTCCCCCGCGATGCGGCGCGGCGGCGGCCCGGGAGCCCCCGAGCGGAGCTAGCGAGGAGGACTCTCCGTCTGGACGTACGACGTCCCCAGCTGTCTCCCCGCTACTCCAAGTGCCAAGCGCTCCACGGACGCAGGCACGCTGGAGTGGAGAAAAGCGCTGGGTGCCCGGGTCCCGGCCCAGCCGCGTAAACACAGGCCTCATGGCGCTGCCTCTTACAGGTGGCGGCCGTAGGTAGCGGGTTAAATGGATGCACATACATGTTCACAGTGTCCCGCGGCGTGACCGGGCCGCGCTGGGCGGCTGCCAGGAGCAGCGACTGCGCCGGGGAGGGGTGCAGCGGGAGCGAAGAAAGTTATTAGGTTTTGTTCCCTGCACCGTGAGGGAGGCTTTGGGGATCTCGCAGTGCTTCCAGCGGGGGAGACCGCTCCTTGCTGTGCCTCTGTGCTTAAATGCCAGGTTTTTCGTTTTGGTTTGGTTTTGAAGCGAAGGTTGCTGGACTTTATTTTTTTCCCTCCAGTTTTTCCTCTGTGAAAAAGAGAGCAGTGCTAGGGACATTAGTGTCACAACTACCAGGAATTTAAGCCCCTCTGTCTGTCTTAGACAGGGGAAGGTCCTGGAGCAGAAGTGAAGAGACTTGGGGTCCTGGTGCCCTGCCCGGATGTGTTGCCAGCTGGAGTTCCTCCTGCTGGACAGTAGAGGCTCAGGCTACGAGGGGAAGTTCTTAGATTTAGGTTTCTTTACCCTGGGACCTTCAGTTGAGGCCAGTCTGTTTCTTCTGCCTCCGGCTAGGCCATCCTGAGGTCCCCCAGCAGAGTTAGACCTCCCCAAGTTCTCTGATGTAGGTTGGAATTCCTTGAAGGCCTTCAGTGAGGACCTCTGGCCCCTAGTTCCACAGAGGTGTTCCTACAGAGAAAGATGAACAAGCCACTCAAGGTGATGCCAGTTCCAAACGTGAACCATAGAAACAAGATTTTCTCATTAAAAGAGAAAAAAAATCATTTGCTCAACTCGATCACTCACTAATTTTGAGTTATAAGATCCCTCCACCATTTTCCCTTTGTACATATCGCCACTTGCTTTGCTACATCACCAGGTTACCCAGCTTACCCAGCTTGGGCTTGAATTTAAAATCCTCCTGCCTCAGCCTCCCAGAGTGCTGGTTTAACAGGCCTTCCCTGCTAGGCTTGGTACCACTTTCCTTGTGTATTATACTAACGCACAAAAACATACTGAACACTCATCTTTCCCAGGTTCCAGGGTATTTTCAGGGGCAAGATGCTGAAAGCCAAGGGAAGAAGCACAAATAATTAATTCTTTTACTCAAGGGAGGTGAGGGAGGAGGGAAGAGACGCAGCTGGGGTGGATGAGTATGTGTGGGGTGCAAGAGGAGAGGACGGTGTCCCACGTGTCCTGCCCTACTTTTAGATTCAGAGGAGGGTGTCCAGCTGTCCCCTTGGTGTGGCGGGGTTTCCCCGCCTGTAGGGCGCCCATCAGTTCTGTCAAGTGCCTTTCCTCCTGCAACTGAGAGCACCAGAAACCAGCTCCATGCCTCAAGCGGCCCCTCGGGACGGGAAGGACAGGTGGGAAGTATCCAGGGCTGCCTGGCAATCAGTGGTGACAGGAGGGAACGGTAGCTCAGAGCCTTCACCAGATCTGCCCACGAGGCAGGCCGCAGCCGGGAGTCCCATCTCTCATCTGTCACGTCACGGCTTACTCCTGCTGGCTCTGGGCCCAGGCTCAGGCACAGATGTTTTACGATGCTCCTAAGACATACATGCACAGCCCTGTAATCTCAGCTCGGGAGGCTGAAGCAGGAGGATCAAAAGTTCAAGGACAGCATAGGTAAATTAGTGAGACTATCTTAAAAAAAATTAAAAGACATGAGGATGTAGCTCAGTGGTACACTGCCTCACCCACATAAACCAAATATACAAAAAAGAAAAGAAAAGAAAAAATCAAATGTACAAAAATTTGGTTTTTGGACTGAAGTTGATCCTGGGCCTTTGTACTCAGACATCTCCAGCCCTTTTTATTTATTTATTTTTGAGACAAGGTCTCATTCTGTAGTCCAGGCTGGTCCTGAACTCACTATGTAGCCCAGCCTGTTCTCAAACTCACAGCAGTACTCTTACCTCCATCTCCCCAGTGTGGGGGTTATAGGCGCGTGCTACCACGCTTTGTGTATGTGGTGCTGGGGAATTGAACTCAGGGCCTTGTGCTTGTTAGGCAAGCACTTTAATTGCTGAGCCATACTCCCCCTATTTTTGATTTTTTTTTAAACACTGTCTTGCTAAATCACTAAGTTGTCCAGGCTAGGCTTGAACTTGTGATCCTTCTGCCTCAGCATCTCAGCATGCTGGCGTTACAGGCCTGTGCCATGGTGGGGGTGGGGAGCCGTGGTCAAAGCGCTCATCTTTCTAAGTCATTTTGTGTGCGTCAAGAGTCTCTTTCTCTAAGACAGAGCCGTTCTTATCACAGGCCCAGACTCTGCCACGGTGCCTGGCACTGAGCGTGGGTGTCAGAGATGATTTTGCGGACAGGGAGACTCTGTGCTCTACAAACAGTGCTGAGTCCTTCCCACAGATGGACCCTCTTCCTGTGGCGAGGCGCTTTGCTTCGGCTGAGGTCTGAGGCATGTTTTGAGTTGTGCTCTGCCGCATCTCCTGGCCCAAATCGGCTTCCATCACACCTTTCCCACCCTTTCTCCGTGGAGATCTCATTGTGTTAAGTCCTCTTTCCTCTCTGCTCCTCTCCAGACTCCTCTGTCCTACTCTGTCCCTCCCGTGTGATCATAGGCTGGAGAACCAACAAAGCTCAGCGCAGCAGCTGTAGGGGCTCAGCTCCTGGCTGAGACGTCCCCCATGCCAGCGCCGGGAGGAAATTCGCCAGACATCTAGAGTTCAGGCCCGGTGACGCTTGCAGGTTCATGAGAAGTGACTTCGCTAGGCTGCTGTGACTCAGCTTCTACCACGTCCAACAGTTGAACAATAGGGCCTCTTTCTTTCTTTCTTTCTTTCAGATAGGGTCTCGCTCTGTAGTCCAGAGCTGGGTCTGAACTAACAATGTAGCCCAAATTGGCCTTGGACTCAGCTATTTAGTGCTTGGTAAGCAAGTGCTTCACCACTGGGCTATTCCTCCAGCTCCCTCTTTCTTTTCTTTCTTTCTCTCTTCCTTCCTTCCTTCCTTTCTTTCTTTCTCCCTTTCTCTCTTTCTTTCCTTTTATTGAGACCCAACCTCACTCCAGTCTAGGCTGGTCCTGAACTCGTTGTGTAGCCCAGGTTGGTACAGATCTCATAGCCATCCTCCTGCCTCAGCCTCCCAAGTGCTGAGATTATGGGCATGCACTCCTTTCTTAAGGAGATTTTTCTTCCCCCAGATCACTCTGCTGGTTTGAACTGGCACCTGGTATGTGTTGGTGGGCCGGGAAGTAGCTGCGGAGCTGTCTGGGCCTGGGTCTTGCCATCTGTACAGGAGGAGGCTGGGCACAGCAAGCCCGCGCTCCAGCTGTCTCTGGGCAGCTTTCCCGGGGTCAGGCTAAGTAGGGCATGAAAGCCCAGGGAGGGGACAGGAAAAGGAAGGGACGCAGCGAGGGCAGTTACGCCGACCCGCCCAGGCGCTCGCGGTCTCAGCCCACTGGCCCTGCGGTGTGTGCGTCTGGGCGGCCCTTCTTCACCCGGACCCTGGGGCGGGCGGACCCGTGTTTCAGGGAACCGCAGGTTTCAGGCTCCCAGGCACCAATCCGAGTGGCCAGCGCTGTTGGCGACGAGCGCGGCGGGCGCGGGAGGGGCGGGAGGGCGCGGGAGCCCGCGGGGCAGGGCGGGCGCAGGCCGGGAGCGGGGACCGCGGGACGTGCAGGGCGCGCTCCGCTGGGAAGGGACCCGCCTGCAGCCGGAGGTGCGGGCCACCCGATTCGGCGATGGCAGCAGGAAGCGCAGCGAGGCGGGGCAGGACGACCCGACCCGAGGAAGTGAATTCGATAATGGCGCTCCAGTTGCCATGGCATTAAATACCTCGTGCGACGCACAGTAAGCGTCGCCTGACCCTTTTGCTTGATTCGATTCTTGCTCTTGCGACCTGTTCGTGTCATTGCAGCGCATCGGGCGAAGGCGGTTCAGGCCTGGGGATGGGGGGTGGGGTGCGGGGCGAGGTGGCCCAGATCTCTGTGTGGCTCAACTCTGGGCCCATGTTCTCCCTGTGTGTTTCTCTTCTCCTTAAAAGACAGGAAATCCTTGACAGGCTTGGGTTTGGTGAAGCCACTAAATGACATTTAAAAAGCAGCGTGTAGAAGAAACCGCTTTAGAATTTGTTTCAGAAAAATCAGTAGGCCGTAGGAATTTGAACAACTACAATCACCAGCTAAGCCTAATGTGCTTTTATTTATTTATTTTTTTAATAGGGTCTCATTCGGTAGTCTGGGCTGGTCCTGAACTCACTATGGAGCCCAGGCTGGCCTTGGACTCACGGCAATCCTCCTGCCTCAGCTTTCTGAGTGCTGGGATTACAGGCGTGCACCACTGCACCCAGCTTTATGTTGTGGTTCTGGGGCATCAGACTCAGGACCTTGTGCCGTTCCTCCAGCCTACGATGTGCTTTTTAAAATAATTACTTTTTAGAAATGATTTTACTGGGCTGTAGTGAAGACAGTTGATTCCTGAAGTCGTTCCTGTGCAAAGGTAAAAGTTGCAGGAGGAGGGACCTCAACATTGTCTCCACAGGATGGACCCTACCGCAAGTCAGATGAACTCACATTGGCCAGACCCCAGAGACTGTATGTAGTATGCGACTGAAGCATGACCAACGTGTGGGAACATGCGTGTTGCCTTGGCACGCCCGATCTCTTCATAGAGGAATGCATTTGAGAAGGCAAATTCCATCCACAAGTTTGCTTAGTTGGCTTGGAACTGGAATAGATGAAATAAATTGTGTGTTAGAGTACATGCGATCGGCTGGCTGTGTGGCACCAAGCAACGTGCTCCTGACAGTGCTACGGAAGAGCGGGGCTGCCCACGCCTCCCTGTTCCAGGAGCCTGCTGGCCTCTGGGAATTTCCCTTCTCAGGGCTCCAGCCTCTTCCAGATGACTGCTCCACACAGTGTCCTCTACGACCAACTTAACAACTCTCTACTTTGTTAATTTTCCCCGATGCTGGGGACCAAACCCCAGGCCTCCCACATGCTAAGCTCTGTCTCTACGCTGGGCTGGGCTGAGTTATGCCTTCAGCTCAGGTTTTCACTTTTAAGCATGAGCAAATTTCTTTTTTCTTTTCTGTTTTTTTTTTTTTTTTTGAGACAGGGTCTTGATCTGTAGCCCAGGCTGGTCCTGAACTCACTATATAGCCCAGGCTGGCCTTGAACTCATGGCAGTTCTGTCTCAGCCTCCCAAGTACAAGAATTATAGGCATGTGCCTCCACACCCAGCTAATATTTATATGTTGCTGGAGAATCTAACACATTGCCTTGTGCCTGGAAGGTAAGTACTCTAGCCTCTGAGCTGTGTCCCCAGTCCCTCAAATTCTCTTTCTGTCTTTTTGATAGATTAGTCGGATGCCTTTAAGGGGAATTTGGGCACCCTCTAATTCTTCAGCCACAAATCCAGTCACTGACTTGTTTTTTTTTTCTGTACATAGATGTAACTTTGTTAATTGTTAATCTTTTTATTCTTTTTTCCCACCATTTTTATTAATATAGGTATGCAGTACATAACGTTTACACTGAACTTGAATATTTTGTGCACATATATATCACATCAACTTTATAATCCCCATTTTTGGCCCTCCCATCCCCTCCCCACTCTCCTAACTCCCACTGTCACACCATGGGATTCTATGGAATGCCTGAATTCTGGGTTTCCCAAGTCAGAGAAACCACACAATACTTAATATTATTTAATCTTCTGTGTCTGACTCATTTCACTCAAATCACTACTCTTTAGCTCAGATTCCCACTCCTGAAATGGGCTGCAGTGCTCAATTCTTGATGCCTCTGCTCTGAGTCCACTGCAGATCCCTTTATTGGGATATTCGCCAAAAGTTTTTTTTCTATATTTTGCTATGTCATAGTTGAGATTCTTTAACCTGACCTCACCCACCAATCCACATAAGAAAAGAACTATAACAATGTAATTCATAAGGCTTGTAAATGTGAGAAAGATAAAGAGAAAGTTCAATTTCAAATGCCTTAGCTGAGAGGTACCAGAAAGTAAATGTTTGTACATTCAAAAGGTTATCATCAAACTTACATCAAAGACCAAACAAGTGAATTGCTACAATAAACGAAATTAAGTCTATATTGAATTGCTACATTAAATGAACTTAGTCTATATCACAGAAGTATACTTAAAACAATAGTGATAATGATATTGTTAGTTTTTTCAGAATTTAACATTCATAACTTATATACTCACATTTCACTAATTAATAAGATTTTGCCAGATTTGGTTTATCATTTTATCTACCTATCCATCCATAAATTCATACATACATATTTGAAAGATTTTATACCAGCTCCCCATGTTGAATGTAATTATTCTATTTTGCAGGTTAATATACTATTACAACAATAATTATGTGGGGAAATTCCACAGATTTTATAAAACAGCTGGTACTGTTTTAGAAGTATATCAAATGATTCAAGTACCAATCTGTGTTTTGTTATACTTTCTCTTTAGATGTATCCTTTCTTCCATGTTTTTTGGTGCTGCTTGTCTCTCTGCCTGTCTCAAAGAGGATAAACTTACATCCACTATCAAATAAGTGAATTGCCACATTAAACAAGCTTAAGTCTATATCAATTTGCTACATTATATGAACTTAAATCTGTGTCACACCCCTCCTGGGAGTATATCCAAAAGAGACCAAAATAACACGTAACAGAGATATATGTATACCCATGTTCATAGCAGCACAACTAACAATAGCTAAAATATGGAAGTCACCAAAATACCCATCAACAGACCAATGGATACACAAACTGTGGTATTTATACACAATGGAGTACTATGCATCTATAAAGTCCAACAGCATGGAGGCTTTTATGGCCAAATGGAAGAAACTTGAGAATATCATGCTTAATGAAGTGAGTCAGAAGCAGAATGTGAAACATCAAATGGTCTCTCTGATATGACAAACCCAGATCACAACTCCTATGGAACTTAAAACAAAAAAAGTGAAACAGGGGGGTAGGGTGGGGAGGGAAGAATGGAGAGGTGGGTAGGGACAAAAGGAGAGAGGAAAGTCCTTGTTACCTTGACAAGATACGTAGGTGCACAAAATGCTACACTTCATTGTAAACCTTAAATTTTGCATGTATACATATCAGTAAAATGGGGGGAAAATCTGTGTCACATAAGTTTACTATAGTTAAAGAAATAGAGTACTGCCTTGTTTATTCCCACTGAATTCTAGCCACTTCCATTGTGTGTGCAGTTTGCTGGTCTAACTTTCTTTGTTGTAGTACTGGAGACCAACCCCAGGGCCTTCAGATGGAGCCATGTCTCCAGCCTTTTTCTCACTATTTTTTACTTAGAGATAGGATATTGCTCAGTCACTGCATTGCCTAGTCACTATGCTACTGGAGTAGGATTTCAGCCTACACGAGTGCTAGGATCCTAGGTGTGTAGTACTGGTCCTGCTTCCTGGGAGCAGTCTGGTTTCCAGGTGCATAAGGGGAGTCGCTCACTGTTGCTTCCTGGGCCATTGGCGTCCATTCTTCCCTTAGCCACTGTGGACTTGTTTAACAGACCCAGAGGCCTGATACATGGTAACTATTGCCCATGTCTCCTAGGTACCCAGCACAAGGCTACTTGTCCTCCTTGGTGTGGGACTAGAGAGGCTGGCCCTGCACCGAGATGACTTATGCAGTGCAGTGTCACCTTGAGGCTGCAGATGCCATCTCTGTGCCAGATGAAGAGGCCGAGGTAGCCTCTGCAGTGTCCAAGTGGGATTGTAAACTCAGAAATGAAGACATCCATGTGGTCTTGTTACCTGAGTTAAAAACAGATGGGCTGAAGTGTTTCTGGGGTCTTTGGCATTAAAATGGCCCCCTCAACCCACAGGCACCCACTCGTGTGCACAGTCCCCCCTCCTGGGGGACTTTCTTCTGGGAACCTGCTCTGCAGTCTTTCCAGATCTAGAGATTCTTTTGGGTCACTTAAGGTCCTATTGATCATTCCTGCTGAGTCCATAGATCAATTTGTAGGGACAGAGGCTGAGGCCAACCTTTTGGAATGTCTTTCAGACAAACTTAAAGAGCCCTGCCCCAGTGCTCCTGGGCTGGAGACACAGACACACCCTGAAAGCAGCTCTGTGGCAGGCTTTGCTGGGGCTCCACGGACAAGGGCTCGCTGAGCGCCCTGCTGTGGGAACAGGTCCTCCTGGGCTGGCATCTGAGGAAGAGTGCTGTGCCCCCAGTGGGGGTGGGGAGCTGGCTTCTGGGCCCCTCCCTGAGACTACCTACCTGGGTAGGTGTGGCATGATGTTGTGAAGCAGCTAAGCTCATTCCCAGCTGTAGCTAAGACAGAGGGGCCAGGCCCTAACTTCCTGTCCCACCAACCTGGTGGTCTGGGGTGTCTGCAAGGAGCTTGCCTTGAGATTTCAAACTCATCCCTCTGAAGATGTGCCTAGGGAATTCTGGGCCTATACAGTAGATTCCTTTTTTTTTTTTAAATTCCAGGGACTATTTCTATTATGTCATGTCATATGCTCTTCCAGCATTCAGAGAGATTTATCTTGAAAAGAAAGTAATTTGGCATCTCTGATTTAATTTGTACCTTGCAGTCACTCCTAAGACAAGACAGGCTATGGACTTGTGCAGGATTTCATGATTAAAATAGGCCAAGCCAGGCTGGAGGAATGGCTCAGCGGTTAAAGCCCTTGCCTAGCAAGTGGGCCTGGAGCCGGTTACAGTGGGCCTGGAAATGCGGCTGTCAAACTGAAAAGGCACACAGGCCAAAGAGTGGCCCCACGGCTATGAAGAAAACTTTTTTTTGAGACAAGTTTTTGCTCTGTAGTCCAAATGGGTGCTGTGGTCCTGAACTCACCCAGGTTGGCCTCCAACTCACGGTAATCCTCCTGTCTCAGCCTCCTAAGTGCTGAGATTTCAGGTCTGGTTAATTTTTGAATGGTGCTGGGGAATCAAACCCAGGACCTTGCACATGCAAGGCAAGTGCTCTAACCACTGAGCTATTTATTTCCCCAGCCCTGGAGAAAGCATTTTTATTTATAGAAGATTGTCCTCAGGAGGCTGAGACAAGAGGCTTGCCATGAGTTCAAGGCCAGCCTATGCTACAGAGTAAGTTAAACAATAGCCTTGACCGCACAATCTTATCTCAAAAAGAAGAAAGAAAGAAAGAAAGAAAGAAAGAAAGAAAGAAAGAAAGAAAGAGAGGGAAAAAATGTGAAGTAAAGCAAAAATTCTGGAAGAAAGTTGACGGCGATTCTCAAAGCTTACATAGATACACATAGCTGGCCTCTGATGTGCTCAGGGGCTTTGTCTTTGTATGTGGGATCCACCTTTGTGCAGGTGTCCTTGATGATGGTCCATTATTTGAGATGGCTCATTTGAGACCGTGCTTGGTGCTGCTTGGTTTAGTTTTAGTCATTGTGGTGGCAGAGTGGAAGGCCTTGTGTACTTGTGCTGGGTGTGCATGTGTACATGTGCCTGGTGTGCACAGCTCTGAGCACCATGTTGGAGATGCTGGTGCTGGGAGGTGAGAACTCACCGGGTCGCCCAGGCTGGCCCTGAGCTCCTGACACCCCTCCTGCAGCAACCTCCAGTGCTGGGGTGACAGACGTGCACCATCATGCCCAGCTCATTTTATGAGGAACTGGGAATTGAACCCAGGCCTGGCGCATGCCAGGAACGTGCTCTAACCACTGAGCTAGGCCCCCAGCTGTAGTATTATATAATTTAAAATCGTAATTGGCTTCATTATTTCAGGAAGAATTTATCCTTGTACACAATTTAGAAAGATAGAATATGAAAACGAAGAAAATAAAAATCTAAATTCTAACATTAACAGAAACTACTGTAAGCAATGTGGTCTACATCCTTTGAGAAATTTTCTAAAAATATGTAGGCATAAATTAAATGTGTTTATGGAACACACAGTATTTCTTATTTTTAAGGGAATTCCATCCTTAATAATATTTATTACAGTCCACCATTTTTTCCATAGTATCATTCAAGATGGACTTGTGAACAGTATTCTTAAAATTAATACTAAAAGTATAAACTAAGAGTGATAGCACATATCTGTAATCCCAGCACTCTGGGGGGCTGAGGCAGGAGGACTGCCTGAGTTCAAGCCCAGCCTGGGCTGCATAGTGAATTCAGGACCAGCCTGGACTATAGAATGAGATGCTGCTAGAAAAATATACGTCAACTTGCTAACCATCGTAGATTGATGAGGTAACCATTTCAAGGTGTGAATTTTTTCTCATTTAAAGGTTTGCTTACAATGACTATTATTGTCTAATATAATCACAAAAGGGGATTATTTAAAATAAAACCTTCAGAAGCAGAGAAAAGCTCTCCATGGAATGCTGGTGAGGCCCTGGGGGTTAGTTAACACAAAGCAGGTAGAGCCCTTTCCCCAGGCCCAAGAGCCTGCCAGGCGTCCAGCACATGGCAGCTGCCATGGTCCTGACTGTCATTATCGTCACTGGTGCTCCTTCCTGGCCCCATCTTCCATGCAGCTGGGGGTCAGATCCCTGCAGTTGCTGCCCTGCGTAAAGCCTTCTGGTGTCTTCATACTGAGGGTCAAAGCCACAAGCCCTGCAAGGCCAGTGCTCCCAGGCAGCACTGTTACCTTGCAAAGTTCCTGTGCTCCAAGCCTCACTGTCCTTTTGTTCCTGGGTGAAAATCCCCTCTTCGGCTACCTCAGGGCCTTTGCAAGCTCTGTTCCCTGTACCCAGGGTTTACTTTCTCTTATCTCCTCATAGTAGGTCTCTGGTGTTAGCATAAGAGTCACCACCTCCGGGAGCAGCTTTCCCTGGCCACCCAGCCAAGAATAGCCCCTGCGTACGGGGGTTCAATTCCCCGCTTGATGCGTTTTCGGACATGTTGGGATGGTATGGCCGTAGACCCCTTGTTGCATGTTCAGCATATGCTTGTTGCTGCCTCCACATCCTGGTTACTTGTTTATTCTGTTACCCAGAGTCACGTGACTCTGGGTAACAGAAAGATAGAATATGAAAACGAAGAAAATAGAAATCTCTCTCAATTCTAACATTAACAGAAACTACTGTAAGCAATGTGGTCTACATCCTTCGAGAAATTTTCTAAAAATATATAGGCATAAATTAAATGTGCTTATGGAACACACAGTATTTCGTATTTTCTTTTTTTGTGGTAAACATTCTGATTTATTATTTTCTTAAAATTCTTCTTTTTATTAGTATTTGTAATGCATGACAATAACATTCAGCTTGAGAAGTTGGTATACATATGCATCACATCTTAGATCACTTCACTATTTTTCGTTTTCTTGATTTTGAGACAAGGTCTTGCTCTGTAGTCCAAGCAGGTCCTGAACTCACTATGTAGCCCAGGCTGGCCTTGAATTCACAGCAATCCTCCCGCTTTAGTCTCTCAAGTGATGGGATTACAGGCATGTGCCACCATGCTCAATTTATAGGTGCTGGGGAATCAAACTCAGAACTTTGTGCTAGTTAGACAAGTGCCCTAGCCACTGTTCTATTTCTCCAGCTGCAAATCACTTCATTTTTACACCATGTGCCCTCCATCCCCAACTCCGGTTAGGAAGAGGATTATATAAACCAAACAAAACTTGGGCACTTTGGGAGATGGGGGTAGGAGGATACCAAATTTTAGCCCACATGCGGCAATTTAGCAAGTTAGCCAGACCCTGTCTGAAAATAAAAAATTTCAAAAAGGGCTGGGAGCTGGGCCTGGTGACACAAGGTTGTAATCCCAGCATTTTGGAAGGCTGACGCAGGAGGATTGCTGTGAGATTTAGGTCTGTCTGGTCTACATGGTGAGTTCAAGATCAGCCTAAGCTGCAAAGCTTGTCTCAAAACAAAGACAAAAACAGGAAAGCTGTGGATGTGGTTCAGTATGAAGCCCTGGGCTCCATCCCTCACCACTGAAACGCCAAAGCATGTTTCTCAGCCTCTCCCTCTCCCGTGTGGCTGGATTCATAGCTTTCCACCCATGGAATGTATGGGTTGAATTTTTCTTCTTCTTCTCCCTCTTTCTTTCTTTATTGATTTATTTGTTTTGAGGCTGAAAAGAGAACTCTTGTAGGCACTGACTCTGATGCAGGAGGCTGTTCAGGCTGTCCCCCTTCTACAAAGAGGTCATGTTCCCCAAGTTTCTTTGTGTATGGTGTTTGTTTCCAACACAGAATGCATTTTTCACTGGAAACATTGTTCCCAGACTAGACCACAAAAGACTGTTTAACCCACAGTGCTAAGGGAAAGAAAATAAAAAGGTTGAAATTCTATGAAACCAACAGGGGAAATGAATAAGAAATACAATTTCAGTGTTGATCTTGAATACTTCTGCTTGAGGAAAAGCAGCTTTCAGCCAAGGAGGAGGAGAGAGCTGGGAGGAGGACTCAGAGGGCAAAGGTTGCCCAGCTGTCATGGCTGCTGCTCTGGGTTCCGTTTCCTGGGCGTGAGGCTGCGGACAAAGCATGACTGTAGCCTGGGCAGGCCTGGGCCTGCCTGGGGGAACATTCCTTCAGGGCCACGGGCACCAGAGGCTGGCAGGGGCCAAGGCTGGCACTTTACCCATTGAACTCTATTGATAGAGGCTGGCATCCACACAGTAGAATTCTTCCAGAGGACTTGAGACTTGAGCATGTGGCTCAGGAGCTGGCTGAGGGGATTTCTGCCTCAGTGCCCTGGGTATAAACATGGCAGTACTTATTTTTTTTATTTTTTATTTTTTGAGAAAGGGTGTTTTAGTTACTTTCTTATTGCTGGAAAACAGACTTAAGGGAGGAAAGATTTATTTTAGCTCACAGTTTCAGAAGAACATAGTCCATTCATGAGAGACTGGCAGTGGTGGAAACACACGCAGGGCAGAGCTGGAGAAAAAGCTCCTCACAGCACGGTAGACAGAAAGCCAGCTGCAAGAGGAAAGGCAGGGCTGTGATTCCGGGTCCTGTCCCAGTCATCTGCTCCTCTGGTCAAGTCCCGGTGTTTTGCCTTCTCTGACCAGGCCCCACCAGCCAACAGCATATTGGTATTTTATAAGATGTAGATACAGGAGGCTTTTTGGGGACTCTACAGACCTAACCATACCATCCCACCCCTGGCCCCCAAAAGACTTATGCCTACCTCCACATGCAAAATGCTTTTTGTCCTTCCCTAAGCATTGCCAGAGTGTCAACAGCTTCAGTGCTGTTAAAAAGTCCCAAGTCTCTTCTAGATGTAAGGCAAAGTCTTGGTTGTAAAAAATCAAAGGAAAGTCAAACACTTCCAACATTCAATGGCATAGGATAAACATTCCCATTCCAAGAGAGAGGAATAGGAGGATAGAAAACAATTGGACAAAAGCAAGAATGAAACCCAGCAGTGGGATAAACAACTCCCGCAGTTCCATTAACTTCTGTAGCTCTGTCCAGCACCCTGTGCAAGCTGTGATGAGTTGTGAGCTCCAGGGGGCTTGAGTGGTCCCACCCGACAGCAGTGCTCCTGGCGGCCGGAACCTTTTTAGCTTTCCTTTGGGCTGGCTTTGTTCATAACCTCAGCATCTTGCATCTCCAAATTTCTGGAGTTTCCACTGTGCCTTAAGCTTCTCCTTCACAACTTCATGCATTGCCCTCCCAGAGGCACACTGCCTGGCCTCCAAGGCCTTCCTCTGAAATTCGGGTGGAAGCCTCCGTGACCTTACAGCTTTTGTATTCTGCATGCCTGTAAAAATCCTCACCGTACAGATTTCACCAAAGTCTGCCACTGGCAGTGGTCTGGTCCCCTTGGACAATTGCTGCTGAGGTCTCTGAGTTATTAGAAGGCTGAACTCCAGCAAACACTTTGCTCTTTGGGGGACTATTCTCCGAGCAGGGTCCTTTGCTTCTCTACCTTTTATTTGGCAAAGGGTGGGGTCTTGCTGATTCCTGACACACTCTCAAGGCATCTTTTTAATAGTCCTGCTTCCAGGTATTTCACTTCCTTTTGATGCTTATCTTTTTAACAATAAGTGCCCTTCTGCCATTTTCTCCTGTTTCTCCTTGTAGAACTGGCTGAAAGCAGCAGACAGTCCTATGTAAAGTGTAAACATTAGGATGTTTTGAAATTTCTTTTGCTAGATTGAGTAGTGCATTGTCCTTATTCTCTGCTTCAGTTAGTCTCTAGACAAGGGTAAAATGCTGACACATGTTTTGGCAGAGTTTGGCAGAGTTTGTGTGGTTTTTAGACCAATTGCTAGTAAAATCTTCCCACCCATCTAAGACTTCTTGAGCCCGGCCTTCACAATCCACCCTACTATCAGTATTCTGTTCTGAGATTTGACCAGAATCTCCTAACAAACTGAGCTCACAGAATTTTAAGACTTTCCTACTCAGCATCTTCCAAACTTTGCAAAGTCTTCCTGCAAACCAGTTCCACATACTTCTAAACCACATCATTGGGTAGAATCACAGCAACAATCCCACTTATTCAGTACCAGTTTTTCGCTTAGTTACTTTCTTGTTCCTGGGACAAAATACCCACAACTTAAGGGAAAAGAGATACGAAGCCAAGCTGTCCTCCATCCCCTCTGACCAGGCCCCATTTCCCAATAGTACACTGGAGTCTTACATCATGTATATACGTGAGGCTTTTGGAAGACACTAGATCCAAACCATAACACAGGGTCTCACTCTGTAGTCCAGGTTGGTCCTGAACTCACTATGGAACCCAGGCTAACCTTGAACTTACAGCATTTCTTCTGCCTTGGCATCCTGAGTGCTGGGAACATCTTAAAACAAATCAAACCCTAGGCTACTAGGCTCACTTTTGGTTTTCTTCATTGTTTACCACAAAGTAATTTCAAGCATTCCCTTAATCCCCTAACACCCCAGATCTGCTTTTTTTTTTTTTTTTTTTTGCTGTTTTTTTGAGACAAAAGCTTTTCTTCTACACAAAATTAGACCTCAGAAAGCAAGAGTGAGGAGCCAAAATGGCCAACAGTGAAGGGTTGTTTCATCAGTGGCTCTGCATAATTTAGCTGGAAGAAACTTAGGAAAGGAATTTCCTCTGGGGCCTCGCTTAGGAAGGCAGGGAATCTGCTGGACCTGAATGGTGACCACAGAACTGGAGGAAAAGTGGCACAGATCTCCAGCCGGTGAGTACAGACAAGGAGGGGACCTGGGGCCTCAGAGGGCCATCGGGCATGGACCACAGGTGATGACTGCATGGGAGGATTGCAGCAGGGACAGCATCTAGAAGGGGCCGGGCAATCTTCTGGCTCTCAGTCTTGTGGGACTGTGCCCCAACAGCAGCTGTTGGCCTCAGCATGCTGGAATGCTGAATCATTCCTATTGTGGTGTGGAAGCAGGGAGAGGCTTCATCTGTAAAGCCTCGATGCTTGGGGACTGCGGACTGAAGGCCAGCCTCTGGAGTCACAGCACTGAAATCACGGCCAGTATTTGCTGACAGTCCCAAAGAGAATTGGAAGCACATTGTGAGCTCTCCCGGGAGATAGACTGTCAATAATTCACACTCCAGGGAAGCCAGAGACTCTCCTTGCTGGTGGAGCTGGCAACTGGGGAGTGGGGGAAGACTGTGCTCCTCCTGAAATATCTGAGCTGAACAAGGCTAGGTCCCTGAAAGCAGTGGTCAGCAACAACCCCACTTGTCCCCACAGCCCCACAGCACAAGTGCAAGAAGAGCCAGCTTACCTGGGGGTGATGTGCACAGGGTTGGGGGGAGTGTAAGCACATTTTGAAACAGAGCCGTCTCACTCTCCTTCAACTCAACTTCATAGGAGTGGCAGGAAGTACGTCAGAGTGGGACATCTTTGCAGACTGGCACACAGGAAGGAAAGGGGCACTGGCTGTGCCTTCCCTCTCAGTTGACAGCATCCATGGGCTGGATGTGGGGACTTACCATACAAACAATACAGGGGGTAATTTTTTTTGGGGGGGGGACTTGAGGTTCTCTTCAGTGGTTTTCTGTGGATATATTGAGCTTGTATTTCTTCTGCTGTTGATTTGTGGGTTATTTTTCTTTTTTCTTCATTTATTTCTTTTCTTTCTGCTTTTGCTATTTGTTTCCACATTTCTTTCTGTCTTGAATAGCTCTTTTGCCCTGTTTGAAAAGTCTTTCTGTAGATTCTGGAGACACACTCTTTCTATATCGCTTCTTACTCTTGTTTCTTTTTACTGTTGCTGCTGTTGTTTAAGTTCACCCGCTTTCTTCCTTTTAATCTGGGGTTGGAGCTCTGACATGCTTTTCTCTATGCTATAAATACTCTTCTGTTTTCTATCATTCTCCCAAAGCAAACCCTTTGTCTTGGTCTGCTCTTGACCTACCCACATCACTCTCATTCACAATGTTGTTAAGTATTGACAACACATAGCCAGACATGGCTGGACATGTTGGGAAGCGATTGTATGCTGTTTATGTAGACATAGATCATTAAGGCATTTTTCCCTATATTATCAACAATAATTTAGTGTTGCCTTCAACAAACTTCTAATGTATTACTAGACAATCTATATGGAAATCTTCATTAATACGATAGATTACATTTCTAGTGTTAAAACTAGATGTTTTGTCATCAGATGTCTATAGTTCATATGTATTAAATTCAACCATTCATTTGAATTTCCATCCTACTGTTTTTTTTTTTTGAGACAGGACTCACTTTGTAGTCCAGGGTGGTTCTGAACTCACAGTGTAGACACCAGGCTGGCCTTGAGCTCAGAGCAATCCTCCTGCCTCAGTCTATCGAATTCTAGGTTTATAGCTATGCACCATCACATCCAGATTATGTGGTGCTGGGGACTGTGAGGTACTTAGCGCTTGCTAGACAAGTGCTTTAACTGCTGAGTGATCCTCCAGCCCCATATACCCCACTGTTGAAGAAGGTATAGCAGGTGGAGCCTGTGAAGGGTTGATAACTTCTGGTGGTTTGGTTTGGACTAGATAAGCAATGTAGAAGACTATTTTATTAATGATGGTGATATAATACTGTTATTACCAGAACATTTTAGTAAGTCAATGTCAAGTTTATCTAGATAGACCCATTGATGGTGTAGACTGTGCCTTTTAATGTTAAGAGTAGAACAGTTGTAATATTAAAGTGATTGGCAGGTTTTGTCAATAATATGTTAGTCTTAGATCCTAATGTTATTGTAAATCTTTATTCAAATTGTGGATGTTGGCATAGACATTGATCTTGATTGCCAATATATGCCAACAAATATCTTGTCCATAGACCACATGCAGTTCTATAATCTGTTCCTCCTTCACCAAAAAGTGGAGGAGACGAGGTAACCAGCAGAAGGTTGATCATTGAGAAGATTCCCAAAATTATTAGCTGAGTAAGCTAAAAACAGACATACATAGTAAAATCTGCATGAAATCTGTATAGTATGGAAGAACCCATCAACACTATCTGATCTGCATCCCACAGCAATAGAATCTAAGGGAAACGAGGCCATAAGTCACCTGCAAAAAGACCTGACTCCCTAGAAGCTGATATCACGGCCCTGAGGTAGCAGAACCTACAGGAAGGGAAATAGAAAACCAAGTATGGACCTCTTGGTTGAAGAGCTCTAGCAAGATATGCTTAGACGAATGCTAGTGAGTTCAAAGGGGATGTAATCAAAGAAATAACAGTCTTTATAGATAAACACCTTAGAAATTATGAAGAAGACACAAATAAAGAAATACACAAGGCAACGTAAGAAATGCAGGAACATTTCAGAAGGAAGTACAAAGACTGAGAGTGTTCCAAGCAGAACTCCAGGGTGTGAAAGACTCACATGAAAATGTGGGAAATTAGCTTAAGCATTTTGAGGGTAGACAATCAGGTCTTGAAGATAAAGTTGAACAACTGGACCATATGGTTGTGATGACCAATTCCCGCCCCCCCCCCAAAAAAAAAAAACCATGAAAAAGACTGGATGCAACAGCTAATGGTTCAAAGAGAAAGAATGTCAGAATTATGGGAGTGCAAGAGTAAATGGAGGACAGTTCAAAAGGTATAAAGGACATGTTCAATTAAATTATAGAAGAGGGCTGGAGGAATGGCACAGTGGTTAAAGCACTTGCCTTGCAAGAGCAAGGCCCTGAGTTCAATTCCCCAGCACCACATAAAGCTGGGCGTGCTGACACACACCTGCAATTCCACTCTATTCCATGACTTAGGGTGTGAATGTATCGCTGTGGGGAGACAGAAGTCAATCGGTAACAGTTCATGGTTCTCTCAAAAGTTCCCCAAAGTAAGAAGAGGGCTTTACATTTTGCTGCCGACAGCAAGCCTTTTCCCTGAGAGATGTTATGGTCACAAAGATTGTTGCTTACAGCAGTAGTCAGATACAGGAGCTTGGACTGCAGCTTGGGGTTGAGCGCTTGTCCAGCACGGGACCTAAGTTCAGTTCCTCAGGGTTGCATACACACCTATGTTGACTCTGATTGCCAATAATTGTGAAAGTGAAGGATTGGCTTATTTAAAGAGAGAGGGAAAGGGACAGTACGGAAGGCTGAGATGCAGTATGTATAGTGCCAACCCCCAAGCTGAGTACAGCTAAGTATCACAAACACATACTAATTAAAATAATAATTATAGGAAAATTAATAAGTACTTATCCCAGCCCCCCCCCCCGCAGCCACACCCCCCCCCCCCCGCCCCACACCCTGAAGAAAAGGAGGCTCTCTTTCCCTAAGGACTGTCGAGATGATGTCACGAATGTACCATTTTCAGTATCTCGGTTCCCTATTTCCCACCCAGACGTGTACCAGCCAAATCTCTGGCTCTCTTGAGTGACCCCTAAGTCCCTCACTGGATCTAGACTTGAAACGGTCATCAGAATCCATCTTTGGCTGGAGCTGGTGGTGCAGGCCTATGATCCCAGCACTCTGGGAGGCTGAGGCAGGAGGACCCCAAGTTTGAGCCTAGCTTGGGTAACTTAGTGATTAAGACCCTGTTTTAAAAATCAAAACTGAAAAAAGAGCTGGGGATGTAACTCAGAGTAAAGCCCCTGGGCTCGATCCCTGGTGACCACACGTACGCACAAAAAAATCCACGCTCATTCTGCGTGTCTGCCCTAGAGCCGTGGCCCTTGTTTTACCTGGTAAAGTCAAGCAGCCCAGGGCTCTGAGCTGAGCTGTGTCATCAGCCCTGCCACCCACGGGCAGCTCTGGCCCCTGCTTGCTCCTCTGTGACGGGAGGTTAGTGCCTGGAGCACTGCTGCCTGGTGGACAGTCCACAAACACTGGTGCTATGAGTGTGGAAGAATACTATTTGGGGACCTGAGGAGCCTTGTTCTGTCACCTATTTGAGTCCTTCTGCCTATATCCATCCAAGGGCCAAACAGTAGCCTATATCCCATGTTAACTAAGAGATATAATTCGCACGTGGCCCAGAGATTGAGTAGCCAGAAGTGTCACTCTCAAAGGAAAGAGGTGTTGTCCCAGTCCCCTGTCCCTCTACCACCAGTGGATCCAAAGCAGCATCACTTTCCTTCAAACGGAGGAAGTCAATGGAAGAAAAGCAAGTTTATTTGGGAGGAGAGTGAATGGGTGGCAAGGAAGGGTCTCGAGGGGACTCTGGTGCCAGCCAGAAGGGGCGAGATGGGTACTGGGATTGTGGGGTAGGCACAAGGGGGAGGAGGCATCTCTGCAGAGGAATGGGAGGGAAGGAGGGAAGAAAGGGACAGCTGCCTGCACTGCGCCATTCTGCCTAGCTGGCCCAGTGGCACAGGCAGATATGCACACCAGAAAGTTGGGTGGGCACGGTGATGCATACCTGCAGAACCAGGACTTGGGAGGCAGAGGCAGGAAGATTGCTGTGCATTAGAGGCCAGCCTGGGCTACGTAGTGAGTTCAAGATCAGCCTGGACTACAGAGAGAGCTCCTGTCTCAAAAAAAAAAAAAAGATTAATGAACTGATTAAGGAAGTGATCTCACTCGGAAGCCCTATTGCTGTCGTTCCCAAACTCCAGGAGGAACTCGTGTGCCTGCCTAGCAAAGTATCTCACCAGATGCTTGGTGCAGACGCCTTGGCGCCCCGCCCCGCTCCTCCTTGCCTGCTTTACAACAAATCCACCTGTGATTTTAGATAGCTGCCTACGTGTCTTGCCTGAATTCTACCCCTACGGCAAAAGGGCAAGTGAGGAACCAGCGGCTGGATCTGGCTTCCGGTGACATAAGGACACGGACTGGTGGGTGTGGAGCAGTCACGGGCCCTCCTTCGGGAAGCTGTCTCCTCGCTCTTTGGGATGGCGGCTGAGTGAGCTGCAGTCATGCAGGGTCCTGGGGTGCGAGTCCCTCGCCATCCCCGAAGCAAAGCCCACGTGTTACTTATGTCCCAAGTCCATGGTTTGCGGCTGAAGGGGTCTCAGTTCTTGGCTGCAGTGATTGTCATCCAAAAATCTTAATATATCCGTGATGCATTTTCCAGACCAGGTGTGGGTGCGGGGCAGGCTGCCTCTTGGAGCCTGGTTCACTATGGGAAGGAAGGTTGTCCAGCGCCAGTGTCCCGTGTTCTGCTGGGATAAACGTCTACGTCCCCAGAGGGAGCCCCGCAGGCAGTGCATGCTGGGATTCACACAGAGGTGGAGGCGCTCAGAAGGGCAGCAAGTTGTCCCCCACGGAGGGGATGGCTCTTGTCGCTCTGATCTTTCCTTCAACAGGAGAGTGCTCAGGAGCTTGGAGGACGGGGAGGGAAGGCCGGGAGCTCCCAGCGCCAGGGGTGGGGAGATGCCAGTAAGATCTTGGAAGCTGGTGCGGCTGGGAGGCAAATCCAGGGAGCTGCAGGGTTGCAACCTCAGCCACTGCCCCGCCCCGCCCTGCCCTCTGTCCTCCAGTGGCTTGGGGATCAGGCACAGGGCTTTCACACTGAGCTAAATCCTCAGGCACGGCTTTTGGTTTTTTCTTTTGGAGACATGGATGCGCTAAGTGACCAAGTCGCCCAGGCTGGGTTTGAACTTGCGTTCTCCTGCCTCAACCTCCGGGAGTGCTGGGATTTCAGACCAGGCTGGGTACAGCTTTGGCTCTTTGATTTTGAAGATTCTACCTGGTTTACTCAGAAGGGATGCTTCCTTTGTTCTGTTATGTGTCCTTGTTTTGGGTGCAAAAACCTTGATTAGAATTTCCAGGGAGTCGTGAGAAAGCACCCTCACCTCCTGCCACATCCCTGGAGTTGAAGGGACAAGGCAAGGGCCCCGCTGGCCCTATTGGCCCGGCCAGACGGTGATATGGATGTGGTGTGAGCAGCCTTCTGGAGCTGCAGAAATTGGACCAAGAGACACACCGGGCTGGAATCTTGAGTTATATATACATGTAAAGAAGAGTCTGTTACTACTCATGTCGATGCTGACGCTGGAAAGGCCAGGGCCCCAGCTCACGGCAAGCCTAAATTTACAAGGTTTGCAGAGGTGGTTAACAGAGAACAAAGCTGGTGTTCAATGATGCGTCGGCCTAAGTTTGAGTTTGGCAAGTGCCAGCAGGTAAGGCTCAAGTCCCTTTACCCTTTAGGCTTATGCAAACATTCAGATAAACAGAGAAGCAAGGCCCAGAAGGAGAAACTGCAGTTAATCAAGGTCAGCGAGGGACACAGGGACAGAAGCTCCATTACAAAGGCTTTTCTACCCTAGGAGCATGGACACAGAAAATCCCTGGGTGAGCTTGGTTTTCCCGTCCCACTCGGAGCAGGTGGGTAGGGACCCTCGGGGCACCCCTCCCAGCTCTCTCTGCGGCTCTGGTTTCGGTGACCTGCCCTCCATATTCCGGGGTGCTCCACCAACCAGTGCTTTTTGAGGGGGGAGGGCTATTACTTCTCAGATGGCCACCCCCCCAGGGGCATCAAGCCAGTGACAGTGTGGCAGTGTTGCCAAGGCCTTATGCTGGTCAGTTACCGATAGGGCGAGGAGCATTCAGGCTTCTGTCCTTCCAGTTGGGTGACATCGCCTCTTGCTTAGTTGCCCCTCCTCTTCCTCCTCCTCCTCCTCCTCCTCCTAATGGCACTGGAAATAGCTCAAGGCCTTCATACCGACCTACATCCCCAACCCATTTTTATTTTTGGTTTTGAAGACAGAGCCTCGCTACGTTTTTAGGTTGCCTAGGTTGATGTTGAACTGGTGTGATCCTCCTGCCTCAGCCTCCCATTGTGCTGGGTTTACACACCTGTACCCCTGGGCCCGGCTTGCTGCTTCTTTAAATCCCAGATAGGTTTAGAATTGGGGTCATATCTGTGAAAGGGCTTCATCTGAACTTTCTGCATTAAAAAGAAGAAGAAAGGAATTATCATTCCCATCACCACGAGGACAGTGGCAGCAACCCTCGCTTTCCTGATCTCCTACAAAACTTTGTAACTCTGCTAAGCAAAGCCAAAAAGATGGCGACATTCCCCTGCCACACCCGAGCGGGCCCACCTGCTGGTTCCCTCAGCTCTGGCTTCTGAGGGCGGCTGTGACAGAGCCGTCAAGGGCCAGAACTCCAGCTGCTGGTGAGCAAGTGTTTGCTATTTATGGCCCAAGGGGCTGCAAGGAATGGAAATTTTTCCTTCTGAGTCGAATTGATGCAACCAACAGGAAGGAGGTTCTGACAGGCATGGAATGTGATCTCGGGATCTGAGTCCCTTGTGCGCCTCCTGGAAGGGCTGGTTTTATACAGACTCATCCAGCTGGGCTGGTAGGGCAGGCATGAAATCCCAGCCCTCGGAGGCTCAGGCAGGAGGATAGCAAGTTTGAGCCAGCCCAGGCAATTTAGCAACTTAGTGAGGCCTTGTCTTAAATTCAAAAATAAAGCAGTCGAGGTTGTAGCCCAATGGGGGCGGGTGGGGGGCTGGGATACACCCCATTGTCACAAAAACCCCAGACAATAAAACAAACAAAAATAAATGCTCCAAATGCTCACCCTGTTCCTGAGGGCTCCACCTTCTTGACCTAATTACCCAAAGTGACCCATCTCCCCAAATCAGCACTGGGAGCAGGATTTTCACACAGGGCTCTGGCAGGGAACAGAAGCTTCCAAGTTGGACATAGCTGCAGAGTTTGCATTTCTGGCACCTTCTCTGCAGCATGGGCGCTGCTGGTTCTGAGCCTGCACCTGGGGAACCACTGCGTGGTTTCAGTGGGCCAAAAGGGTCATCATATGTGACAGTGGACTGAATCTAAGTGACACACAGGCATGTACCAAAAGACTCCTTGAGGCGCAGGCCATAATGCCAGCCCTCCGCAAGGCCAAGGCAGGAGAATGAGTTTAAGTCCACCCTGGGCAATTTAGCAATTTCATGATACTTGGCCTCCAAATCAAAAATTGAAAATGGGCTGAGGATGTAGCTCAGTGGGAAGGCCCTGGGCTCAATCTCCACTACCACACACACACACACACACACACACACACACACACACACACGTACGCACAAACACACTCATACACGACTCCTCCTAGTGATCTTCCTGTCCTTATAAAGTCAACATCAGTTGCTTCTGAGCCAGTATTTCCAGGACAGAAGTATCATTTTATTTAAAAATTATAAAATTTAGAGGTGGGGGGTATAGTCCAGTGGTTAGAACACTTTGCCTGGTGTGCACAAGGCTCTGGGTTCGATTCCCCAGTGCCACATAAGAAATCAGCCAGGTGTGGTACTGCATACCTGCAAGCCCAGTACTTGGAAGGCTGAAGCAGGAGAATTGCAAATTTGAGCCTAGCCTGGGCAAGTTAGCAGCTAAGTGAGACCTTGTCTCAAAACCAAAAATGAGAATGGGGATGGAGACATAAGTCAATGTGCAGGCCCTGGGCGGGAGCCCAGCACTAGCAAATGACGTTCCCTGTGTGTGTGATGTGTTGATCCGGTATCTCTCAGCATTCTTTATTTGTACTTTTACTTGATTAAGCTAGTTACTAGATTTATTTTCTTTTTCTTGTCTTTTCCTTTTGCCCCCCCCCCCCCCCCCCCCCCCCCCGCCTTTATTTGTTTGTACTGGGAAAGCCCAGGGCCTTGATACTGAGCTAGATGCATCTCCAGCCCATTTTGATTTTGAGGCAGGGTCATGCTAATTTGCTAAGTTGCCCAGGCTTGGCTTGAACTTGTGATCCTCCTGCCTCAGCCTTCCAGAATGTTGCAGTTTCAGGCTTTCACTACCAGGCCTGGTTGTTGCCCTTTGGTTTTTGTTGTTGTTTTGTTTTTTTTTCAGCGAGCCAGCTCTTGGATTTTTTTCCAATTAAGGGATCCAACCCAGGCCTTCACATTAAGAGACACCAGCCCATTATTTATTTTTGCTTTTGAGACAGAGTATCATTAAGATGCTAAATTACCCAGGCTGGGTTTGAACTTGTGATCCTTCTGCCTCAGCCTTCCAGGGTGCTGGGATTATAGCCTTGTACCACTAAGTTTGGCCAGACTTTGGGTTGCTTTGTTGGTATGAACTGCAAAAGATGTGAGATTTTTTCCTTCTCATAATCTAAAGTTAGAAGCTTGGTGTGGTGGCACATGCTTATAATCCCAGCACTCAGGAGGCTGAGGCAGGAGGATTGCTATGAGTTTGAGGCCAGCCTGGACTACACGATGAGTTCAGGACGAGCCTGGACTACAGAGTGGGACCCTGTCTTAAGCAAACAAACAAACAAACAAACAAACAACAAACCAAGTTAGACTTCAAGCAGAGCTCACAAGAATCCTAGGTCAGAGATAACAATACTATTGGGTGGCATTTATGCCTGGTCCTAGGCCCCAGATCTCACAGGCTAACAGCATGAAGGCACATGGTGCTTGCTAGTAGTAAGTCAAAAAGGAAGAACCTGAATCCTAAGCTTAGGGAACTGAATCTTTTACAGTAAAGTGTAAAAAGCAGGCGTTTGGCTCTGGGAAGAGGCATGTCTTTTACCCTATAAAGCATCTTGCTATATGCACCTTGAAAAGATAACTCCAGGGCTGTGATGATAGCTCAGAAACAGGGCACTTGCCTAGCTTCTGTCCTGGGGTGTGTGGGGTGGTCAGAACAAAAAGGTTGCAATTGTCCTTGAAGTATGCAGAAGCCAGTAAGATGCTAGGGAATTGTTTTCCAAGAAATTAATGCCACTGAATTTGTTTCTTTTTTTTTTTTTTTTTTGAGACAGGGTCTTGGTCTGTAGCCTAGATGAGTCCTGAACTCGCTGCGGATCCCAGGCTAGCCTTGGACTCACAGCAATCCTCCTGTCTCAGCCTCCTGAGTGCTGGGATTATAGTCATGCCTGACTTATGTGGTGCTGGGGAATCAAACTCAGGTACTTAGCTTGCCTAAGTGCTTGCTAGGCAAGTGCTTTAACCGCTGAGCCAATCCTCCGGCCTCTTTTTCCAAATTTATTATACAGTTGTTGCTCAGTATCTGAAATGGGATTGGTTCCAGTATCCAACCCCCAACCAAAATCCACAGAAAAACACAATCTCCCTCCTTTTTTTTTTTTTTTTTTTTTTTTTGGTTTCATGGTTGACTTTATTGGGAAAAGTTGGTGTAAAAAAATTCAAATTCAAAACATTTAAATAAGATGGTAAAATTATACCTTGTATCCATAGTAATCGCTATAATAATCACAAATAAGGTAAAGTCTAAATTATTGCCTAAGCAAAAACAATTCGGTCAGGCTTGTTCTGCAAGCCCAAGGCAGGGAACACTGCAAGTATTACAAGTGAGCACGATGATAAACTGGGAGAAAGAGGGACATGCAAAACATAATCCCTTATATCACAGGTCCCACTCGGCTGCAGGTCCATACTGACCTGTTGCCTTGCAAGGACCTGGCGGCTGGGGCAGGTGAGCAGTCAGCAAGAGGTAGGCTCGAGGAAAGCTCCGCCTCTGGTCAGCACGGTCCTATCAGGTTCCAGCGCCACTGCTGATTTGACAGGAGGCGGAGCAACTCTTGGTTGCTCTGGAAGGCACTTCTTCCCTTTGCCCATAATCCCTGATAAAGCCAGAAAGCCCTTTTAGCAGGGTGCCTATGACTTGTGAGCAAAACAAGGTTAAAGATGTACTTCCCAGTGGGAACCCCTTCCCAGATCATGGGAACTTCCACTCCTCTGCCCTTTGTTTCTAAATAAAGACCTATTCTACACCTTGCAAAAAAAAAAAAAAAAAAAAAGTACTTCATTGCAAGTTAGGAGGAAACAGAATTTGAGAAATGGAGGTACGAGTCCTGACACTGCTGCTTTTCACTGATAATCAAATAAATAACCTGAAGAACTAATGTTGAGCCTACTTTTATATACACGTGCAGCCCTGTGTCACGTTATTCCAAGGTCGTTTCAGTTGGAACTCGGTGGAATTTGGGACTAGTTTCAGTTAAACTGATTTATTGAGATCTAGGCTGGCTCGTCAGTCGAGGCAACCTGGCCATGGAAACTTAAAAGCGTGGCACAACTCTTGCCGCAGGCGCTGAAATGGCTGTTTCCTCCCACATTTTCTTCTTTTTAGAATTCAGTTTAACTTAATTATTATGATTTTTTATGGAGCTGGGTTGGAGTCCAGGGCCTTCACAATAAGCTACATCCCCGGCACAATTTTATGTTTGATTTTGAGACAGAGCCTGCTATGATCATAGGACTACGCCACATGTTTTCTTGTGTGACAGGTTCTGGAGGACAGAGAGTCCACGTGCCCTGGGGGCTCATGACCCCGGAGTCAGCCTGAAGGGATGACAGGCTATTGTTGGAGGGGGCGCTCTGGAGTCTCTCCTTTCGAGTTCTCTACAAGGAATCTGGAGTTTCCGGGGCTTCCTTCTCCATTTCAATGCAGCGTACCATACCGGCAGGGTCCTCTCATGGGACACCCCCACCTCATGCGGCTGTCATCCTGCAGCGGGGGATCTCTCTAGGGGTTCATCAGGCCTCAGAGCCTGAAGAACACTGCTACTTGTCAGTCGGTTTTTCTAGTAAATCACATTTTGAGTTTACAGCACAAGCACAGTTAATATGCATGTTCCTGTCTTTCAACATACCCATGCTGTCTGGGGACAGAATGTGAGACGCTTTATCCATGTCATCTTGCCTAACCCCTCAGTACCATCTCAGTTAGTAGCAAGCTTGATGAACCTGTAAGCTAGTGTCCAGTTTACAAGTGGGCTGCCTGGTGCCCTAAAACATTGAAGGAAGTTTGTCCCAAGATCACACTGTCAGGAGAGGCAGAATTAGAGGCTGAATCCAAACCTTGGTTTGTCTAGGTCTGTGATTTAAAGAGGACATTAGTACCTCCTAGACAATTTTCCTGTAGGGGGCGTTAGAGAGTCTGATTCAAACAGAATCGATAAAGTATGACAATTTGTCAATAGGAAAAGCTTAAGTGTAAGAAATACTTTTTCTAAATTGTCCAAAAGTACCATAACATGACTGTGTCATAGGAGGTCATAATGTATATGATAATGTTTTTTTGAGACAGGGTCTCACTCTGTAGTCCAGGTTGGCTCTTGAATTTACTACTGCAATCAGAGATACTGTGATCCTCCTGCCTCAGCCTCCCAAGTGTGCCACCAAGCCCAGTTTATGTGGTGCTAGGGAATTGAACCCAGGATCTTAAACTTGCTAGGCAGGTGCTCTGACTGTTGGGCTACTCCTCCAGCCTCAAAATGCATTTTTCTGATGAAACGCTTAATTCAAGATCCATTCAGCATGCGTAGGAAGGCAAAATCTGGTGAACAGAGAAGAGGAGAAAGGAGGTCAAAGGCCGGAGGTGGCCACGCTGGGACATGACCTTGGAGATGCTGGGACCACCGGTGACAGCCCGCTTCCCGCTCTGATTTTCCACATCTCAGGGAAATTGTTGGGACCCGAGTGACTTTAAGACTTCTGCAGCACTGCTACTTGAAGGAAATAATTTGGTATTCTGTTGCTTATAGGGAAGTCTATAATTAGAAGCATCTGTTTTTAAAAGCAACTGGAGGAATTTTTTTTCTTTTGGCAGTGCTGAGGATCAAGGTCGGGGCCTTCAAGCTGAGCTACATCCCAGGCCATTTTTAGGTTTCATCTTCACTAAGTTGCCCAGGCCGAGACTTGAACTCATGATCCTCCTGCCTCAGCCTCCCAGAGTGCTGGGATCATAGGCCTGCATCACTTTGCTCAGTAAAATCTTCATTTTAAAGGAATGAATGTTATTATGTTTCACAAGCTAAAAATGTCTGTTTGGCTCCGCAGTGCCTCCAACCCAGATGGGCCGTGGAGATCCCCGGCTCCCTCACGGCGTTCTGTCACAAAATAGCCTTTCATTCTGCACGAGGCCCACATGTCCTACTTCCACGGGCTATTTTCAGGTTTTTGTGAGCAAAATACTCTTCCGAGCTTTGCCGGATCTGCAGCCTCTTGCGTTAACTCATTCCATGCCTTTCTTGTAGCTTAGCAAGTGATGGGTTCTCTCAGGTCCAGGTGGGGCCCTGCCGTCTAGATTCTCCCTTGACTTGATTTCCATTTGGCTTAGCTACAAGAGATAATCAGGGCTGGGGGCACAGCTCAGTGATTAGAGCACTTGCCTAGCAAGGGTGAGGCCCCAGATTTGATACCCCGCCAGATAATAGCTGAGTGTGATGTGGCATATGCCTGGAATTCACACACTCAAGAGGCATGAAGATTACCATGAGCCTGAGGCCATTCTGGGCTATATGGCGAGTTCAGCACCAGCCTGGAGGACTTGTAGTAGCACAGGGGTCCTGAACTGCAGGGCCTGGGGACCAGCGTTTTTCTGTTGGCCATGGAGGGACCCAGCTGCATGCAGAGATGAGCAGGTGGTGGGAGGTGAACCTGAGGGAAGCTCCGCCCACTGGCCAGTGCGCCCATATCGGGGTTCTAATGCCACAGCTGATCTGACAGGAGGCGGAGCTTTGCTCTCTGTTCCCCTCCTGACGCTGCTGTCATTTCAAAGCTGTTCACCGACAATGCACTGCCTAACAAGTGCTCCACGCTACCTTGGGAGAGTGGTCTTTGATTAAACTGGTCCCTGGTGTCCAAAAGGTTGGGACCTCTTGTTGCTGGGACACAATACCCACAATACCCAACACCAAGGATTTAAAGGAGGAAAGGTTTGTTTTAGCTCACAGTTTAGAGGTTCTCAGTGTGTTCATGGTTGGCTCACAATGGTGGGTATGCAAGGGCACAGTGAAAGCCTAGCTACAGAAAAGCTATTCATGGCGTGCAAGACAGGAAGCAGAGAGTGAGAAGCCAGGGGCAAGAATGTATACCTTTCTACGTTATAAGCCCTCAGGGACCCATCCCTCCAACCAGCATGGGAGATGGCCAAAGACTAACCCACCTGTTGGTATTAACCCCCACAGTCTGATCACTTTCCAAACACCTGGCTTTGGGAGACATTCCAGATCCAAACTGTAACATACGTGTGTACTCTTTCACTCCCAGCATGCACATGTATGCATCCACAGTTTGGCCATGAATATCAGCAGTGAGATTGATGTTCACATGGGTACGTGGAGCCAGGAGTGAGACTTTGCTGTACCACTGCTGTTATAGCTTGGGACTGGGGTGTCCCCCAAAAGCCTCCTATTTGGAAGGTGATTTGATCATGAGGCTAATCTATTGATTTCCTGTTCTTCCAGGAGGTGGGGGCCTGGTCAGAAGAGGTGGGTCACGAGGCTTGACCCAGGGGCATATGTGGAATCTCTGCCCGTTCTCTCGCACTCTGCTTCCTGTCTACCATGGGATGAACAGCTTTTCTCTGGCAAGGCCCTCTGCCATGTGCCAGCCGCCCGTGAATGGACTGAGACCTTCCGAAACTGTGAGCAAGTGGTGGATAAATGAAACCTTTCCTAAGTTGTGGATGTTGGGTATTGTGTCCTAGCAACGAAAAAGTGGCTATTACCGACCAGCCTGTACACCTAAATCTCCCTCCATGCACATAAGACATCTGGAAACACATGCATGCATTCATACAGACACAGGTGAGTTACCCACAGAGAAAGCATCCTTAGTCTGCCTTCCTGGGCCAGAGGCACACAAGCTCCTTCTTGGGCTTCTGAGTTAAAAGGACGCCAGGGACTCAGAGAAAGGTAATGTAGGACTGAGCTCATGAAGGAGGGAGATGTTTTGGTGAGAGTCAGTTTGTGCACCACCAAAAGGAAAATAATATGGCCCTGGAGTTTCAAAGAATCACTCTTCCCCACCTGAAATCTAGGAAAAAAAAGCAATTCTCACCCTGTGATTTTCTACGACTCCTTAGTACAATCCAGAGAGATGGAGAACTTCATCTACACATGAAAGTTCTGGGTGGGAACGTGGTCTCATGTCTGTTGTACAAGTGACACATATGAATGTCCCTTTAATATATTTATTTTTCCATTATCTGATTCCAAGTTCTTCCAAATTAGTCTTCTGATAGTTAATATAGCTCCCAAGGAAGTCTCTAAGTACTGCTTATCTCAACAGAATTTCAGTAATACTGACGGTAGATCCTCTTGGTGTTTTTCAAAAATGCTCTGTAGGGAAATATTCAGCCAGGTACATTTTCTGATATAAAATAATAAATGTTTCCTCGTGTGTAAATTAGTCTCCTGAGAATTTGTTTAATATGAATTCACTCAGTAGAATTTGCACCGAGAAAATTGAATTTATCTTTAACAGCAGCCAATGCTGCCTCGGGAAGTTTCTCCCTAACCTCGCAGAAATACTTCCATAGCATTAATTCCCTTGCTCACTTGTTCACTCAACAAATATTGTTAGAAACCTGATTTGTACAAGGTCCAATTCCAGGTACTTTAGTCCAGAAAGCAAATAAAACTCATGTGGTTCTTATATTATAGGGGAGAGACTGTGCTTTGAGGCTTTACCTGGTATTATAGCTATTAATTTGTGCAATTTAAAAATTTATTTTTGAGAGAGAGTCTTGCTAGTCCAGGCTGGTCCTGAACTTACTACGTAGCCTAAGCTAGTCTAGAAAACATTGCAATCTTCCTGCCTCAGCCTCCCAAGTGCTGAGATTACAGATGTGTGCCACCACACCTAGTTTATGTGGTGCTGGGGAGTCAAACTCAGGGCCTTGTGCTTGGTAGCAAATACTCTAACCACTGTGCTATTCCTCCAGCCCTGAAAAAAAATTATTTTGGCTGATACATAAAACATAAAATTTATACTTATACTTATCTGGTAGAGGCGATGCCATGACCACAAAGGTGGTTTTTGCAGGCTGAGGTGCACCCGCCACACCCTGGCTGCGCTGACCCCTGTGAGTTCCCCAAATGCGGGGAGGATGGCATTCACACTCTCCCCCAGAAAAAAATGCACTTACCACTCAGGGACCGAGTGTGAATATTTTATTGTCAGGTGTTTCCTCTCCTGCAGGATCCAGGAGGGCTGAATCAGTTTTGCTAACCATTGTAGACCTGATGCTCTCACAGTGCTAACCCATAAAAGACTCTCAGATATTTGATAAATGAATAATTTGATACATTCTCCACGCAGGATTCTGGATTTTGAGCAACTGATCCTAAACCTGAGAACCCGCAGCAAGTACGCATACTTGGAATTACAATTCTTGGTACAAGACCTTTGTTCCATCCAGTCTTTAACGCGGCCTCGGAGGGCAAAGCAATTTAGCCGGCCTGGTGGCACACTCTGGTAATCCCAGTGACTCAGGAGGCTGAGGCAGGAGGACAGCAAATTTGAGGTCAGCCTGGAGAACGTAGCAAAATGTGTCTTACAATGAAAAGGCTGGGAACCTAGTTCACTTCAGTGGTAGGGCACTTGCTTGGCCTGAATGAGGCCCTGAGTTCCTTCAGTTCCCAGTACTGAAAATGAAACAAAACAGAACAGAGAGAGAGAAAAAATAAAGCAATCTAATTTGGGAGGCCCTGAGCTCGTTTCTCCTGAGCTGCCCTCACATCCCCACTGAGAGCTCACAACGTCAATGCTGCGGAAGCAGAATCAAGAGCTAGAGTCGAGGTGGGCCTGCTGCTGCAGGCCTGCAGTCCCAGTAACCCGGGAGGCTGAGTCAGGACAATTGCAAGTTGGAGCTCAGCCTGGGCTGCTTAGTGGCTTAGACCCCATCTCAAAATTAAAAATAAAATATGGACTAGTGGCTGGACTTCTATGTGAAGTCCTTGGGTTTCATCCCCAACACCGACCCCCCCCCCCCAACACACACACACCGACACACACACACAGCTATGATCTGAGTGCTGAAAAAGTGCTAGGGTTGACCAGTAGGCCAGCTGGAGAAAGTGGGAGAAGCCCAGGCTCCTGCTATGAGAACCTTAAGATGAGTTGGTAAGGGAACAGCTCTGCACCCCGTGTTGCCTGCCCTGGACTTGCAGCACAGCAGTTGTCAGTGTGGCTGCAGGCTTTGAGGCCAGTAGCACCAGGGGGGAGAGGAACACAGTCTGGAGACCGGTAGATTGCAGCTGGAAGACACCCAGAGACAAGTCCAGAGCCAGGGTCACACCCTCCGCCCGGCAGTCAAGCACGTGCACCGTTGCCAGCCAAGTACATTAGACAGAGGCCACCAAAGTCTCTCAGCTGGTTGCTTCTGCCATGTCACTGACTTATGTATGTGCTCCACTGGGTTATTATCCTCAATCAATATGGAAATATGGATTGGAGCTGGGTCTAAGCCGGAAAATCACCACACATCTCATAAAATTGCATATATTTTAAGAGATAGAAAAACCAGCGTCCTGCACTGCTTGGGCAGCATGAAGGGTCCCTGGCCAGGGAAACACACCCACCGCCTAGGGAGCTCCCCCCGCCCCGCGAACGTTCTGTCATCTGTGTCATCTCCAGGTGGCCCCAGGATTGCTGCTGCCACCCCAGGTCTGCGACTTAACGCAGCATTCAGGGTGCCAGGTGGCTGAGAGAGGATAAGGGACAGTGACATACAAGTCAAGCTCTGTGGCTCTCGTTGTCCCTTTGTGTGGGGAGATCCCACTAATTTTACCCACCAGAAATTTAAGGAGGGAGCAGAAAGAACAAAGGGGCTGCGGGTCATTGGCGGTGTCGGTCCTCAGCTCTTGTGAGTTGATGTTACTGGGCCTGACTCCCTGCTGTATCCTGCCTACCCCTTACCTGCCTGCACAGTCCCCCTGTGCTGGTGCAGGGGGAGATGTTCTTCAGGTTGAATGAGTGACAGCTGGGGAAGCGCCTGCGCAGAGCTCCACGGGGACGCTCGGGCCAAGCTGGCTGCCTGGGTCACACCAGGCTGGAAAAGCCCGCCTCTCATCTCCCAGGAGGCACAGAGACATCATCCGTCTCTCGCCTTCCTGTACTTCCTGTTCCCTTCGTTGGAGAACTGGCTACATGCCTGCCACGGGGTGCATTTCCCCGACACCAAGCAGTGAGCGAAGGAGACAATTTGAGGGAGTTTATTTGTTTACTTATTTTTGTGATACGAGAGATTGACCCCAGGGCTTTCATACTGAGCTACCTTCCCAAACCATCTTTATTTTTATTTTTAAATTTTACTTATTTATTTATTGAGACAGACTTGCTTTATATTCTAGGCTGGTACTGTAGTCACTGTGTAGCACAGGCTAGCCTCAAATTCACAGCAATCCTCCTGCTTCAGCCTCCTGGGTGGTGTACAGGTGTGCACCACCACACCCAGCTATTACGTGGTGCTGTGGGATCGAACCTTGGGGTTCATGCGTCCCAGGCGAGCGCTGTGATTACTGAGCTGCGTCCCAGAATTACTGGCGGTTGAATATGAAGTTGTTGACAGCCGCTACAACCGGGTGACGATAGGGTGAAAGATCTTAAGGGTGGAGGATCTCAGCAGCTGCTTGGAGATGGAAAGCCTGGAGGGAGGGACCTTAGTGGCCAACTGACGGCTGCCACGGACCCATCCTTTGGCTCATCTGTAATGCGCCCCATGGTCCTCTTCCTCACTAGTGGAGCTTTTCCCTCTTTATTCTTTACTTTGCTCTCACACTTTCCCCTAATAAAGTGCTTTTTAAATTTAACTTTCTTGAGATAAGGTCTCACTTTGTAGTCCAGGCTGGTCCTGAACTCACAGCAAACTTCCCGCCTCCGCCTCCTGAGTCCTGGGATTACAGGTGGGCGCCACGGGCCTGGCTAAAGTGCCCTTCTATACCTTGCCTCTTTGCCTATGATCTCATTCTTTGACATGGTGAGCCGAGAGCCGAGAGCCGAGAGCCGGACACAGACTGCCAGGCCAAACGACTGCTCATGGCTTAAATAACTCGTCCCTCCACCTGCCCCTCTGGAGCCGGGCCACACCCTCAGGAGGCGGAGTCCCTGCCCCTGCCCCTTGGCGGTGGCGGGGCGCTCCTGAGTGGCTTGGCTGGAAGAACTGGCAGAGGAGCTGCTCCCGCGACGTCTGAGGCTGGGTCAGAGGCGCGTTCCATCTGGCACCTGGCTCAGGGCTGGGATGCTTGCTCTTGGAACCTGGCCACCGCCCTGAGAGGAAGCCTGGCCCTCAACCCAGGTGAGAAGGTGCTGTGTTGGGGCTCCAAGACCACCCTGAGACGCAGCGGTCACTAGGAGGACTCAGCAGGCTCGGCAGAGGACCGCACTCCTGGCTAAGATTGTTACGGTGAAAGCCTCAAGGCAAGATCCCAGAAGGGAAAAGGCACTGGGGTAGAGTTCGGAGAAACCAAAGTTGCAGGCTTCCAAACATTCCCTCCCAGGAGATTCACACGTGGGACACCTAAATCCTCCAGTGACATTATGACGTGTGAAAAGTGTTGTCTACCAGGGAGACGCTTAGCGACATGGCCCCGTGGGTTTCACCAGGGGCTGGTTGTGCAGGTGCCCTCTGCCCAGCATGCTGAGACTTCAGGAGCTCAACAGAAACCGCCTCATTCACAGCAGCGGCTTAAGCACCACCAACCCCTCTTATTTGTAGGGTGGCAGGAAGCCTCCCGGGTCCCAGGTCCCAAACACGGCCCAAGGACCAACTCCCAAACAGGCCTTTTTCAGGATGGAAGCCAGCTGCTCTTGGAGTCTTCTCTGGCTTCCATTCCAGACTGAGACCCCGCCGCAGCTGCAGCCACACGCTGTCCTTGCCAGGAAGCCCCCTGGGGGGCTACTTACCGAGGGCCTTGGGCACACTTAGTAAGTACTCCCATCTTGCACCCTCCCCGCTGGGCTCCGCCCAAACTCCAGGTTTGTACGCAGGGAAAGGATTGCTTTGTTTTGGAGCTGCAGATAATTGGGTAGCTTGTTATGTCCAATAGGGGTAGGGACTCCTTTTTAAGATTTTTTTTTTTTCTAATCCTGGGGATCAGGTGCAGGGCCTTCACACCGAGCGACCTCCCAGCCACTCCCTTTTTTCTCCCAAAAATAAAGCAAGCAAAATTGTGTTGCATAACACAAAAGAGAAAAGAAAGGCTCTCTGAGAGGGGACCTGAGTGGCCGCTCCTTGCCTCCGCCTCTTTCAATTTTTTATTTGAGACAGGGGCTCACTAAACTGCTAAGTCACCCAGGCTGGGCTCGAACCTGCAGCCTTCCTGCCTAGCCCAGCTGGGAATACAGGTGTGTACCACCACGCCCGGCTCACATTTCTTAACATTTTTGTGTTTTCCTCCCTCTTCTGTGGAAGAACAGACTAGCCTCATTCTCAGGCAAGTCAGGGACATGACCACCCATGTCCCCTACATTCTATAAGCCATGCTACAACCCTTTAAAAGAAGTGCAAACCATTTTTACCTCGAGGGCTGTCTAAAAACAGGCCAGGCCGGATTTGGCCAGCATCCACTGGACTTGGTTTGTGAATTCCTGTCCTAGTTAATTAAAAAAGCAAAACCAGCAAGCAACACAAAACCTGCTGTCCGGCAGCAAAGGCACGATGGCAAATAATGATATCAACACGGAAAAGGAGAATGACTCGAACGTTCGGGTAACAAAGCTTTCGCGAGCCAGGTGGTTCCTAATTCTTTTTTACTGTGTTGAAGGAGAAGCTAGTCACATTTTTAGCTGGTAGATCATACAAAGTAATTGTGGGTGTTGGATGTTTGGTACTGGTAGCCTAGTGCTTGGATGGCATCCAGGGAGTTAAGTAACACTGCAGTTCAAAATTCACTGTGTTTCCACCTATTGTGTCAGCATTATTCTTTGCTTATGTCTAAAATATTTAAAAGAGGGATAGAAATTGCGAAGAAGCTTGTCTTGTTCTAGTAATTAGTAATAATAAAATGCAAGACACAATTGAAAGGAGTTTTATTAAGATATACATTTTCAATAAAATTTTACTTCTTGTCCCCTTTTCCTTTTCTTTGAGACAGGGTCTTGTTCTGTAGTGCAGGCTGGTCCTGAATCCACTATGTAGCCCAGGCTGGCCCCAAACTGATGGAAATCCTCCTGTCTCAGCCTCCTGAGTTCTGGGATTACAGGTATATGCCACCACATCTAGATCATTTTTTTTATATGGTTCTGGGGGGTTGAACTCAGGGCCTTGGGCATCCTCAGTTAAGTGCTCTAATGACCACTGATCTACTCCCAAGCCCTTACTGTTTGCATTTCATAATAATTTAATTCAACTCATATGCATGGACCACCACTACTAATTTTTATAACTTAATTCAGAAAGAACTTTTAAGCAGTTTAGAGCCTAATAGCCTCAGGCTGTTCAATTTTGATTTCTGTATGTATTTATGACAGATGTATAAGGGTGATCAATAAAACAAGAAGATATATTAGCAGAAAGTTTCTCTATATGGGTAGAATGAAAATAAAAGTTCAGGTAAAAGACACTAAAATTTCCAATTGCCAAGAAGAGTCTTTAAAAATATTTATTTATTTATTCATTTTCTGGTACTAGAAATCAAGCCTTTCACAGTGAGCTACACTCCCAACCCATTTTTATTTTTGATTTTGAGACATGGTCTTGCTAAATTGCTAATTCCAGGCTGGGCTCAAATTTGTGATCCTCCTGCCTCAGCCTTCCGTAGTGCCAGGATTACTGGTCCACCCCATGATGCTCGGCTTTTAAAATGCTTGAGAGCATCTCAGAAATTGCTGTGGTTCTTAGATGTTAGTGGATGCACTTAAAAGAGTAGCATGATGGTTTTCTTCATTATTTTATTTTACTTATTTATTTTGCAGTATTTGGCATTAAATCCAGGGCCTTCATAATAAGCTACATCTCCATCCTCACACCCTCTTTTAATTTTACTTTTTCTATTTTGAGACAGGGTTTTTGTTCAATTTCCTACGTTGGCCCTGAGTGGTTGATCCCAGGCCCCCAGAGCATTGGGATAACAGCCATATGCCACCATGTTACGATGACAGTTTTATTTTTAAATATCAATTTTTCAACACACCGGGCAAGCAGTTCTTAAAATGTGGTCCCTGTGCCTGCAGCCTTGACATCCCCTGGGAGCCCCCAGAAATGCAAGTTCTCAGGCCCCACATCAGCCCCGCTGCACCCATGACTCAGGGTGGGCAGCAGTCAGCACTGCACTGGCTCTCGAGGGGATTTTTGTGCATGTCAACTTCGAGAAATATTGTATCAGAAACTGATTTTTTAACTAGGTATGGTGACATATGTCCATAATCCCAGCTATTTAGGAGACTGAGGCAGGAGATTTGCAAGTTAAAGGGCACTCTGACTGAGTCTGGTGGTGCAGGCCTGTAATCTCAGCATTCTGGGAGGCTGAGACAGAAGGATTGCAAGTTTGAGCTCAGCCTGAACAACTTAGTGACTTAGTGAGACCCTGTCTAAAAATAAAATACACATAATGAGTTTAGGACCAGCCTAGACTACCAAGCAAGAAAAAAAAAAGCTGGGAATGTAGCTCAGTGTGAAAATCCTGGTCTCAAATTCCAGTACACACACACACACACACACACACACACACACACACACACACCCCACACACGCGCGCACACACACACACACACACACACACACACACACAATGCCATGCAGGGCAATGTACCAAGATCCTGTATTGAAAAAAAAATTGAGATGTAGCTCAGTGTAGTTTAATGATAAAGTGCTTGCCGAGCATATGCAAGGCTCTGGCTCCAATCTCGAGTACAACTACTACAGAAAAAAACAAAACGCTTCATCTGCAGATCTTTAAACTTGTGTTTTACGCCAACTGAAAATGTATGTGTGGATGCACGGACTTCTAGGAAATTTCTTGAGGAATCCACAAGCAGAAACAATGGAGCAGAAAAAAAAAAAAAACAAGCCCAAGGACAGTCTCCCTTGGATGAAGCAGCGATGGAGGTCAGCAGTAAGGATGTGTCGGACAGCAGGAGTTGGAGAGGGTTTGAGTGTTCAGGAGAGAGCAAAACATCTCAGGCAAAGACAGCAGCAAGAAAAGGTTCAGATGTACGACAGTGTGGATATGAGGAAGGGACCCTTGGGCTGGGCTGGGCTGAGGCATGGTATGGTTAGAAAGTAGCTGGAAATAAATTTGAAAATAAAGGGTTTGGTAACCCTAGGACTTTAGGTTGAGCAGGAGAAAGGTACGGTCAGAGTTGGACTTTGAAGGAAGGAGTCTGAAATGGGTGGGGTAAGGAGATCGCCAAAGTGAAACCCTGTGCTGAGGCCACGCCCCGGGTCCATCCCTTCCACAGGCGTGACTGGTGAAAATGGCACTTTAAACTTAACAATCCTCTTTTCCAGGGCTTGCTGGACGCGAAGAAGTGCTCTTCTCCTGCTTCAAAACCTGTGTTGACCTGTGTGGCTCAGACAACCGAAAATTCCCCCTCCCCTCAAAACCAGGATGCGAACTTCAAGGGAGAGAGGGCACCGAGGAAGAGGGACAAATCCCGGGGACAGGGAAGCGCAGCCGGCCCCAGTCAGACCCACGGAAGCTCCCATTCACGTTGGGAACTTGGACCTGCGACTGCCCCTCCCTCTGGCCCATTCGCCAACGGGCAACTCAGAGAGCTGGAGATTTTGGAGAATTATCCCCAACATCTTCCCCAAAGCTAGCTTTGAATAAACCGCAACAAGTGGCCTCCTTCCAAATGGCCAGTGGTGAACTAAGGGATCTTAGAGACACGGCCTTTGAGTGGCCTGAAACAGGAGGGCCACTACCCTCACTGTCGGCTGCACTGGTCCCTGCTCAGAGTCACTGCAGAGCACAGGAGATGTGCCCCCAACCCAGAAGACTGGCAAACTCTAGGGACAGAGTCATGCTCCTGTTCCGAGGCAGCTGGGTCCGTAGGCTGCTTTGGGCTCTGGTCTGGGGCCCCTGCCATTCCAGCCATAGAAATCAAGCCCACTGCTGAGATCCCTGGCTGGAGCAGCTCAGGCGCAAAGAATTCACACACTCCAGGAGCACGGTATTGCTATCTTTGTTCCTATTGAACTAATGACCCTCGGGGACAAAAGGCATGACATCATCAAAGCCACCTCTCATTGGCTGGCCATGCCCCAAGGGGCGGGCAAAACAGGAACAGACACATTTTAGTTGGCAGAAATAACGCACCTTAGAGCAAGCTGCCCGGAGTCCTCCTTTCAGGCTGCTTTTGGATTTATGTTGTTACAATAGTTCACACCGCAGTATGCGGGAGGTCCAGGGGTGATGGCGCTGTGCCACCAGCCCCTCTACTCAGCGTCCTGCAAATGAATTGGGTCTAGGGTGGACTTCACCGCACAGCTCCGGGCCGCAGCTTCTTTAGGGCTCCGGGCCTCGCACCGGTGTTTTTCAGACGCTATTTCAGTTTTCATTACAGATCTCATTTCTTGAAGGTTAATAATTGAACTGGTTTTTCTTTCTTCTTAAAGTCTTATACATTTATGTTGAGAAAAGGGAGGAAAGTTTCGCAGTGGTTTTTCCCCAGATTCAAATTTGATATGCCTCTCAGATGAGAAAAGATGAATACTTCAAAACAAATTTTTTGGCGGCTAAAAAGCAACATGATTCGGAAGTGAAGCTTCCTATACCTGACCAAATGGTCCCAGCCATTTGATGAGAAAGCAGTAAGGAATGAAACTTCCCGGGTGTTTTGTTTGAACACAGCCATTAGGCATGTACTGCAGTAAAACTTTTAATGGCCATTTGATTTTTCATTTCTGAGCTCATTTTTAATGAAGTTACATGGCGGTAAGCTGAGCCAGAGCGATTGCCTGGGAGAGAGGACTTGTTGGCTTCTGAAACACCAAGACTAAAGAGTTGCATCCTCTGGTGACAGCGAATCCTCTCAGGACCTGCTAATTTCTCTGAGGCAGCCTTCCCTGTCTCCTGCTGTTCCCTAGAGGCTGGCAGTAGGAGTGCCACCTGTCTGTCACCAGACTTCTAGAGATGAGGGAGGGAGCCCTGGGGAGGCCGGGCAGGCCGGGGGGGGGGGGGGCTCCTGGCAGAGGCCACGCCAGTGGCCGTGCAATTGCACATTTCCAGCTGTAGACAAGGAAGCTTCATCTGGCTATGTGCAGGTGACTCAGGCAGGAACGGCCCTTTCTCTCACCCGCATGAGGCTTTCTGGAACTCAGACCAAATTGCAGTGATGTCCAAAAAACAGTAATAAAATTATGTTCTGCTGGTGTCCGTGTCTGTAATCCCAGCACTCTGGGAGGCTGAGGTGGGAGGATCGAACGTTCAAGCCCAGCTTCCTGGGCCACTTAGCACGGTAGCAATCCATGTCAGGAGCCTGGTTTATGGACAAAATTGTATATACATGGCTGCCCATCTATTGCATAGCAAGTATTTTGAGAAATTAAATCTCTTCTTATTAACACGGCCATAGTCAATCCGACCCATTGTTGAGAAACTCTGGATTGCTGATCTTTTTCTCTCTGAAAAATAATCCAAAAGCGTGTGTCTGAGGAAGCTGGTGCAGAGAAACATACTTTTCTCTCTTTTCTTGGTTCTTGAAGTCAGGGTCTGGCCTGGGGGGCTGCTGTGTGCCTGCCCCGCCATGCCCAAGGCTGGGGTTCTCTCAGGTCCGAGGGCAGCGAGGGATACTGGCAACGCTGGGTTTCTTCCAGATGACTTAAATTGTACCTCCTATGTCCCCTTCGATTTCTGTCTTTTGCTAGAATTGAAAGTAATCTTCTTTGGAGTAGCCGTCTTCCTCCGGAGACCCATTTGGCGAAAGGCAATTTTTCCACAGTGGCGCTGAGAGGGTGGTTTTAGGGTGATTCAAGTGCCTCGGCTCCAACACAGATCACCAGGCAGTCGGTTCTCATGAGGAATGCAACCAGAAGCCTCGCAGGTACATTTCACACTAGGGTTTGTGTTCCTGTGAGAATCTTAGTTCTGAGCTGATCTGATAGGAGGTGGAGATCGAGGGATGGGGTGGGCTGCAAATACAGATAAAGCTTCTCCTGCTCGCCACTTGCTGTGCGGATAGAATAAAACATTTCCAATCCCTAAACAATATCTTTACGAGAAAGTGTTTCAGGTAGAGACAGAGTGGAGATCAGATGAATCTGTCAGTGAAGTCAGGTTACACTGCTTGTCCCGCTGTGGTGGTGGTGTGCAGCCCCTTTGGAGCCCAGGAACCTGCCAACAGTCAAGCAAACTCAAGTGCAAGGGTCCAAAGGGGCTGTTTCCAGAACTGAGCTGGGGCCAGCAGAAAAGGGCTTTGTGCCTCAGTTGGGACAGCTTATTGTGGCTTGTGACATTTGACTCAAAAAACCTGTGTTGTGAACCCTCTAGCTGCGAGTAACCAGGATGCGATTGTACTCAGGGGGAGATGGGGCTGGGTGGCCTGGGCTTCAGAGCCAACTTCACAGGTGCCAGGTGAGAGGGTCACCCCAGGGGCACCCAGGCAGAGTGGTGTCTCTGGTGGCTGGAAGGGCACCCAGCTTGCAGCTGCTTCCCGGAGGATGGGGTTGAGGTTCCTTCTGAATCAAGCGTGGGCTTTAGGGACACTATGATGCATACTTTGGGAAGCCCCACATCACTTCAGAGAGGGGAATTTTATGTCAAGCTGGTGGTGTCTGTGAATCATTGAGGTTTGGGTGTTAATATCGATGGAATCACCTTTGTGGTCACAGGGAAGGGGTAACCAGAGATATTTTGGCTACAGAGATGCAGAAACCATTTCCACAAGATATATTCTTCGGGAGTTAGCACTTAGCCCTCCAAGTCAGGGGTTCTCAACCGCCGGCAGCAGACTGACTGGTGGCTGGTTCTGGCTGGTACTGATCCGGATTGGAAGTTCAGAGCTGCGAGGACAGGTGGGCAGCGAGCAGGGGCGAAGCTCTGCCTCTGGTCAGCGCCCTGCTATGGGGTTGTAAAGCTGCCGCTTATCTGACAGGGGGCGGAGCTTCACCCTTTGCTCCCTGTTTGCCTTTCCTGTCCTTTCAAAGATGTGGTCCAACCACTTACTGCCACCCAAGTGCATCCCACCCTGCCTTTGGGAAAATAGCCTCCACTAAACTAGTCCCTGGTGGCAAAAAGCTTTGGGATCATGGCTTTGACTAATTACTATTCTTGACCTTCACAGCTGCTCATGATCAAGCAGCACCTTCTGGGCACTCAGCCAGGGGACAGCCAAGCTGGCCACCCACCCTGTTTTTCTCCATGGAATGACAAGCAACTTAGCCTGCATGTTTTACTGCATGGATTGACTTGATCAGATGTTTGGCAGATTGTTAGTCACAATGGTAAAATTTAAGGAATTTTTCACTTGTGAATTATTGTGGTGGTTCCTGAGGTGACTGTCCTATTCTCTAGCAAGAGTTTAAAGCATTTTGAAACAGTATCCTGGCAGGGTGTGAGCCAGGGGTTAAAACGTTTGCCTAGGAAGCACAAGGCTCTGGGATCATTCCCAGCAGGACATAAGCTGAGTATGGTGGTACACGTCTGAAATCCCAGCACTGGGGAGGCTGAGGAAGGAAGGTTGCTGTGAGTTCAAGGCCAGCCTGGGCTACAGATTGAGACCCTAATCTCAAAAATAAGCAAATAAGCAAACAAACAAACAAACCGGCTTCTCTGAGTAATTTTTCTTATGCAACCACCCTGGTCATTAAGCACATGACTTTTACCTCAGAAATTTAAAGTCAGGAAAATGGTGTGAGTCCAGACAACAGCAGCCCGGACTCAGACTTCACAGTTTCGCCAGGCCCTGCGTGAGGTCTGCACGTGCCTTCTCTGACTGCCTGAGTCACAGGCATTAAACATTGAAACAGAGGCTTTGCTCATGAGAACAATAAAAAAAAATCATTTGGAAAGTGTTCTTAATAGTGACTTGAGGGTACAGGGGATGGTTTTCAGGGACTGTGGCTGACTTTTCCACATCATGAAAGGGGAGTTATATGGGCATTGGAGAATCTCATGGTAGGAAAGTCTAGAGGCAATGACCTTCACCTGGAAGCCAGGTCTGAGATTTGCAAGTATGAGTTGGCCACCCATTCCTCTTTGCCTCAGTCACTTGCTTGTTGTTGGGATACGATACCTAAGGCCCACAATTTAAAGGGGGAAAGGGTTGTTTTTTTTTTTTTAAGGTTTCATGCATTTATTACTGATGACAGAAAAAAGGCATGATACCTGGTTGAACATGCACAACTGTCCAGATAACCACTTTCAGCTTGATATGGTGAGATAGTCATTATATGATACAGAATAAATGTGTGCCCAGACCAAATCTGGTGCTCTTCAATCAGAGTAATTATGCTGTAGCTCATGTGTAATTCCTTAGAGTCCAAGCTTGGTCCTCCTCCAGTGTCTCCTCTTGGAGTTGTGCCAGATTTTATCACCAGCTTTTGTCTGCATCCACTGAGGAACAGAATGATTTTGCTTTTGTCTGTTGGCCAGGAATCATTTGATTTTGAAAGTCTTGTGAGAAGACATGGTGAGGCTAGGAGGACAAAGCACGCACCATGATTGTGGGCAAACACAGACGAGTGGGAAAGGCTTATTTTAGCTCACAGTTTCAGGAGGTCTCAGTCCATTCATGGGTGGCCTGGTGGGGAACAGATGCTCACAGCATCACAAGAAGGATTTGTCTGGGAAGAAGCTGGGGTAGGAGTGTACTGTTCCTGGGCTGGGGAATAGCTCAGTGGTTAAAGCACTTGCCTAGCAAGTAAAAGGCCCTGGGTTAGTTACCCCAGCACCACATCAGCTGGGTGAGGTGGCACTTGCTTGTAATTCCAGCACTTGAGAAGCAAAGGCAGGAGGATTGCCATTAGGTTGAGGCCAGTTTAGGCCACATAATGAGTTCAGGATCAGCTTGGACTACAGAGAGAAACCCTGTTTCAATAAATAAATAAAGTTTTTTTTAAAGTATATCCTTCCAGACCACACCCTCAGTGGTCCACCACGCCCTCAGTTGTCTGCCTTTTCTGAACAGGCCCTACCTCTGAAGAGCTCATGAAATTCACAGATAATCTACTGCATGAGTCTTTTGAGGACAGTCCAGATTCACTCTACAGCACTCCCTCGAGCAATGTCCTCTCTCCTCTTGGCTTCTTCAACCTCCTGCACCCGCTTCCTCTCTTCTTCCCCAGCTGCTGCTCCTCTGCGTCTCAGCAGTCCTGTAAGTGACAGCTGCCCCAGAGGTCAGTCGCCCATGCCTCCCCCCGCTAGCCACCCTGCTCTCCTGGCTGAGATCAGAGGTCCTGCAGCTCTCAATGATCTTCACATCCTGATACCTCCATTTTTATGTCTCTGATCTGGACCTGGCCCCAGAGCTCCTGGCTTATTCACATAGCTTCCTCTTGGCCACCCGAGTGGGTGTCAGATGAGCATGTCACCTGAGCTCCTGGATGCCTCTCCCACTCCTGTTCAACCCACATTCTTCCCCATGTCAGTTAAATGCAATTTCATACTTGCAGTCGCCTAGGCTCAGATGCCTCAGACTCGTGTAGGGAGTTGAATAACAGACCCCAGAAGATGCGTCCATGAACTCCCCTTCAGTACCTGTGAGGGTGAGCTCACAGGGAAGAGGAGCTTTACGGATGTAATTAAGCTAAGGGTCTCATGATGAGATCCTACCTTACTCAGGTCAACTCTAAATACAATGACAAGTGTCATTGGAAGCAGAGATTGGACTAAGGTGGCCTGAAGCCACCAAGTGCTGAAAGAAGCCAGGACCAGAGTATTCCTTAGAGCTGACCAACATAAGTACCCCTCAGTTCCAGAGTCCCAGACTCCAGAACTGTGACAGATAGATACTTGTTGTTTTAAGTTGCAAGTTGTGGTAATGTGTCACAGTAGCCCCAGGAAACAAGTACCATCGTCTTCTGTTGTTTTAGGCAATGGTACTGGAGGTTGAGCCCAGAGCCTTCACACTGAGCTACACCCCAGCTAATTTTTACTTTTGATTTTGAGACAGGGTCTCCCTAAGTCACTAAGTTGCCTAGATTGGGCTCAAACTTTCAATCTGCCTGCTTCAGCCCCCAAGAGCTGTGGGAATACAGACCTGTGCCACTGGGGGTGGTTATTATGATCATATTTAAACTTTCATTTCCTTCTCTGAAGTTCTACCTCTGGCCTTTCAGAAAATCCTGTTTGTTCTATTTCCAATTTATGCCCAGAATCTGTCCACTTCTTCCCCCTCCACTACAGCCAACCTGGTCAGACATCTTAGCCTCTCTTGTTATTGGAGACCGAATCTAGGGGATCTTGCATGAGAGGCAAATGCTCTACCCCTGAACTGCATTCCCAGCTCTCTCTCTCTCTCTCTCTCTCTCTCTCTCTC
>PVKB01000490.1:311051-498965 GCA_004027205.1 Ctenodactylus gundi | reverse complement strand
CAGGATCTGGGCTGCCCTCTGTTGTTTTTCTAATCTTGTCTCACTTCCTTCCTGCTTACTCCCTCTGACACACAGACCCTTTACCCTCCGTGTATACACCAATTATGTTTCTATCTCAGAGACTTTACTTGCAGACACCTACACAGCTCTTTAATGTCAGTCCAGTCTCACTCAAATCTTACCTTCTTGTTACTGATCTCTTAGCACCATATACTAAGTTCATCGGTTCACCTCTGACCAAATTAAAGAAGGCCGTTCACTATGGCAGGAAGGAAAAAGGATTTATTCAAAGCTGCTCTGTGGAGATGGGCAGGAACATTTGTCTCAAATCACCATGTCCTTGTGTACAGGTGTGTAGGGGTCTTTTACAGAAAGATACGGACAGAAGGGGAACGCAGAGATAATATCCATTTTCAAACTTCCTTTATTGCTTTGAGCCATCTTCAGTGTTATCTTTCTCTTCTCTGTGGAAAGGACATGGTACCCAGACCTCCTGGGACAAAGTCTATGCAGTTCGTCACTCTGCTGATGAGAGGAGGTGTTGGCTATGCACATAGCAGAAGATGTCTGGAGAGGTTGCTTACCTCTAAAGGAAAAAAATCTAACTTGTAAAGCTCAGTTTTTCTGTGCTGGTTACGCTCTCAATGAGGTCTTCCCTGACATCACTATGGGACCCTTTATATCACCACTCATGTGCTTTCTTTGTTTATTGTTTTTCTATTCCTGCTGAATTGGGGAGACCCTTGTTCGCTGCCGTAATGCCACCCTGTGGAGCAGGAATCCCTTATTGTGGGCAGAGGACCCATACAAGTCAGTGGCCTTGGAAGAACTAGACCACTGGGACAGAAGAGGGGCAAGCAGGAGGTAAGCCGTGATGGAAGCCCCGCCCTGCTGCCAGCAGGCGACGCTGATCTGACAAAGGGCAGCACTTTGCTCCTGCGGCTGCAGCTACAGCTATTTCAAAGCTACCTTCCAACAACCTGCGGCACAGCAAGTGCTTCCCCCATCACATTGGGAGACTAAACTGGTCCCTGGTGTCACAAAGGTGAGGGACCACTGCTCTGGAACAATGCTTGCTGCATGGTCAGTGCTCAGTCACTATCTGGTTCATGAATAATTGAGAATCAGACAGCGTCAATGCTGCGGTGTACCGAAATATGAGCAGTAGGGCTGCTAGCTTATGTTTCCCCTCGCTTTCTGGAGACCAAAAAGAAGACAAGAGTTCTATACTGTTCAAAGCTGCATCTTCATTCATTCATTGGTCAATAATTTTGGCAAAATACACATCACATCAAATTTGTCAGCATAAACATTTTTAACCGTACAATACAGGGCAGTCACCGCGCTGTGCAACTGATCTCCAGAGCATTTCCATCTTGTATAGAGGAAACTGTCCCCATTGTACCTGAGCCCCGCATCCTCTGCCCCTAGCTCCTGCCCCGCCAACGACTCTAGGTCTCCACAAATCTACCTGCTCTAGATACCTTGCACAAAGGGAATTGGGCAGTGTTAATCTTTTTTATTTTTCCTTTGGTTCTAGAGATCGAGCCTACGGCCTTCACATGGAGCTACTTCCCCAGCCCATTTTTGATTTTGATTTTAATAGTCTTGCTAAGTGATTACATTGCCTGGGTTTGAACCTGTGATCTTCCTGCCTCAGCCTCCCTGAGTGCGGGGATAACAACTTTGTGCCACCAGGCGCTGCCACTGGTTCGTAGCTGGGTACGTTCACTCAGCAGAATGCTTTCAAGGTGCAGCTACATAGTAGCTAGCACCTGGCAAAGCTCCTTTCTAAAAGGCTGCATTTTCCACCTGGCTTTGCAGGGGCCAGCAGCCTCCCGGCCACATCCCTGCTGCTCCAGCACGGCACCAGGACCAAGATGGACTCCGGGAGAAGCGGCACACAGATTGAGAATTGTGTGTCACTTGGCTTCCGGAAGTTGTTTCCCACAGACTGAGTGGCTGCTGGGGGTGACAGAGGTAACCTGTTGGGGTTCTCACGGAGGGAAGCCCTTTCCCTGGGTCCTCTCTGTCGCCACCTCATGCTGGTGGTGGGGGGAGGAAGGTCAACTTGCTATCCGGTGAGATGCCCCTAGTGTGCAGGGTGCGCCCGGCTCAGCTCAGGTGTTGAGGCAGAGCAGCATCTTGCCGGCTCCAGGGGCATCTCCGCCCTGGCCAGCGGAGGCCTTTCCGGTCAGACAGAGGGGACAGGCGGGCACAGAGGACCAGACCCCACTGCTAATCTGGGAGCTCAGCGGTCGGGGAAGAAGATAAACACCAGCGTGCCACACGCTGCCTGTCTGTGGCACGGGGGACGGGTGTTTCATGGGTACAGCTTCCTCTTCGCAAAGCACGTTGCTCTGGAGATCAGTTGCACGGCGCCATGACGGTGCTGAACGCTCACGGTGATGAAGGTGAGATTACATGTTACGTGTCTGTGCGGGACCCTATTCTAAGGGCTTCTAAAAGATTGGCACTCTGCTCATCTCACCAACCAGGGGCCCGTGGCGCGGGGGGGCGTGGCTTTCCCACGGGCACACAGCTGGCAGGTGCCCGTGCCTGGTGTCCCACCCCGGCAGCCTCGCTGTAGAGCCTACCTTCAGCTATTTACTCTCCCGCCTCTAAAATCTGTAAAATCATCACCTCACTTCCCTGCCTCATTCCCTGCTTTTCCTCACCCTGTTTATTTCCAGAGAAAACAAAAACACACACAAGCCAAACCCAACACCTCAAAGAATCCGTGAAATCGGCCCACCAGAAGTCATCTTACCGAGAGCAGTTGTACCCAACGGCTGGCCGGTGAGGCTGTTTGGCACTCTTCCTACATAAATCGACAAGTCTTTATTTATTTCAGCACTGGGGACTGAGCACGGGCCTTGGCAGCTCCCTCCTCCCTTTTAGTAAAATTGGAGACAGCATCAGCAGTAAAGGGGTGAATTGCTCAGGCAGGGCTCATGTTTCAGCCCCTCCTGCCTCAGCCTCCCACAGGGCTGGGATTACAGGTGCGTGCCAGCAAGCCCTGTGTGTCGGCTTTAAAGCAGCCGGGGAGGTCGGCGCCTGTGGGAATCCACAGGCCAGAGCGCGGTGAGCAAACAGTGAGTGAAACTCCGCGCGAGGCCAACAGTGCCTCGGGTTGTTTACATTGCGAGAAGATTCTTCCATTCGCAAAAGAGAACAGTGCTGACTTCCTGCAAGGAGCGGCTTGTTTATTTGACAGAATGGCCAGGGTCGGAAAACGCTGGAGTTGAAATGTTCACAGACCAATCTGATCCTCTGAGATCAGTCAGCAGTTACCGTAAGTTATCCCAAGCTGATTATGTAATCAGCGAGGAAAAAAAAAAATCGTGTTTCCTGGCTCCTTTCAAATCGTCTTCCAGGGCCACTTGGAGGAGCACGCCTCCGCGCTGAGCACGCCCCGGCGAGCAGGCCGGCCTGGCAACAACCTAGAAGAGGGGTGTCGTGTCAGCGTCTCCCCGAGCTCAGGAGACACAGCGAGTCTCTTTACAGACAGGCGGGCAGACTCAGAACTTCACAGTTACAAACAGCAGGCGCGCAGTCTTTTATGTATGTGATTTGTTAAAAATAACAACTTGCTTTTCAATCACAATTGAGGTTTAAGGGCTTTGGAGAACACTAACTGTATTCGGTGGTTGGCGGCAGCAGATTGCAATGCTGGTTTTCCAAATAATGTCTTAAAATCGTGGCTCTGAGAAATGTGTGTTGGTAAGCGCAGCCTAAAATTCAGTTACACACACACACACACACACACACACACACACACACACACACACAGAGAGAGAGAGAGAGAGAGAGAGAGAGAGAGAGAGAGAGAGAGAGAGAAAATCTTAATATTCAAATGAAACACTCCAAAAGTCATTTGCCAAGCCTTTGGTGGGTGCACGCTTAAAAATCTTCCTGGCGAGCCTGCCACACCAGTACTCTGGGAGCACCCTGGGAGCATGCTGGGAGAATTCTGGGAGTGTTCTGGCAGCTGAGGCAGGAGGAAAAATCAAAACTTTGAGCCCAGCTTGGTCAATTTAGTGACTTGGCCATCAGAATCAAACCTAAAAAATGGGCTGGGGATGTAGTGCAGTGTGAAAGCCCTGACTTGTATCTCTAATAAAATAAAATAAAATAACCTGGACTTGTTAATTGAATAGTTCTAGATTTCTTGTAACTGTAAGAACAAAACTGAATTTCTCCATAAAGAGCAAAGCCTGCACAGCCGCCGCGGGTAACTAGGTGCATGCTCATCTTCATAGACGTCAAACAGAAGACGAGTTCCAGTCACCAGAGGGCGCCAAAGCTCAAGCTGCGGGGGAACTCCGCAGCACCAGGGACTAGAAAACCCAGCAAGGGCAGGCTGCCCTAATTGTGAGTGTTTGGAGAGACTGACAATGTCCCCTACAAGGGAGGGCATCCCCAGCGCAGTGGCATCGCCCAGTCTGTCATTTCACACACCCCCCCCCCATTCAAGCAGTGCTCAGTACCAACTAAGGATGTCATCTAGCAAACATGCATATATTGAGCACCTACTGTGTTCCTAGGGAGCAGTTGTGGCCAAGAAAGGCAAAGTTCTGCCCTTACAGACCTGCAGAGTAGGGAAGACTGCCTGTCCAGCCATGCAGCCAAGGGGGCATGGATTTTGGGAAGGGTGCCCCGGGAGCTAGTAGGTTCCCTCACCATATCTGTGAACTCAAGGACGTGTAGTGTTTTTTGTGGCATGTATGTGTGTGTGTGCGTGTGTGCGTGTGTGCGTGTGTGCGTGTGTGTGTGTGTGTGTGTGTGTGTGTGTGTGTGTGTGTTGGGGATCCAGCTTTGGGCCTTCACACTGAGCTACACCCCAGTCCACTTCTTCAGTTTTGAATTTTGAAGCAGGGCCTTTCTAAATCACTAAGGTGCCCAGGCTGGGCTTGAACTTGCCACCCAGCTGCCTCAGCCTCCCTGAGTGCTGGGATGACAGGCCTGCACCGCCAGGCCTGGCTGCCTGTGGCTTCTGTAACAAGTGATTAAAAACTACATGGCTTTAAGCAATACAAAGTTATTTTCTCCCCATCTAGAGGCCAGAATCAGAAACAAGGTTTTGGCAGCGTGGATTCCCTCCAATAGCTCACGGTCCATCCATGGCCTCTGCTCCCGGAAGCTCCCGCCATTTCTTTTCTGGTGGCAACAGGATAGTCTCCGCCCATGTGGTCACACTGATGTGTGGTCCCAGAGACCACTCCAGGGACACATGGAGGAAACTCATCAAAAGCATGATTTGTGATTTCTTCTGAAGCAGTTAGTGACCTTCGCTACAGTCTGTGACTTTCCTTGGCCTATGGACACCTAGGAGGTAACCGAAAGAAGCACAAAACTTGACCGTCGTCTGGTGAAACCGAGTCACATCCTTTTCAACTCTGCACACAGGCACAACAGCCCCTTACGCTGGGGGTGTCTGTGTCAGAGTTGGCAAAACAAGATTGATTACTGTAAACTTACCTAGGCTGTCTCACTGCCTTTCAAGACCAAGGAGGCCAGGATAAGAAGTTTACGGGGACATGTAGCTTTGCCCAGAATCGCTGTGCCCTAAGCCACCCTGGGGTCCAGCAATCTCGCGTGGCTGACATTGCCCGTCCAGCCATGAGGATTCTGCCCACGGGGCTGAGTGATTCCTCCAGCTGCGAGGACTCCACCTGAGGTATGAAACCAGGACTGAGGCCGTAGTCCACGGGACCTGGGTCACCTCGGCTGACCCTCCAGGGTCGGCTTCCTGCTTGCATGAGCAGCCCATCTGGGCGTCATCAGAGGCCCCTCCAGCTACTGCTCTCCCTAGCATCCTTTTCCTGTCTTCTTTCTTACTTCTGATTAAAGCTCTTGCCCATAAATTCGTACTGTTGCCTTCATGTTAATTTTCTTTGCCATGAAAGCAAGGAGCTGCGCAGCTAGTGACAGCTTGGCCCTGTCCTTGTGCTCTCAGAGCATCAGTGCTACAGGGACAGAGGTGACCTCACTGGAGACTTGGTATGGACCGAATCGTGTGTGCTGCCCTAACCGCAGGCTGAAACCCTCACTCATCTAGGCGGGAGCTAAGGTTGCCGAGGCCGAGGCCTGGGGTCCAGATGGAGCAGGCCTGGTGCCTCTTTGGGAAGAGGAAGAGACAGGCCTCGGCTTCCTCCTTCTCCTGGCTCTGTGCACACACCACAGAAAGGCCACATGAGGACACAGCAAAGGCAGCTGTCTGAGAGCTGTGAAGAGTTACCTCACCTGAACCCAGTGCCTTGATGTTGACTTCAGAAACACAAAGACGAAAACGTCTTGTCAAGCCACACTGTCTGGTCATTTGCCCAGCAGTCAAGCCGACCAGGACGGGGCTACTGTCTGCCCCAGGGTACGCTCCACCTCACGTGCTAGGCAGAGGTTCCTGGGTCAGGACGTGGCACAGCGCTTGTCGTGGGTGAAGAGAGCCACTGAACAGAAGCTTCTAAGGGAAGGGACATTGACACGGAGCCTGGAAGGTGGCGGGAGGGTCAGCTATATGGGGAGGAAGGAGCGGAGGTTGTGGAGGATTGTCTCAGGGACTGGGCGGAGCCCAGGAGAGCCTGGAGGGAGGTGAGGACACAGAGCAGGGGCTGGTGCCCAAGTGAGTGGGGCCAGGTTTGCAGAGCCATGGGAGCCTGAGAGGGCTCCAGAGGGAGTGGGCAGCTGCAGGATGGGTTAGATGAGCGGTGCAGGCTGTTCAGAGCAGCGTGCCAGAGCCAGGTGGGTGTTTGGATCTGAACAGTTGCCCACAGGCCCATGTGTTCAAGGCATGGTTCTCAGGAGGGCACTGCTGGGAGGAGCGGAGCCTAGCAAGTGGGTTGTGAGGCTGGAGGGACACGGGGGATTGGGCCTCTCCTGGTCTCTCCCTCTGCTTCTCGGCCACCATAAGGTGGAGTCTCCCTCTGCCGCATACTCCTGCCATGGCGTTCTTTGCTACCTCAGGCCCAGAACTACAGTGCCAGGCAACCCGGGACTGAGTCTTCTGAAACCATGTGCCACAATGAACCTTCTTTCTATATAAGCTTATACATATTGGGGCCTGGTGATAGTTTCGTGGTAAAGTTTTTTCCTAGGGTGTGCCAAGCTCTAGATTCAGTGCCCAGAACCAACAAAAATTAACTTGGATACAAGGATAGTTTAGAATATTCTTAAAACAAGTTTGTCAAGAAAACCTTCCAGAAAAATTGTCCCTTCAAGTCTCAGTTTAGACTACTGGTAACAAAATCAATTCACTGAAGTTTGGTCCAGGGATGATAGTTTTATACAATCTCCAATTTTAAAAATGATAGTTTATCTCTTATTTTTTTTCTTGAGACAGATTCTCATTTTGCAGTCCAGGTTGGTCCTGAATTTACCATGTAGCCTAGGCTGGCCTTGAACTCACAATAATCCTCCTGCCTCAGCCTCCTGTGTTCTGGAATTACAGCCATCGGCCATCATGCCTGGCTATCTCTATTTTTAAACAGTAAAAAAGTAATGTTTAGGGGATATTCTTGTGGATGATTTGTTGGATCTCTCTTAGAGTGCATATCCAGAGTAGATTCTAGAAGTGGGATTCCTAAGTCGAAGTGTGACCTCCATTTTTCTACATGGACCTCTGGCAGTGCCATAATCCAAGCTCCTGGGAGAGCCACGATGGTGTGCCTTCCCACCACTGGGCACAGCCAATCCTTAGGAAGTGGACACAGGGATTGCAGTAAGCTCTGGAGTAATGGTTCAGTGCCTGACCCACACATTGACTTTTAAAGCGTTGCAGTGGGCCTCTGATGTGGGGCTGTTTATGAGGACAATTTAAATATGAGCTTCAGAAAACGAACTATCAGGTCTTATTGCTGACACTTAAAAATGTTGACAAATAATCGCCATCTTTAAATTTCATTTGGTGCCTATGGTGAGGGTGTCAATTTCTGGTGACAGTACCAGAATTTGATCCTCTCTGTGGTCCCCTGACAGTGGGTGGTAGTTGATGGGATTTTCTCACCAGTTGACTAAATAGAGTCTTCAAAGGACGATATTTCTGGAATGGATGAGTATTTATGCCTAGTATTCTAAACAACCAGTTTATTTTTATTATAAACAACCTATTATTGTATTCATAATATTATTTCTGCTGATCTCTGGAGGAATTTCACTTTGAACTCCTGTTCCAGAGTGGCACACACACGTGTGTCTGTGTGTGTGTCTGTGTGTGATAGGATGACTTGGGAAAAAGTGGGGTACTTTTTAAAAAATATTACATGCCTTGGATACAACCCAGAAACCCCCATCATAGAAAAGAACATATTTAAAGGAGAGAGAGGCAAAGAGTGCTTTATAACACATTAAAAGCATGTTAATACATGAAGTGCCAAGAAGGGTGCCTGTAACATAGGCAGGACCACGTGGACCCTGGTGGTTGGGGCCAGTGCAGTAAGGCGATGCCACAGTGTGGGGTGACCTCAGGGTTGAGGCTCACCTAACCTGAGACCAAGCATGAGCACCAGCTCGCGCGACTTGCTCCATCTTTTCTGAACAGCATCCGGAGAGTTGACTTTTAAGCACAAACACCCAAAGCCTTCACGCTCATCCTCCTAGCTGTTCCTTTACACAAGTTTGTATTTAGCACTAGAGGCCGTGTTTCGTTTGGATAGTTAGGGTTTCTAAATTATTTTGAAAACATTTGACCCCGAAGGCATGCCACAGGGCCTGCGCTCTCCTGCTTACCCCGGCCTTACCAGTTTTCATTGTCTCACTTTTGCCCCTTGACAATCTGTCCTATTTGTCTGTGCCCCAGATATACTGAGTTTTCCATCTACCCAGCTACAGCTCTCCTGGGTATTTTTCCAAAAGAACTGAAGTCATCACATCACAGAGACATGTGCAAATCCTTGTTTATCTCTGCACGGTTCATAATGGTTAAATCCTGGAAACAGTCTACATCCCCATCAGCAGAAGCATGAATAAAGAGAATGTGGTTCTTTTACACAATAGAATACTATACAGCCACAAAGAAAGGCAGCTATGAAGCATTTTCAGGAAAATGAGGTTACCTTGAGTCAATAATTCTCAGTGAAATGAAGCAGACACAAAACATTATCGCATGGTGTCTCTCATATGAGACTGTCATAAATACATGTATGAAAAGATCTGAATATAAGGGAGAGGACAGGAAGCGGGGCCATGGACTGCTAGGGGAGGAGACATGGGGACCAACAGGGGAGGAATGAGGTAAGAAGGAGGGAAAAAGTGCTAAAAGTGATTTACATGGGTGCGGACTCCCCAGGTGGCATGTAATTAACATGTTATTAAATCTGAAACTCATTCATATTGAAATAAAAAATCAAAGTTCCAGAACCTATAACCTTCCTCATTCTCTGGATATAGTGGATCTTTAGCTTCAGATCCTTAAACAAATGTACACACTCACTTCATAGCCGAGCTCCACCCTTCCTTCGTGCCCTCTGACCTTTCACCTGTGTTACCTGTGGCAAGGAGGGCCGGAGCTGCTCTGGTAGAGCACCTGTTAAGGTTTGGATCTGGGGTGTCCTCCGCCAAAGCCTCATGTATTCGGACGTTGTGGACTATCTGTGGGTTTCACATGCTACTGGAAGGTGGGGCTGGTGGGAGGAACGATCACTGATGGTGTGATGTCACTGAGGGTGTGATGTCACTGAGGGGTGGCCTCTCTCCAATGGCTCTGATTCCCCTCTTGCTGTGAGTAGCTGTCCTCCACCAGACCCATGACTGGACTGAGACCTCCTGAAACTTAGGAGTTAAAAATAAGCCTTTCTTCTCTTACAATGGGAGTGTTGGGTATTGTGTCGCAGCAGTGAAAGTGACCAAGACATCGCCTTACCCACCTACTTCTGACGTCACTCTGAAATGGAAATAAGGGGTTCCATGAAGCACATGCTGTTTCAGGCACTGAGTTGGGAAAATCAAGAGATCTGTGTTCTGAATCCCAAACTCTTAAAATGACAGTCACAGAAGATATGGGAATATTCCATATTTATATTGTAGTCTAGACAAAATAAATTACACGTAAACTGGCGTAGAATGAGTCTTATGTTATTATATGACAGTTTTAGAAAAATATGGCCTTATTCTCCGAAAAGCAATATCACCAGGCACAGTGGCACATGTCTGTAATCCCAGTACTCAGAAGTCTAAGGCATGAAGACTGCCGTGAGTTCGAACCAGCCTGGCTACATAGTGAGTTCAGGATGAGCATGGACTACAGAGAAAGACCTTGTCTCAAAAACCAAAACCAAAACCAAACCAAACCAACCAATCAAGCTGAGCTTGCAATGGCTTAGTTTATTTGTGCTGCTAGGACAAATATCTTACACTGAATAATTTACAAAGAATAGAGAGTTGTTTCTAACAGTTCTGGAGGCTGGTGAGTCCGAGGCCCATGTAGCAGCAGATTCAGTGTCTAGCGAGGGCTGCTACCGCCTTCTATGATGATGCCTTGTGTCCTCTCCTGCATGCTCATGTGGCAGAAGACAAAAGAGCAAAGGCCCAGCTGCCCCTTGGCCCTTGTTGAAGGGCACTCATCCATTCCCGAGGGCCCCATCCTCATGACTTAATCACCTCCGGTCCTTCCTCTTAATACCACAACATATATTCACCTACGTGCTAGATCTCATTCAGAACCACACCATTCCTTCAGAGGGGAGAGATGGGAGGTACATGATACGAGGAAGAGGTAGCCCCATGTGGCCACTCACACTAAAAAAATCTAAATTTGTATTCATAGGAAAATGCCGAGTTTCACCCATTCCATGGTAGGGAGTGAGAGGTGTGGCTTTTCTGGTTAGTCTAATGGTCACAACCAGCTCAGAACAACACAATTAGAGCATTTCCTTGGTGACATTTGCCCCTCCACATAGAGTTGCATAAAGTCTCATGTCTATAGTTCCCTCAGTGGCCATTAGAGTAGCAGAAGAGAAAAAAAAAAAAAAAACTTCAAAAACCAGGGTGTGTGTAGAGGCAGCAAGATAAGAAGTTTCTGGTTATGGCCCCTCGTGTATTTCTGAAATATAGGTCAGATCTAGAGAAAGTGAAAGAAACTTCCTGTGGAATCTTCATTTATAGCATGTGTCTAGAAATCTCTAAATGGAATTTCTTGGTGTAAAATAAACTGCAGAAATCTGGGATGTGTCAGTCTGCTTTATGTTTATTGAAGCCATTCTGTTTGAAACGGAAATGTTGTAAAATTATAGAGTGGTGTGAACAGCTACAATTAGTTTTAACAGACGTGACCCTATTCCTCAAGTGAGAAGCTGTCAGCGCCTCCCCAGTCAGATACAGGAAAGATCCAAGAATTCCAGAAGACCTGTTCTCCTGGGAAGAATAGCATTCCCCCCCCCCCCCCCCCGCACCCCTTTTGAAACAGAATCTCTCTGTAGTCTGGCCTGGTTCCGAGTTCCCCATGTAGACCCAGCTGGCCTTGAACTCAGGGCAATCCTCTTGTCTCAGCCTTCCAAGTGCTGAGATTACAGGCATGCCCCAGGCAATGTTTTCCTTTGATCAATATGCATCCTTTTGTAAATGTTCACTACTTTCTACACCTCCTTTTTAATTAAAAAAAGAAAAAGCCCTGCTCAAAAGAGAAACAATTGCAAGGAATGTTTAAAAAGATTTGAACTGATTGGGTTAAGTTGGAAGCTGCATGATCACAGTTAGCTCTCAAACTAAAAATGGGCGTGGGTAATACTGTAAAAACCTCACAATACAGTGTGGTAAGAACCACCGCTTACTGTATCAGAGTCTACTGTGGTTTTGGCTTTTGCTTCTACATTGAAATGCAGACTCCATTCTCTGTTAAAAGAGTGCTTGCCTGTGTGTGCTCCTTTGTCACAATGGATGCCACTTGGTGCCTCCTGTGGCAGACACCACTGACTGCCTGTGCAGCCAACAGAGAGAGCTCTGATTCCATGGTTGTGCTCTCCCCATGGAGCCATATTGTCAGGTTCAAGAAAGACCCACAAGAAACCAACATATGACCAGCAATGGGAGAACTAGGGCCTTCCACCCACCTTACCCCTGGGTGGCAAGTCCGGGCCCAACAATACTTCTACACAGCTTGGATTGGGTAGCCAGCGTGAGGGTCGGGGATTACTGTGAGGACTGAGATTTAGGTGGAAGAGAACAAAATAGGGCAGCCTGGTAGGTCAGGAGGGCAGCAGGCGGGCTATGGGTCCGTGGGAGATTGGTTCATGCAGGAGGCCAGGGCTGTCCTTGTTAGTTGTTATGCCAGGGCTGGAGAGAGTTTTGATGGCTGGGAAAGAATATGGGAGTGGATATGTCTAAGCTGAGGTCACACCCAGAAAGCCAAGCTCTGTCTGTGGGAACAACCAAGAAGCTTGGCGCTGGAGTTCCAGCACGGGAACCCCCCACGCATCCTCTGTGGAGGTGACCTTGTTTCTTTGCCAGCAGTAGAGCATGATTTCACTGAAGCGGTCATGGTAATAGCAGTTTCCCTTTCAGTGGTTGGCTTGAAGCTGGGCTCTGCCCTAATACAATGAGTGAGGTTTTCCTGAGAAGCTTCTGGAGAAGGTGTCCTCTCTTCTTTTGAGGACTTTGTGTCTGTGTAGGACACACGACCATCATGTGACCCTGGCTCCAAGCTGGTACATGGAGGGAGGGAGTTAAAGCAGAGGGACAGAGTGAATCTGCATCCTTCATGTCATTAAGCTGTTGTTATGCTTTGGATCTGGAATGTCCTCCGAAGCCTCGCGGGTTTGGAATGTGATTGAACTGTGCTCAATCTACTCATCTCCTGTGCTGTTTGTTCAGAGGTGGGGCCTGGTGGGCAGAGGTGGGTCATTGTGGCATGACCTGGAGGGAGTGGAGCTCTGGGAGGTGGCCCGGAAGGGTGTACAATAACTCTGCCCTTCCTTGGTCATTCTGCTTTCTGTCTTGCCACGCTGTGATCAACTTTTCTCAAGGTAGGCTTTTGCCGTGTCCTTCCCTCATTGCTAGCCAACCATGAAAGAACTGGGACCCCTGGAACTATGAGCTAAAATAAGCCTTTCCTGCCCCAAGTGGTGGGTGTGGGTACTGGGTCCCAGCAACAAGAAAGCCACAAAACCTACAAGCAAACCCAGATGCATGGAGGCTTTTAAAAAATGTAACGTAATTTGTGTTAATGTGTAAGTCAGATTCAGTGAAGACTTTCTGTTCCTGGCTTTCCCTGACATACTGCCTAATCCTGCAGGGTGGAAAGTACCTCTCCTAGTAGTCCTGGGGATGGAGCCGCTGGAAGAGCAAAGAGCCCTGTGCTTGGTGTCAGAGTAACAAGGGGCAGGCGCACCTGTTGCTTGCTGTCTGTGATTTTATGAAAACAGTTCAGCCTGTCTGAACCTTATATGAACAAGATCATAATGGTTAAACGGAAAATGTTCATGAAAGGCCACCAGATGGAGTCCCGTCGGGGCCCAGACTATGCCGTGACTCCCGTATGGGGGTCGTACCCTTGCAGCACTTAGCAGCAGAAACCTAGCGGTACCTACTACGTGCCAACATTTTTTCATGTATTTTAGCTTCATTTAATCATCATGGTAGCACTATGCTATTATCCCTCTTTACAAACAAAGAAAGGGGCTCAGAGAAGTCAAGTAACCAGCCCAAGTAGCTGAGCCATGAGCTAAGCCCAGGGTCTTTCAGACTCTAGGGTCTCAATTACTCTAGATTCTCTTGAGTATGAGGTTCAGTATTTGTTGATATTTAGTTGGTGTTTATTGGGCAAATGGAGCATAGTAGTTGAACATTTTTATTTTTGAGACAGGATCTTGCTCTGTAGCCCAGGCTGGTCCTGAACTCACTATGCAGCCCAGGCCGGCCTTGGACTCACAGCAGTCCTCCTGTCTCAGTCTCCAGAGTGCTGGGATTACAGGTGGGTGCCACCATGCCAGATTAATTTCTTTTTCATAAAGAGGAGCATCAAACCCCATTTTGTTTTTCTGTTGGAAAGAAAAGAAACTATTTCAAGCTTAGTGGGTTTCTGTGACCATTTCTGGCCATGTTTTTTTTTTTTTTCACAGTAAAGAGATTGTGCCCAAGGAAGCTACCTGCAGGGTTAGGTCTGAAAACACAGCCTCTTCTCTGTTGGGTGGGGAGTCTCAAAGTGAATAAAATGTCTAGTGTCTCCAATACTTTCTCTCCTAGTGGCTTCTGAGGACATGCACTGAACTCTCTTGGCTACTGGGCCATCCTGGGCACATTCCCAGGAGTCCTCTGCTCAATGTTACTCTACAGGTCCCCAGTCATGTGGCACCCTGCACCTCTGACCCCATCCTCAGTGCCAACACTGCCCTGCTCAGCACACCATGACCCCTACCCATCCACACTGACAACTGCTTTCTACGTCCTAAAGGAAAGTGTTCTGACAACATAATCAAACACACAAATAACAGAAAGAATAGATTTTACTCTAAGCTACATAATCAGCTCCTAGCTTACGAATGCGTTCTTTCTCCTAGGATAACGGGGCTTTCTCTACTTTGAGAAATGGAGGCAACAGACCATGGTGAAAGAGTTGTTTTGGGAAAGATAGCTTCTCCAGTGTGCCAAGTGACGTCCTAGGAGGCAGACTTCTGATTTTCTTATCAGGCCATGGATTTAGTTTCCTTAAGGAGCCTGTCACCTCTGAAGTAGGTGGCCTTCTTTCTTCCTGCCAGGCTTCCTCTTTCCCTTATTCACACCCCCCTCTGTCTTTCCAACGAAGCCACAGTTCCCATGATCTGCCTACAGCTTGTAATGGAACACGGAAAGCCAGCCATGCAACTATTCTGGGTGGCAACGCTGCTCTTAAATTGCTCTCTTCTGCAACTTATACACTATTTATTTATTATTTGAGACAGGTTTCCCTCTGTCATCTAGACTGGTCCTATACTCACTGTGCAGCTGGGATTCTAGGTCCACCACCATGCCCAGCTCTCAAACACCTTATAAAAATAAACAAACAAAAAACCCAAGAAGTTTAGCAATTTTGTAGAATGCCTCAAAAAAAAAAAAAAATTACCCAGGGCCAACGGGCATATATTAGTGGTTAGAGTACTTGTCAGTGGTTCCATCCCCCAGGACCACAAAAATTTAGCAGATGCCTATAATGTCTGCACTTGGGAGGATGAGGCAGGAGTGTTGCCATGAGTTCAAGGCCAGTCTGGGCTCCATAGTGAGTTAAGGACCAGCCTAGAGCAAGACTCTGTCTCAAAATAAATCTAACAAGCACTAAATTCTAAAGCAGCACCGAGGACAGAGAGAAGAATAAGAGATAGGCAGAAAAAAAGACAAGGAAAGTCATCCTTTTAAAATTGTGCTTCCAAAAAACACTGCAGTTTCTAGATGCAAAATTACCCAAGGTTTCAAAGCCATTTTCCCTTTTAGGAAGCACTCTCTGGACACCAGCCGCGTCAGCCTAGTCGGAGGGCTCGTGATTCTCCCGGTGAGTCGAGCTGGGCGCTTCCTGCCCCTGACCACCATCCTCAAGGAAGCACACGTGGGTGGTGAACCTGTAAGCTTCAAATACGTGCTGAGAGTTTGTGTCCTCATGTGGCTCAGCTGGTAGCCAACACTAGCCAAAAATGTCCTAAGAGCCATACTGCAGGTCACATGTGGAACTCAAAAGCTTCTAGTTAACTACGTTAAAAAAAAGTGAACAGAAACAAGTGGAAAATTATTAGAAAGCTAATAATATATTTTATGTATTACAATATGTTAAAGGATTCAATATGCTATGAATATAAAAATTATTAATAAGGTCTTTTATCTTCTTTTTAAAATGCTCAGTCTTTGAAATCCAGTGTGATATTAATAGCACAATCTCAAATTGCACTAGCTACATTTCGAGTCCTCGATAACCACACGTGGCTGCTGGCTTCTGTTTTGGATCACAGAGCTCTACACTATTGTTAGGCCCGGAGTTAGACATTAGTGACCTGAGGGAAAAGAGAGGGACTCAAAAATTGCATGTACATAAAGGAACAAAGATATGTATTTGTAGTCATTTGCTAAGTCAAAAACGGGAAACTATCCCATAGAGCTCGGTCGCTAGTTCCCTGGGCTGCTGACTGGTACTGCTCCATGGCTTTGGTGTCACTGGGCTGCCAGGACAGATGAGTGAAGCTCTGCTTCCTGGCAGCATGCTCCTATTAGGTTCTAATGCCACAGCCGATCTGCTAGGAGGTGGAGCTTTGCTGCCTGCTCCTTGGGAGAATGATCTTCAATTAAACTGGTCCCTTGAGTCAAAAAGATTGGGGGACTGCTACTATAGAGCACAATGACATAAAGTCACACACTGTGCACATTCCAGGGTGTCCCACCCTGTGACACGGGTGCTCACACCATAGTCTAGGGCCCAAGGTACCAGGAAGAGAAATGTCCTCTAAGACCCTTTGGCCTTGGGCTGAAATCTGCTTTAAATTAGGCATTTCACCTTCCCCAAGTTTTTTGCGTGATTACGGGAATGCTGAGTACCTAGAAAGGACAAAGAGGCATTGAGGAATTTCAAAGCAACTTCCAAGTCACAATGTTGATATGCATCAGGATTACTTTGGTTCTCTGAACCTCAGAGCTAAATCCCATACACTATAAAAGGCACCCAAACTTGCACTCAAGGCAGATGTCTTCGTGATACTGCCTGTCTCCTTGCTGGAAGATGGAAATCTCTCCCCAGGACAGATATTTTCCTGGCATGGCCTGCCTTCTCCTTCGGGGATGTAACTCTTTATTCACTCTACCATCCATTTTCCCCCTACTTCCGGATGGCCATTTATGGGTCTTGCCCGAATTCATTCATCGCCGGGTCTCGCTAAGTTGCTAAGTTGCCCAGGTTGGGCTTGAGCTTGTAATTCTCCTGTCTCAGTTTCCCAAAGTGTTGGGATTACAGGCCTGCCTCACCTAGGCCAGTTGCCTTATTTTTTTCTTTAAAATTAATTTTTTATTTTCTACATTTCTCCCTTTCTTTTCTGCTGTTTCTTTGAGAATTACAGAAAGGGAGTTTGAGAAATCTCTCCTCTGTTGGTTGGTTCGGGAAGGTGGCCCGGATTCACATCCGTTCCGCTATATGAGCCATACCTAGAGGTGTTTATCTTTTTATTAAGTGATAAAGCCACTTACCATTGCTGGACTGAAAGCAGTGAACCTGTGGGTATGTGGAGAGGGAGCAAAGGATGCCAGTGCGAAGTCGAAAGTGTTAGGCAGACACTTCTTCTCGTAAAGGCTTTTGTGGGAGGACAGAGTGGCCCTTGGCATTGAAGTCTCAAGGACTGGATGTAATACTGAGAGCAAAACAGGGCGCGCATGCATGAACATGGACGTCGGTACCCTCACAGCCACGGTAACTCCAGCATGACGGTGAGACACCATTGTGGCTCCGGTTACAAAGGTGACGGGCTGGGTGTAATTAGGGATTAAATCTGAAATTGCCAGTACATCCCCAGCGACTTGGGAACTTGACAAGCTGCCATGGCTCTGAGATCCCCGGAGGAGCAGTGTGGCTGGCTTAATCTCAATCAGGGAAGGGCGGCTGGGGGCTCATCACAGCGCTAACGATCAGGGAGGCCCTCCAAGAGGGAAGCTGACTGCTGGTGTCACTTTCCTTTGTTGTGTGCGCATCAGCTGGCTTCTTGGCAGGGGTGGTGACTTGTCTGGAAGGAGACGCGTTGCTAGGCAACTAGGGAGCTGGAGAGAAGCCCTCTCCCCCCACCCACAGGGAGGCTGAGTACCTGGAGATTCCAAGAAGAAGGATTTGGCTCTTAAAAAACAAACAAAGCCAGTTCCTACCATAAGGAGTATCAGGGTTTCTTTTTCTTTTCATTTTTTTTTCTTTTTAGCGGGAGGGAGTGTTACAATTTGGATCTGGAATGTCCCTCAAAATCCTCATGTATTTGGAAATTGTAGGATAGCTATGGATTCCGTGGGCTGTCCAGAGGCTGGGGCCTGGATGGAAGGGGCAGATCACTGGGTTGTAGCCCAGAAGGGGTGGCACCTTGGGGCTGTCCTGGAGGGGGTGATCACTGGGACATGACCCAGAAGGACACATGCTAGCTGTGCCCTTTCTTGCTCACGTGGCTTCCTGTTTCACCATGCTGTGAGTAGCTACTCTCTGCTGAGGCCTCCGCCAAGCCTTTCCACCATTGCCAGTTGCCCAGGAATGGATTCAAACCTTCTTTCTGAAATTGTGCGTAAAGATAAACATTTCATCCCTGAAGTTGTAGGTGTTGGGTGCTGTATCTCAGCAACTAAATAGTAACCCAAGAGAGGGAGGAAGGGGGGAGAAATGGGGTGGTGAATTAGTGTGAGCTGGAGTAGGAAGAGAAGGAAGGAAAGAGAAGGAATAAGGCCAGAGAGGAGCGAGTACTGAACAGGCAGAGAGGTGTAACTTTGTCTTTAAATGAGGACATACAGACAGGTAAAAAGGAGACAAGGAAAATCATAATTATACAACTATACTTTGAAAAATTGCAGCTTCAGGACACAACCAGTTACCCTAGCAGACCACACATTTTATCTTCTAGAAAACCCATTCCCAACAATTTCTGAGTATCCAAGACACAGTAAGCCTATAAACTGGGCTCCTTCTTTTCCCCTGTGCATCAGGCCTGTGCCTTTTTTCACCTGACTTCTGTCCCAAGGAAACAGCCTTGGTGAGTGGGCAACGTGTGTCTCTTATCTTCAAACATGTGGCTTCTACCGAATGGGTAGCCTGACAGATGCTCGTGGTACCTGACCTCAGTCACCCAGCTCAAGGACCCCGCAACACCACAAGAAACCCCACTCCCCACCCCATAACGTGTCTCTTCCACGGGGGCCACACTCTATGTCCTCTGAGTGTGTACTTCCTTAATTCTGCCTACTAAACTCTTTATGCCTCTCATTGAAACATTCTGAAACTTCTTTCTCTATGGCAGAAGTCAGTGAACCTACAGCCCATAGCTGCTGCAGCCCGTCGGGCACGGGAGGTGCTCCAAGCCAACCCAACAGCAAGTTTAACAGATGAAAAGCTCTGAAAATGCCCATCACTATCAGTTTGTCTCGAAGTCATTTCCTTTGTGTTTCCCTAGACCAGGCTTACCCGAAGAGGGTGGAATCTGCCCAGTAAATGAATGAAAGAGTGGTTGAAACACCCCAGAACACCTGTGGCTTTTTTTGAAGGAATATCCACAGAAATATTTATACGCCTGAGACAAAAAGTCGAGCATTCTTCTCCATGCTGGGGAGCTGATGGCTTGCTGCTTGAAACACTGTCACATGGCTAGCACTCTGGGTAATATTTATGAGTATTGATTTAATGAGAAGCTAAATTAACCAGAGAGGGTCACTGTCTGGCACATGGTGACACCCTCTGGATGAACCGCTAATAACGCAGCCGATACAGGGAAATGCTGTTTTGTGAGGAAGACGTACACAGTGGCTGGAGCAACACTTCGGAGTGCGAATTCGTCCCCGACGAAAGATTAATGTCACGGTTCCACACATACTTCCCTGGGAAGGTTATTTAGTGGGTGCTTACTGTGTGTTTGGCAGGCAACTGGCCAGACACTGCTAATGTCTGGTTGACCTCCTGCTGGTCTCTGCAGGCGAGATCCCTTGTGACCCACAGAAGCCCAAATGAAAACGACATTCCCAGGCCTTCTAGTTTTAAGAGACCCACTAAAAGGCCACTGTTTTAATTAAGAGCAACGTCAACCCTGGGGGCGTAGCTCAACAATTAGAGCACCTGCCTAGGAAGCGGGAGGGCCCATGTTTGGTTCCCAGCACCACATGATAGTTGGGTGTGCTGGTGCAAGCCTATAATCCCAGCACTTGGGAGTTGAGGCAGGAGGATTGCTGTGAATTTGAGGCCAGCCTTGGCTACATAGTGAGTTGAGGACAGCCTAGACTGCAGAGCAAAATCCTGTCTCTAAGTAAATTAAATAAATAAAAGCAAAAGCAACATTAAGTGGTTCCTGGGAGGCTGGGTGTTAGACATTAGCAGGCCAGAGGGACAAGAGGGAGAAACCCAAAGTAGCATGTTTAATGTGTAACAAAGGCCTCAAGTGTTATAATCATTTGTTAGGCCTCAGACCCAAAGCCATCCCATAGAGCACAGTGACATCTTAACGTTACACACTGTGCACATTCCTGGTTGCCCTGCGACACAGGACCTCCATCTTCAGGACAAGGCACACAACATGGTCAACAGCCCACAGGGACACCAGGAAGAGAGAGCAGGAAGAGAAAATTTCCTTAACCACCCCTCCGCGGGCTGGTTCAAATGAAGAACTCATCTCTCCCCAGTTTTTCACATGACCAAGGCCCTGGAGGAACACCAAATAGCTAGAAAAGACAAGGGTGTGGATTTGCAAAGCGAGGAGACGTTTTGGTAAGGTCCATGGTTACTCTAGCTCCCTGAAGCCCGGAACAACTCCTGTGTGCATGAAATTGTACCCACACGTGTGGTGGAGGCAGACACCTTCACGGAACGGCCTGTTTTCTTGAATAGATCTCTGCACGCTTGGACAAATGCCTCCGGGGCACTGCCCACCATCTCCCTTGAGGGTGGAATGCTCTTTACTCACTGTACAATAAATCCTTGTATGCCCGGACAGCCATTATGTATTTTGACTGAATTTTTTCATCCAGAGCACGAGAGCCAAGGAAAGCGAGAAGGCAGTTCCTGGCACCGCCAGGCCCCAGCTTCCGGTAGCAGTTCCTGTTCAAAACTGGTAGCCGGGTTTGGTGGGGGAGGTCTGTAATTCCAGCATTTTGGAGGAGGCAGGAGGAGCCCAAGTTTGAGCCCAGCCTGGACAACTTAGCGACTTAGTGAGACTCTGTCTTAAATAAACAATAAAAATCGACCCAGGATGTTGCTCAGAGCAAAGGCCCTGGGTTCAATCCCCAGAACCAAAATAAAATAAAATAAAATAAAATAAAATAAAATAAAATAAAATAGGTTCACCTATTAGAACAACTTTTCTTAAGGATGTGAACTCTGAACTCACCAAAACCAAAGGGCCACGTGGAGGCATCAGTTTTAGCCATAAGAAGAAAAGGCAGGAGACAAGCCAAGCCACAACCCTGCAAACTACTGTGATCCCAGGTGACTGGAAAGAGCGCTGGGGGCGCGATGGAGCCTCTGCCTGGCCCTGGTGAAGCAGGCACCCCCGTGGCAGCGAGGAGCCTGGGTGCTGCGCCACTGTGTTACCTAATGCAGCTCTTCCCCTGTGTCCCACGGGTAAGGCGGGAAAGGATTTGTGCATGCCACGCCTCTTTGGGGCCCTTGCCTGCTTGCAAAGAGGGGTGCCAGAGTCCCCGTGGGCCATCCCTAATCCTCCTGCCCCGCGGATCACCTCGCCCGCCGTGGAGGTGTCCTCGCGGATGGGTCCATAAGGCCAACAAAGACCCCGGAGCTTCTTTTGACCCAAAAATGGAACATATTCCGCGACTGTCCCCACGGGATACTTGGTATTTAAGCCAAAGTATTCACGTGTTTCTCTTGGGCACTGGAGAACCAGTCAAGGGCCTTTGCACTGGGATGCATCTCCCTGTTTTAAATTTTTTTTTTTATTTTTTTCAACTTGGAGGCGGGATCACTAGGTTGCCCAGACTGGCCTCAAATTATGATCTTCCTGCTTCAGCCTCCCAGAGTAGAGTGCTGGGATTGCAGGTTTGTGCCACTGGCAGGCTTTTTAAGCTGGGATATTTAAAAACTAAGTCAATCTTTGAAAGGATCATGAAGTGACCCCAGATTACGGCTGAGAGGTTCTGACTCAAACCATTGCCCGTATTGGAGGTGGATTATTGGCCCTCTGACCACCGCAGCTGAGTCACCCAGGGAACGGTCACAGATGGGTGGGGAGGAGTGGGCAAGCATGGGTTTTTAAATGTTAAATCAGAAAACCTCACAGAACCAGCAGAACTTCTGACCAGGCCAAATTGTCGCCTCTGAGGTGAGTTTTCAGGGAAACGCCCTTGCTGTTCACTTCTCCCTGTCCCACAGCAGTGGCAAAGGTACCCCAAGTCCCAGCCCAGGGGTTGCGAGGCTGGGCTCAGGACTCCCCTGGGCACATGGCATCCCAGTGTACTAGGGTGTACAAGTGCACTAGGGTGGGTGCTGGTGTTGTGTGACTGGCGTCCTTAAAGGGAGATAGCCCACCCGGTGGCGCAGGCTGTAATGTCAGCACTCTGGGAGGCTGAGGCAGGGCGACTGCAAATTCAAGCTCAGCTTGGTCAACTTAGTGACTTAGCCAGATACTGTGTCAAATCAAAAATCAAAATGACCTGGGAAAGTAGACCTTCCCTGGGGTCTCCTGGGGAAGCAGCTCAGTGCAAAGGCTCTGGGTTCAGTCCTCAGTACACCATCACTACCACCACCACCACCAAGCACACACTCACACACACAAATACACACACAAGAAGAGATTAAAGCACACAGGAAGGCTCAGAGGAAAGAATTTGAGGATACAATGAGAAGTGGCCACTTGTGGGCCAATAAAAGAGGCCCCGGAAGAAACCAAAGCCCTCAGGAATGTGACCTTGAACCTCCAGCCTCCAGAATCGTTGCTTCATCCACTCAGAGATGCTATCTGTCTGTCTGTCTATCTATCTATCTATCTATCTATCTATCTAATCTAATCTATGTATCATTTGCCTATTTATTTATTTTGGGACAGGGTCTCGCTCTGTAGTCCAGGATGGTTTTGAACTCATTACGTAGCCCAGGCTGGCCTTAAACTCATGGCAATCCTTCTGCCTCAGTCTCCTGCAGAGAGATACTTTATTACAGCCCAGACTAGGACAGGTCCCCGAGGCGTGAGTAGTGTGTGCGTCCTGAGTGTGCGCCCGCGTGCGTGCGTGCTGGGCGTGGGCAGGAGGGACCGTCTGGGCTCTCCGGGAGCTGCGGGAACACCGCGGGCCGCTCTGGGCACGCCCCACCCCGGCTGCCGGCTCGCTTTAGGACGCGCTGTTCTCGGGAGGGGTTGGGACGAGCGTCAGGGATGGAGGGAAGATGGAACCAGAGATGTGGGTGAGCAGTAGGATGCCGAAGGCAGGAAGAAGCTAAGGCGCTTCCAGCCTGCCGAGAGCCCGCCAGGAATCCCGGCGGGGGCCAGGGGCAGGCAGAAGGCGGCCCCTGCCGAAATAGAACTCTGTTTTGACGTTCTCCTCGCAGCCGTTCCCCCCACGCCTGTCTGTCTCGCCTGGAGCGAGGATGGAAAGCGGCCAGATCGCAGCCTCTCACTGCGCCATCTGGTGGCCATCGGGGCGAGGTGCTGCGGTCCTGGTGCACCTATGATCCCAAATCTAGGGCGACTGTCCCTGCTGGGAGGTGTCCAAGAGGAGATTGGGAGTGGTGGGGCTGAACTGCTTCCAACTCTCCGGCGGCTGAGGCAGGAGGGTGGCAAGTTCAAGAGCTGGGGATGTAGCTCCGGCTCTGATTTCACTCCCCAGCACTTGAGCAAAACAAACAAGAAAGTGACTTCTTTTGGGTGCCAGAGGGATGGCGTCCCAGACTTTCCACAGGAAAGCAGGAGCCCAGAGAGCATGGGACGCGGGTGACCAGTGCACTCAACCTCTGGGCTGCAGAATCTTGGGCCTCCGTTTCTTCATGTAATTAATATAGGCGATCTTGGGGATGTTCTGAGTGGATTCACTGAGATTAAAAAAAAATTTAAAAACGGAACAGTACAATTCCTGCAATGCGGTGTCCCAGTCGATGACTCATCTTTCCCTTCTTCACACCTCCTTACATTTCGATCTTTTTACACAATTTTTGAGTGGATCAAAAATTATTGTTGCCACGGGGACTGCCATTTGGAAATAAGCGTAGGGATGGGATGGGGGCCAGGAGTGTGTTTGTGTGTGTAGGGAGCAGTGGGCCGTGTAGCCCCCACTGGAATGGGGACACCCTTCAGCTCTGCCTGTGAGTCGGTCACTTACGTGCTGTGGGCCTGCCCTTGACTTCTTGTTTCAGAGGAGGATCTTACCTACGTGTGATCAAGAACAGGAGGTGGTGAGCTCCTCGTCATCCAAGTTTCGGATGATCAACTTACCTTACTAATTTTTATTTTATTCTGAGGTTTTTGAGACAGGGTCTGGCTCTGTCGTCTAGGCTGGTCTTAAACTCACTGTGAATCTCAAATTCCTGGCAACTCTCCTGGGCAGGCCTGCCGAGCTGGGGTTACAGGTGTGCACCAGCACACCCAGCTTACTCATTTTGTAAAGATCCCCTTCAGGTCTGGGAACATTACAAGCCTGTGAATTAAAGCACAGGTAGCAAGAGCCCTAGTTGCACGTGCCAGGGAGCGACATAAAGCACGCTAGCTGCACATACACACACACATAGAACATCCTGCTCGGGCTGAAGAGGAGAGGGCAGGGAACGGGCAGGACCGCGCACTGAGGAAGGTTTCTAACATGCTGGAAAAGAACTGAAACATTTTCCCTCACAGTTTTTCTTTTCTAAAATTGAAGTATCTCTCCTGCCTGCACTGGGACGAGAACATGTGCTCGTACCTGGCAGCCCTCGCCTGGCCCGGGCTCACGCCTGGCCGCCTCTGTCTTCCTGAACACTGTGTCTTGAAAACCCATGATCAGAGTGGTAAGCGTCCCCGCTTGCTACCTGGAAGATATTCATCCTGCAGGGAAGAAGGATGGGGCAGAGGCGTAACCCTTCTTGGGGCCCTACAGGCTTAAGATCAACACCTTGGCCATTCCTGGTGACCAGATGCTGTTTCCTGCCACCGCTAGGGGACTCGCAGACGCCGCCTGGGGAGCTGTCTCCTTTGGCCTGGTTTTGGGCTTTGTATCTCAGGAAGCCGTACCATATACTCTGTGCAGGCACCAAGGTAAGTAGCTTGCAGTGCAGGAGCCCCACCTCCTTCCCCTCCACAGCTCCCCTTACCACACATATCCAGGGCTTGGTGTCTAATTTTCTTTTTTTGTGTGTGGTACTGGGAATTGAGTCGAGGGTCTTCATCCTGAGCCCCATTTCCAGCCCATTTAATTTTTTTTTTTTTCATGACAGGGTCTTGCTAAGTTACTAAGTTGCCCAGCTATGCTCAAACTTGCAACCCTTCTGCCTTAGCCTCCCAGGGTGCTGGAATTGCAGGCCTGGGCCACTAGGACTGCCTTCCTTGTCTAATCTTCTTGACCTCGTCTCTGTCCCGAGCCCTTGGTTCTGCTGTGGCCAACTGACTTCCCATGGGGTCTCTGTGACTTGGCCACTGGAGGACCTCCAGCCACAGTCCTGGTGTGTCCCTGGCTCCTGTCATGGCAGTGGGGAGTCAGAAGAGCCACGGTATGCAGAGTAGGAGGCTGGATCATTAACTTTTTAATGAGGGGGTTCTAGTAACTACCCAGGTGTGACACCTTGTACCAAGGTTTTGGGCTTCAAAGCAACTGTTTAGCCAGGCTCACGGGTTATGTGAGTCGTTGGGGCTTTGCAGGACTGGCCAGCCTCTGCTCCTCATTGCTGGTGGCTTCGGTTGGGGATGTCGAGTGGTGGGGTAATGCTCAGTGACTGTGGGCTAGAATCACCTGGAACTACCTTTATATCTCAGAACTCCAGGAGTAACTTTTGTTATAAAGACGTGTCCAGACCAGGCCATAATCCCAGCACGGTGGGAGGCTGAGGCAGGAGGATTGCATGTTTGAGGCCAGCGTGGGCAACATTGTGAGACTCTGTCTCAAAACGAAAATTTAAAAGTGGCCAGCAATGTGTCATTTGTCCAGCACACAGAAGACTCTGGGCTTAACCACAGCACCACAGAAACCAACGACAAAAACCTCAGGGCCACTGACACCATGAGGACACCCCCCTCACTGTGGGCCATCCTGAGCAGCGCAGGACGGCGGCACCCCTGTCTACTCACTGGATGCCGGTATCACCCCTCGCCCCAGCTGTGATAACAAGAACGTCTCCAGTATTGTCCAGTGTCCCTGGGGGAAAGGCTGTGAGTGGAGCACCCTGGTACAGAGCGAGCTTGCCAGAACGGGCCTAGTGGCTCAGGCTTGCAAGCCAGCACTATGGAGGCTGAGGCGGGAGGATTACATGTGTGAGTCTAGCCCAGCCAACTTATTTATTTATTTATTATTCTTTTTGAGAGAGGGTCTCTCGCTGTAGCCCACGCTGTTCTTGAACACATGGCAATCCTCCTGCCTCAGCCTCTGGAGTGCTGGGATTCCAAGCACATGCCACTACACCTGGTTTATGTGGTGCTGGGGACTCAAACCCAGGGCCTCGTGCATGCTGGGCAAGTGCTCTAACCACTGAGCTATGTCTCCAGCCCTTCGGCTTACTTATTGACTTAGTGAGACTGTCTCAAAAAAAAAGAGGGGTTGGGGCTGGAGATGTAGTTCAATGTGAAAACCTTGGGCTCACTCTTCAGAGCCACACACACACACATACACACACACACACACACACACACACACACACACACACACACACCAAAACAAAACAAACAAAAACCAATCAAGTGTGCGTGCTGACTTTGACCCTATACAGCGGGCCGGCTCCCCCAGCACACGCTGTCCCAGGGCTCCATGGACACTGACACTGGCCTCTGGTCAGGACGTGTTGACCTGGTCTACCCTTTTCCCTCCAGGGGCCTCATCGTGCTGTGACTCAGCCCTGTGGGTCCCTTTTCCTGCTTCCTGTCTACCTCCAACCCCTGCCAGCATCAAACGTCTGACAGCCCCGATGCTCCACCGAAAACTTGAGAGGAGGAAGCAGGTTTACTACTCAAAGCTGGCTCTGAGGAAGATGGGGACACTTCTCACCTCGAGCCTGTATCTTGAGGGGTTTCAGGGGTGACAGGCTCTTAGGAGACCCAGGGGGGTTCAGCGAGGCTGTGGGCAGGTGGGGGCCTTCGTCAGCCAGGGTCTGCGTCCTTTCCGTGCCTCTGAGAACTGTCATCTTCTGAGGCTGTCACTCAGGAAGGGTGTCACTCAGGCAACTCAGCCTGGCGGGTGGCTATAACCCCAGCACTTGGGAGGATGAGGCAGGAGGGGCCTTTCTCTCTTCTTGCCCCTCCACCTGTATTCCCTCTTTAGGCTATGCGGTGAGTTCAGGACCGGCATGGACTACAGAGTGAGACCCAGTCTTTAAAAAAAACAGGTGTCTGTGGTGGCATAATCCCAACACTCTGAGAGGCTGAGGCAGGAGGAGAGTAAGCTCTTGTGCAGGCTGGGTAACTTGTCCTTTCGGCAAGATCCTGTCTCTAAATAAATAACAAGTAAGTAAACGAAGCTGGGGCTGCGGCTCTGTGTGCAGTCCCTGGGTTCAATCTTCAGTACTGAAAAAAAGCGCTCAGCAGTGAACATTGTAACTGTCCCAGCACAAGGGAGGAGAGCTGAAAGATAACACCGGCCCAAAGGGCAGAGTAGGGAGGGGAGAAAGGGACAGTTTGAAAGTGTCCCTGCAGGCACGGGCCTGGGTGACCCTCGACAGCCTCTCAGCTAAAATGTCACCCGGGGGTGGCTCTCCCAGCCTCCCCATTGGCTCTGCAAGGCCTCTACTTCGGCCCTAGCACCTGCGACTTGTCTCACGGGTCACACTCAGGAGAGTGACCCCATTAGCTCTCTGATGGCTCCTCCCACAAGCCCTCAGAGCTGGGCCGCGGGGCGCTTGGTCCTGGCACGGCCGCCTGGCACAGGCCTTGACATGGGAACGGGTCCTCACAGCATGTGATGAGGGACTGAATGAGCGGGCAGTGCCTCCTGACGCATCTTCTGCGGGGCCTTCTGGGTCCCCTCTTGCCTCTGGCCAGAGGCTCTGAAGCTCTAGCCACCACCTGCCAGCCCCACCCTGTTCCTCTCCAACCCGCTTCTCACAAAGAATTCTGGCAGAGAATGTGGCCGAGTCCTTCTCTGTCAAACCCAGGCTGCCCTGGAACCCAGAGGTGCGGTGCATCCCAGGATGAAGGCGGAGTCTGAGGAGAAGGATCCGATTCCACAATATTTTTGAAGAAGCAGACTGCGCTCGGTGGTGGCCTTCGTCACCTCCCGCCCCGCCACCCTCACTCCCTCTTTGCAGTGTGGGCTGCCAGATCCCAGCGTCTTTGGAGATGTGACATTCTCGACAGGACACAACACAGATCGAGCCCCTGTGCAGCCTTCTGGGAAGTGTCTGGTTCTGAGCCCATCGGGGCCAAGGGTTTGATTCTGATGCTCTTGCTAGAAGTGATCACGTTGCTGATCACCGAAAAACTGCACTTTTAGAGGACGTCTGTTAGAAATTATTTCAGCAGTTTTTTTTTTTAAACTGGCTTGTTCTAGTTTTGCTGGCGTGTATCCTGAGGGACCTCGGGAAAGCAGGGGGACGGAGTGGCACCTGAGAGTCCAGAAGGCGGCTCTGGCGGTGCCAAATCCCGGGAGGTCTGGGAGCGCTGGGACTTCCACCCTCCAGCTGTGAGACAGATGTACGTTGCCTGATGGAACAGAACTGAGGGTGGAGTCCCAGCTCTGAGCAGCCCAAGGGGGCGTTGTCACCAACATCTCAGGCAGGAGGGCCAGCGCCAACCAAGGGAGGGCATCGGGATAAACAAAAAGAGAGAACAGAAGAGAAAAGCAAGCGCCATCTTTGTTTTTCTTTTCTATTTTTGTGGTGCTGGAGATGGGACCCAGAGCCTTCACACTGACGTCCGTCCCAGCTCAGGTTTATTTTATTTTACTTTGAGCAAAGGTCTTGCTAAGTCGCTAAATTGACCAGGTTAGGATCAAACTTGGGATTCTCCTGCCTCAGCCTCCCAGTGTGCTGGAATTACAGGCCTGTATCACCAGGCCTGGCTGCATCTGCTGCATCCAGTCTTTGAAATTCTTTCTTCCTTTTGTTTTTTTTTCTTTTTTTCAGTACTACTAGGGATTGAACCTAGGGGTCACTGTGGCTCACCTCAGGCCCCTTCTCTTTTTTAGTTTGAACCCAAGCTCGCCTCAAGCTTGCAATCGTCCTGCCTCGGTCTTCAGAGTATCTCCAGCCTCCGTTAGTTGGTTGGCTATCACGTTGTGTGGGCACCTGACCGAGCAGCCGGAGGTCTGCTGCCTCGATTGGCCTGCTAGGTTCTCGTCCTCGGGGCTGACAGATTTCTTGCTTTGCTTTGCTATGTGACATTTCTTTTTCTGAGGAGCACAGCTGGGCCTAGGAGTCGGCCAAGTCGCCGTGGTCCTGAATCACGTGGCCGTGGCTCACTGCGCTGCTGCTGATGTCTGCTGGGCATGTGGGCCCAGATGCAGGCTCTGCTCACGCACCAGGGGTGACAGCTGCGCTGTTCTCAGTACGCCAGCTTCTCACATTTTCTCATCAAGAGGGGGATAGCTTGTCCTTTTCTTTTTGCCTTAACGAGTCCCGGAGAAGCACCCAGGGAAGCACACTATCGCTTTTCTCTTCAGATCCCAAACCCATGTCTATCTGTGGAGATTTCTTTACTGTCTGCTTAACGAAGGGACTGCATGACATGTCCACGCACAAGAAGTGCAGCGACACGTAAGCCTGGAGCACATGTTGAGGAGAACTGCTGGGATCTAAGGCCAGAGGAAGGGAGCTGTGCCTGGAGCACAGGTGGCTTGGGGGATCTCCGTCCAAAGCAGGGGCTGGCCATCCTGAGGTTGCAAAATCCAGGCGATGTCTCAGCTTAACCCAGGACTCTACTGCAAGGACCATGAACCCAGATGCGTCCCTCAGCCAGCTGGCGGGAAGGACGGGGCCGATTGGCAGAGATGCTGGGGCCAGCCACTGTGACCTGTGCTGCGGCCCTGGGCTCCCTGCCCCCCAGCTCACCTCAGATTTCCTCCCATCTTGGTCTGTTCCCCCTTTTCCCCCCAGCACTCCAGAAGCTCCTCCGTGGAAACTGTGGAGCCCTGGGCAGACCCTCTGGCATTCTTCCCCAGCACCCAGCTCTCCTCTTGTCTCCTGCCACTCTGGAACCTTCCACTGCCCTCTGCATCCTTCCTGGGCACCATGGATGCTCACGCTGGTGCCCAGCAGCTTGTCCACCATCCCCAACCCTGGACCCTCCCTGGGGCTGCAGTGAGCTGGCGTGAGTGAGCAAACTCTGGAAGCTCTTGGGCCTTGGTATTCCTGTCTGTAAAATGGAGACATTTTGCAGCGTCATGGGAGCGTTGGGTGAGTTCCACCAGAGACTGGTGTACCTAGCTGGTGTGTGGTAATGGATCCTGCGTGAGCTCTGGGGATCTGAGGGTCGCATCACCTCTGGTGACAGTAGGGGGTCATGGGGGCCGTGTGGACAGATGCTGAAGACTGACCCTCCAAGCAGTAGCACTTCAGAGGGTTTGGGCAAGTTTGGGCAGCCGGCTAGAATCTGAGCCAAGGAACTCAGTTCTTTTGTGTGAAGTTCTAAGTGTCTATATCTTTAATGGCTGTTCTGCTGGGACACTACACCTGACACCCACAACTTGCGAGACAGTTTTAGAAGGTCTCAGTCCATTCACGGGCAGCTGGCAGTAGCATAAGGATGTGGTGGAGGCCGAGCTTGAGAAAAGTTTCCCGAGGTATGGCAAGACAGGAAGCAGAGGAAGAGACCAGGAAGGAACCAGAGAGGGAGATAAACTCTTCCGGGTCATGCCCCTTGGGATCCGCTTCTTCCCACTAGGGCCCACCTCTGAACAGCGTAGGAAATTGTAGACTAATTCACTTGATCCAATTAACCCCCGCAACCTGATCACCTTACAATGATATGAGGCTTTTTGATGTAAATCACAATGATGGCCCCGATGTGTTTCTAATATGCAGCCAAAGAAAAGGTCGTGGGGGCAGTGCAACCTTGGACTGGTCACTCACCTCTGAGGTTCAGTTTCTCCATCTGAAAAATGGGACTAAACTGGTTACTTTACTGATCACAAAGATTAGATGAGCTAATTCTGCAGTGGTTGGCACAGGGCCTGGTACAGTCCTCCTGTTGATCGTTGAGAGCTGCCAGGGTTGACAGCAGAGGCCGCTGTCGACGGAGGCCTTCTCAGCCCACCTGGGCCTTCTCAGGGTCTTGGCCCATGGGCATACCCATGTCTTGCTGCTCTGGTCTCAGCAAGTTTATAAATCAGGCTCCAACTGTAGACACAGGGCTAGGTGTGAAATTCAGGTAAAGTCAACACCCCTGTTCTAAACCACTTAGCCCCAAATACTATTCAGTCTAAAATATTAGTCATCGTTATTTGAGCCAGTCAGTCGTGTTAGTACCCTTCATCATTGCTGAATAATAGCCCATGTGCAGCCTGTTACCTGATTTATGGATTACGTTTTTGTTTAATGAATAGTAACCTGGAAACATGGCTGCCACTTCTGATATTATTTCTGTGGAAATCTGCACGCGGAGGCCTAAACACTCAGCTTACAAATTCCCTCCAGAACACGACGTCGGCAGAGTGTGAGTGCATGCGGGAGTTGGCAGCCTGTGTGGATGGGTGCTTTGAGCATGTGCCTGGGTGTTTATGAGCACGTGTGAGTGTCTGAGTGTGTGTCTGTGGGCTGGGAGGGTGCAGTGTATGTGGGTGTGCACCAGTGTGACTCTGTGACATGGGAAGGATGCCTAGCAGGGCGTGGTGGGGGGGCGAGGGCTCCTGTTTCTCCTCACAGGTCTCCAGATTCTGCTTCATTTCTTCTCCTAGTCCTTATGTAAATGTAAGACGACTCAAATCGAGACCTTCTATTACCATCAAAGCAATTCAAACACTTGGCGGCCATCCTTCTGGGAAACCCAGATGGCCTGAAATCACACAGCATCCCAAGACGCTCTGCTGCTTTGGAGCCCAGCCTTACCACCAAACATGGCTGCTCTCGGCTGCCCCCAGGAGGGGTTGGAGGGCTTGCAGGTGTGGCAGAGAGGAGGCAGGGGGACACCTGTGGACATCCCGTCACACGCTGGCGTCTGTGCTCTTGGCTGCCCTCACACTACTTCATCTGCTTATCAGAGGAGTCCCATGAGCTCAGAGTTGCCACTTCTTTGTGAGGAAAGTGTGTCCGGGGAAGTCCAGCACCTGGCCCCACCGGGCGTGCGTGCCGGTCACCCTCAGCTCTTCTACCCTTTCCCTACGTTACACTGGGAACTCAGTCACATCTTCTTTTGCATTTTGCTCTTCTCTCGTGTCTGTCTTTTTATTTTATTTTATTTTTGCGGTACTGGGGGTTGAACACACGACCTTTGCTCTGAGCTACATATAGCCCTACCCCCTTTTTATTGTTTATTTGAGACTTACTTTTGCTAAGTTGCCCAGGGTGGGCTCAAACTTGGCAATTATCCTGCTTCAGCCTCCCAAAAGTGCTGGGATTGTCACCAGCATGTGACCCCAAGCCTGGCTCTTGTCTTTATCTTTAAGCTTTGCTGGGCCATCCTTGGTATCAGGCAGGTTCGGCCAGCGCTCGTTGGAACCCAGCTGTAACTCTTCGCTCCATGTCCGAGACAAACACCTCCTCCATGGAAACAAGAGGCATTGACCCATTTAGCGTGGCTTTCCACAGCCCAGGGCTGCACGATGCAATTGCTCCAGCTTCTGAAAGGGGAGAAGGTATTCTGTAGGATCGTGACAGTCCCTTAAGCTTTTGAAGCATAGAGAAAAATGTGGCAAAACTTCAAATTTCATTTACCTGAGCTTGATTTACAAATTGTTACACTGCTGTAGGGTTATTGAACCTATCAAGACTTTCTGCAGATAATGTAACAAACCCCAGGCACGCAGAGAGCTTCCCGCGGCCTAGTTTTTAAACAGGAGCGGCATGGTCATTGGTATTGACATGGCCCTGTGACTCCTGGGTACCAAGGAAGGAGAGGCATTTTCTTCCTTTTTCTCTTTCTGTGCCCCACCTGCTGGAGCCGGGACAGCCCCACCCTGATGTCCTGCCGGCACGAGGGTGATGAGTTGTAGTTTTTGGAAGGATGAGGAGAGAGGAGACAGGGTAGGGCCAGCGAAGTCTTTGGGAGAATGCAGTGGGAACACTTCTGCGAGAAAGCATTTCCTTCTTTCACCCCTGATTACTCTGTTAGTATGTATTTGTGGTACATAATAATTATATTCAACTTGAGGAATTGGTGCACATACATGTATGTACATGTGTGTGTGTTTTTAAACTGAGGATCAAGCCCAGAAGCTTCACACTGAGCTACCTTTGCAGTTCATTTTTATTTTTGATTTCAACATAAGGTCTTGTTAAGTTGCTAAATTGTCCAGGCTGGGCTTGAACTTGGGACTTCTCCTGACTCAGCCTCCCAGAGTGCTGGGGTGTTGGGCCTATACCACCGGGTCCCGCTTAGGACATAATTTTTTTCTGTTGATTACAACATTATATATAAATAGTTACATTTAGAACTAGTTCAGGGTTGTTTTTAAATCACCAAACTCTGGCCCTCTGTGATACCTATGATATAATTTTAGTAACAAAAAGATTAAATAAGAAGCTAAACTCTCAGAAACTCTTACAGATTCCTCTTCAGTTTATATAGATAACTTAATATATATAAAATATTTTACTATCTTAGCAGTATGGCATTTGCCCTCTAATTATTTCTCCTAGTGTGGAGGCTTTTGCAGGTAAATGGAAGAAAATTGAGAACATCATGCTTAGTGAAGTAAGTCAGAAGCAGAAGGTGAAACATCGAATGGTCTCTCTGATATGAGAGACCCAGAGCACAACTCTTATGGAACTTGAAAAACAAAGTGAAACATGGGGGTAGGGCGGGGAGGGAGGGAGGGTAGGTAGAGTAGGGGGAGGGACAAAAGGAGAGGGGAGAAAGTCTTTGTCACCTTGACAAGATATGTATGTGCACAAAATCCTCAACTTCATTGTAATCCTTAAATTTTGCACTAATACATAACAATAAAATGGGGGAGGGGAAGAAAATATGAAAAGTGACTGCGAGTGTGTCTCAGCGGTAGAGCATATGCTTGGCATGCGGAAGACCCTGGGTCCAGCTCCAAACCCCCAACCAAACAAAGACACGTGTAAACTAAGAAAGGGTACACATGCCAGAAGGTTCTGAACATACTATCGATTCAGAGAAAATGCCTTTCCTCTTCACACAATCCAGGGAAAATGTCAGACAGACTCTAACTCTTGTTGGCTTTTGTTAGCACTATAATAATATTTCAATAGTGGGATTACCTGGAAAGTTTATCACTGCAGAAGGCGAATGCGATTCAAGCCCTGTCATTGCATACCCTTCTAGAGGCAGAGCCCACCTGTAGGTCACACAAGGTCTCTTCTAGCAGATACTGGGGTTTGAAAGCACTCCTGGAATTTTTAAAATTTTGTGTTGAGCATCTCTTAGGAGCCGAGTTTGGGACCTGACTGGTGGCTGGGCTGGGCTGGGAAAAGTTGGTTCGAGGCCTCAGGACTTGTCATGAAGTAGAAAGATTAGATTCCAGTGACAAAGGCAAGAAGGTCATGCTGGAGGTCGTGTTTTATTTATTTGTATTTATTTGTGCATTTTTGTGGTACTGAGGATTGAACCAAACCCTTCATGCTGAGCTAATTCCTATTCTTTTCAAAAACGTTTAACTTACTTTAAGACAAGGTCTCATTAAGTTGATAAATTGATCTGGCTGGGCTTGAACTCATGATCCTCCTGCCTTAGCCTCCCAGGATGTTCTACAGGGCTGGTTAGAGCCATTGTTTTTTCTCTTTTCTTTTCTTCCTTCCTTTCTTTCTTTCTTTCTTTTTTGAGGTAGGGTCTCGCTCTGTAATCCAGGCTGGTCCTAAATTCACTATGGAGCCCAGGCTGGCCTTGGACTCAAGGCAATCCTCCTGCCTCAGCCTCCTGAATGCTGGGATTACAGGCATGAGCCACCACGCCTGGCTTATGTAGTGCTAGGGAATCGAACTCTGGTACTTAGTGCTTGATTTAGGGCTTGCTAGGCAAGCACTTGAACTGCTGAGCCATTCTTCCAGCCTAGAGCCATTCTTTTAAAGTGAGTCCAAGGAATCAGAAGATCCTCAAAACAGGAGTGATACACACCCAAAGGCTGCCTGCTCGCCCCTCCTCTGGCTGTTGCCCCCTCTTCCAGCAGTTCTCTGACTCTAAGAGCCATTGCCTGCCCACAGGCTCATCCCGACCTCCCCTTGAGGGCAGGTGACGTTGGGAAGTTGTTTTACTAGGTGGCCATGTGGGTCGGGGTGGCAGGCTTGCAGGTTAGAGTTTCTGCCAGGTACTGAGGCCAGAACATTAATTGATCATACAAGCAGGTCTCAGTGACACCCTGGACATCCTGGACTGGCCTTCTTAGGTTGTCCTCTGTGTTTCAGGAACAAGTACGGCAGAGGGAACCGTGAGCAATTCTGGCCCGCTGCGGGTCACAGGTTCTTCTGAGCCATCTGTATCTTCTCTGCGTGTGTGGTTTCTCAGATTCTCTCCTGAGCTGCTTATTAAACATAACTAGTCCCCCATGAACGAGTTAAATAGAACCTTTGACGTGTTTTCGTCTTACATAGTCCGAGAGACATTTTTACTTTTGAAAATATCTTTTATCATTAGGCATATATTATAAGAACTGTAGATACATTTATTTGACAAACACACAAAATCCATTTCTATAGACCAAGTGCCGCTTTAAATACTTTCTAGGTATTAATTAATTTAAGCCGGGTGTGGTGGTCATCCCAGCATTCTGGGAGGCTGAGGCAGGAGGATCAAAGTTTGAGTCCAGCCTGGGCAACTCAGAGACCCTGTCTCAAAATTAAAAATGAAACGAGGGCTGGGTGGCAGCTCAGTGGTAAGGCTCTGGGTTCAATCCCAGCGCCACACAGAAAAATGTGCGAAATAATTCAACTTTTAAAACAAGGGTTCTCCTTTAAACTTCTTCTTAGTCCTTTTTTGGTCCCATTTATGAAATTGAGGCTCACAGAAAGTCAGAATTTGGCCCATGTTCGCGTCATCATTAAACGCCAGGTGTGTGTCCGAGGCAAGGGTACTTCCCAGGCACTAGACGACCAACGGCTTATTTGCCCAAGCTGGCCTCAAATTTCTGTCCTCCTGCCTCAGCCTCCCAGTGTGCCGGGATTACAGGTGTATGTGATCAGACCTGGCTGTGAAGTTGCATCTTTAGAGAGCAGAATGTGGGTACTGGCAGAGGGGAGGGGCTCGGTGACCAGATGCTGCAGCCGCAGCCATGCTGGGGAGGGCTGGCTCTGCCACGGTGACGTGGGGCCGGCCGCGGGCTGCCTGCTGGAGGGCCAGCTTGCCATAGTGGTCTGCTTCTTCCAGTGAGGGCACTCTTCTGCTTCTGACGTGTGTTCTAGCTTGTTTTTATGTTGTTAGTTTGTTGTTAGTTTGTATGTTGTTAGTCCAGGCTGGTCCCGAACTCACTGTGAAGCCCATGCTGGCCTCTAACTCACGGCAATCCTTTTGCCTCAGCTTCCTGGGTGCTGGGATTACAGGCATGCACCACCACACCTGGTTTATATGGTGCTGGGTAATTGTACCAGGCCTTGCATTTAGTAGGCAAGCACTCTAACTGTAAGCTACACATATATTAAAATATATATGATGATTATATCAAAGGAGAATGGAGGTGGCTGGGGAGAGAGCACAGCTGAAATTTGCTGGGCCTGGGTTCAAATCCTGACCCTGCCATCCACTGGGTGAATAAAGATAGAATAGGCTTAGTTACTGCTGCTGAAAAATCTCAAAGGGATTTTTTTTTTTTTTGTACTGGGGATTGAACCTAAGGCCTTCACACTAAGCTATATCCCCAGTCCATTTATCTTTTATTTTGAGAAAGGATCTCACTAAGTTGCTAAAATTATGATTTTGATCTGGAATGTCCCCCAAAAGTCATGTATTTGAATGTTATGGGTTATCTATGTGTTGGGGCCCTCAGGGCCCGAGAGCCTCAGCATTGCTGACCTCGGCCAAGTTCCTTTACCGTTTGAACAGTGTGAAATTCCAGGTGTTGCTTGTTTACTCAATTTAAGTCACATGTTGTTCTGACCGTTTGCACGTGTTGCTTTGACCGTTTGAAATTCCAGGTGTTGCTTGTTTACTAAATTTAAGTCACGTGTTGTTTTGACCGTTTGAAGTTTGGATCAGGTGTGGAAACCCGTGACTGTTAACTGGTGGGAAGGCAAGGAGAGTATAAAGGCAAGACTGTAGATAATAAAGTGTCTTTTGCAGCGACCCTTGCAAGAGTCCGGTATTCTTCAATCCGCACTCTTCCTCTCGCGTTCTCGTTGACTGAGCGGGCTCGGTCATCTATGGAATCATATGCTTCCAGGAGATGGGGGCCTGATCTGGAGGGGTGGATTATGGGCCTGTGGTGGATTATAGGTATGTGGTGGAGGGTGGGTGGATAGTAGATTACGGATTACAGGCATATGGTGGATTAGGGGCTTAAACCTGGAAGGGGCAGAACACTGAGGCTGGACCTGGCTCTCCCTCCCGGCCTTGGCTTTCTGTTCGCGTGTGGAGCTGCCTCAGCCATGGGCTTCCACCATTATAGCTGGCCACCGATCAATAGATTGTGATCTTCTGAACCTGTGAGCTAAAATAAACTTTTCCTCCCCTAATTTGTGCATGTCAATGAAAAAGTGACTGACAGAAATTTGGCTCAAATTTAGATCCTCCTGCCTCGGCCTCCTGGAGTGTTGGGATTACAGGTCTATGCCCCTGGATCCAGTGATGAGGAAGATCTCAGCAAAGCCTAGGAATAGATAAAGGGCCCAGAGTCTTGCTGAATCGGCCGAGGAAATAGTTTAATTGAGGAGGGCTGACCCCCTGTTGCCTGGCAGCCTGCAGGAGGAGGGGCCTTAGTCCTTGGCCAGGAAGCAACTGCGGACCAGACCTGAGACCGGCAGCCACAGACCTGGGCTCTCTTTGTTTCTGTTCCAGTGCAAAGGTTACTCGGCTGCAGGAGTCCGCCCTTTTTAACTTTCTTCCTAGACTCTGTTGACACATAAGCCAGGGAGGTCAGCCGCCAGCACCTCTGATCTTCTGCTCCCTGCCAACAGTGCCGAGACCTGGAGTCCCTGGGAAAGATGGCGGGGAACATGACCCTGTTGGCTGCGGTCTCTTTCCTTTCTGCCTGTCAGCAAAGTAAGAGCCACGGGTGGGTGGGTGGGTGTGTGTGTGTGTGTGTGTGTGGATGGGGGGAGAGAGGGAGGGAGAGAGAGGGATTGGAGTGAGGAGCTCTGATGAGCCTTTGGTCTGGGACAGGTGGAGATTAGGAACTTCCCAGAGGTTAGTTCTGGGTCTGGGCACTCGGTGCCCAAAGACTTGCATCCCACTCGATCACGACCCCAATCCATTCAAACAAACATCAGACGGGGGTGTAAGCATCAACCACGAGTCCAGACGTGATCCTGGGCCTGGTTATGGTTCTTGAAGCCTGGTTCTTTTAATTAATGTTTTCTTAAACTGCCTATGGCGGGTCGGAGTCTCAAGTTAGAGCTCCTGCAGAAATGGGAGCTTTAGAGTAATTAATTCTAAATATTAAGCACGCCTTCACACTAGGATCCCCCGGCCCCAGCTGCCTGCTTTAGCGGAGGGCTCTTTCTCCACGGGAGCCGCCTCCGCTCAGCTCCTGGCTCTGAGTGCCGGGCGAACAGTCGTGATCCCCACAACAGGCCTGTTGTTCAACATGCCCTCCTTCCTCAGTCACAGCTTCCCGCCCGCCACTGTCCCCGGCCAGCAGGCGGAAGGCCGCATGAGTCAGCACTTTGGGAGGGTGGGGGGAGAAGATCTCAAGCTCGAGTCCTGTTTGCGCACCAGCTCCTGGCGTCTTACCCACAATGCTCACAGGCAGAAGGGGCTGAGCGACACTTTTTAGTTTTATTTTATTTTATTATTTTTGGACAAGGTTTTGTTCTGTAGTCAAGGCTGATTATCAACTCGCTATGGCTGTTCTCAACTTCATAGCAGTCCTGCCAAGTGCTAGGATTACAGGTGTGCACTACCACGCCCTGCTAATTATTATGTGGCAGGAGGGAATTGAACCCAGCGCCTTCCCACTGAGCCACATTCCCAGACCTTGTTTCTCTTGTCATTTATTTTATGAAAGGGTCTTGCTAGTTGCCCAGACGGGCTCGAACTTGAGGTCGTCCTGCGGGCACCGCCCAAGGTGCTGGTTCTGTGCAGGCCTTCCGCTTCTGGCTGGCGTGGGCAGGGAGGCCCTGCGTGCGGGGGGGCGAGTGCCGGTCACGCGCACGGAGCGCCCGGCCACTCGCCTGATGCGGGGGTCGCAGCCGTGCGGCGCCGTCCCCAGAACCAGAACCCGCCAAGGAGGGCTGTGTTGGAGGAGCGGGGCCTGCAGATGCCAGGCGTCGCGTAGGAGCGGCTCGGGTTGGAGGACAGGTGCGCGTCTGCAGCCTGCCAGCTGAGGCCGGCCAGACTGGGAGCTGGGCGCCCTCACTCAGTGCTCCCAGCACCTGGGCGCCCCCCCGGAGAGAGCTCGGGAGAGGGAGGGGGGAGCGACGCTGGCGGTTCTCAACTCATGAGAAAATGAGGGGCCCGGGAATTAATTAGGGCGTGAACAGGAGGCGGGAGCCTGGAGGGGAACGGTGGAGGATGCAGACACCCCGAGAAGGAGGAGTCCCCAGAGCACGACTAGACGCCAGCCGAGGGAGAGGAGGGCTGCACTGTTTGCACTGGTTTAATAAAATAATCCCACCGAGCTGCTTTCCAACTCGTCCTGTTATCCCGGGTTCCCTGCAGCGGCTCCTCAGCCCCGCCTGAGCGTTTGAACCGTTGTGCGATGCTGGGGACTGAGCCTGGGCCTTCACACCAGCTCCGTGCCAGCGCCCTCGCTGGTTTTCATTTGGAGATGGAGTGTCTCTACTTCAGTGAGTTGCCCAGGCCGGGCTGGGGCTTTCCCTCCTCCTGCCTCGGCCTCCCAGAGCGCTGGGATGACAGCCCCGCGCTGCGGGACGGGCTGGCCAGGCCCTGGTTTAGATCTGACGGCGACGGATGTGCCCTAGCTTAACCCCGCACTCCCTTCCCGTGCAGGTTACTTTGCTTTCCAAGTTGGGCGGAAAAGACTCAAGTGCAAGGTCAGCCCCCCGGCTGTCACCGGCTCCCCGGAGTTTGAGAGGACATTCCGCGCACAGTGAGTAGCGGCTTCCCCCCTTCCCAGGGGTCTGCAGTGGCCACACAGGGTTTCTGGTTAGGGGGAAGCGTTTCGGAGAAGGCCTTAAGGATGCTCCGAGGGGCTGGAGGCGTCCAGCCGTGCTCTCAGGCTCATTGCCGGTTCAGTGAGGTGCGCTAACCTAAGGACTACATCTTAGCAGAAAGTTCTGTGTTTGGTGACACTGGGGACCAAGCCCAGGACCTTCCCACGGGGCTACATCCCCAGCTCACTTTTATTTTTGATTTTGAAGCTGGGCCCAGTGATGCAGGCCTGTCATCCCAAGGTCAAGCCCAGACTCAGTGAGACTCCGTCTCAAAATCAGAAATGAAAATGGGCTACGGGTGTGTGTGAAGACCTTGGGCTCGATTTCAGTGGCGTAAGAAATGATAGAGAAAGAAAAAGAGTGTGGGACATCAGGAGGGGTTGGCAGGTGTGGCTAACCCAGAAACAGGACCACGGCAGAGCCTGCAGTCCTGCCACAAGGGCCAGCGCAGCGACCCGAGCAAAGATGTTAGAGGCTTTCCTCAAATGTCAGGGGATCACTAATTGGGTTATCTGTGCAAATTAAAAAAAAAAAATAGATACAGGAGAGTGAATGGGAGGGTCTGAGTATACAGCTGGGCTTTCCGAGGGATCACCTCCATGGAGGATGACTGGCCGGGAGCCACCTTTCTTCCCGGGAGCCCCTAGATGTCAGGCTCTGTAGGTCACCTTTGTGGGACTGTTTTGTTTCTGAAGCAAAAGTTCATTCATTCATTCACTGATTAATTTCTTTTTTCTTTCTATACTAGCGATTGAACTTAGGGCCTTTGCACTAAGCCGCATCCCTAGGTGTCTTTCTGTTGTGTTTTGTTTTTGAGACAGTCTTGCTGGGTGCTAAGGGTGGGCTCAAGCTTGCGGTCCTCCTGCCCCAACTGTTCGGAGACCTGGGATTATGGCTATGCACCACCATTCCCGGCCTCTAGAGAAAATTCTTTAGGCCTTGGGGAGCGAGGGCTGTGAGGTTGGTGTGGGCCCGCCAGGCCTGACTGCTGGGATCAAGGTGACCTGTGAGAATCCTCCTGCTGGTCTCAGTGCTGAGCGCTGTCCCCTCTGCCACCCTTCGTGACCCTCTCTAGAGGGTCTGTGACCCCACTTCTCCAACAGTGGAACTCCCAGCTCCTGTGATGGGGGGTGGGGAGTGGGGAGCAAAGTTCGCTCTAAGGCACGTGGTCTCTCAGGCAGTTCCTCTGTCATGGCCGGTGGCACTGGGGCCAATTCCAGGCCCCTCGAGGCTCTGGGACATGCCTGGTCTCTCCACTGCGGCTGCCAGCTTCCTGTACTCTGCCTGCTCGGCCCTGGCTCCTCCAAGCCTGTTCCTTAAAGACTTGCCACCAGCTCTCTTCCTCTCTGTTGGCTCTCTTTGTTCTAGGTGGCTTGGGATGGTCTTTTTATTCTTTTAGTGAGGCATCAGGAATGAAAAAAAAAAAAAAAATCCCGGTCCCTCTGCCATGTTTAGTAGGAAGTCCCTGTGATAGGCTCTTGGTGCCTTTTTTTTTTTTTTTTTTTTGTAGCACTGGGAATTGAGCCCAGGACCTTTGCATCGACTATATCCTTAGCCTGTTTTATTCTTTGATTTTGAGATAGGGTCTTGGTAAGTTTCCCAGCCTGGCCTTGAACTTTCAGTCTTTCTACCTTAGCCTCTAGGCCTGGGCCACCTGGCCCAGCTTCTCAGTGCCCTTTGAACACCTGTTCTCCCAATTCAGTAGAGACAGTCTCATGCTCGGAGCCTTCAGCGATCTATAGCAGATAACTAGAGTTCAGAAGCCCTTGTCTTCATGGAGTTTGTTACTGACCTTTTTTTTCCTCTTTGGTACTGACAGGGCCTTCACACTGGGTAGTATCCCAGCTCATTTTTATTTATGTATTTTTTGAGACAGGGTCTCACTCTGTAGCCCAGACTGGTCCTGAACTCACTATGGAGCCCAGGCTGGCCCTGGACTCATGGCAATCCTCCTGCCTCAGCTTCCCAAGTGCTGTGATTATAGGTGTGTGCCACCATGCCCAGCTTATGTGGTGCTGGGAAATCGAACTTGGGTACTTAACGCTTGACGTAGCGCTTGCTAGGCAAGTGCTTTAACCGCTGAGCCGTTCTTCCAGCCCCTGGACCCTCATTTTTATTTTTTGATTTTGAGAGTCTCATTAAGTCACTAGGCTGGATTTGAACCTGTAAACCTCCAACCTCCACTCTGGGGTTGCAGGCCAGTACTACTGAGCCCTGCCTGAGCTTTTATTTGGGATATAACATTCTTTCTTCAAACGATAGTGATATAAACATTTCTTTCTCCTAATTTAAATTAAAAAAAAAAAAAAACCCAGTTGACTTATAGAAAACCAGTATGTGGAGAAGCTAGAGTTTTGCCGGTGCACTGGGGCTCGGGAGACACCGCGCTATCTGTAGAAATCATCACAGGAGGACCTTTCCAGTCTCCCGCCTCCGCCCTGTCTCTGTGCTGTGAGAACTCCGGGAGGCAGGGAGCCTCCCCCCCGCGGGCGGGCTGTGTCAGTGGGCTGCTTCTTGGTTCTATTTTCGTTCTCACAGTTTCCACAAATTTGATTTTCTTTCAAGTCGCTGGTCTCCTGTATCTGGGCTTCCCTTGCCCTAGAAGTACAGCTGCAGACCGTTTCCAAATATTTCTCTTAAGTTGCTATTTATAAACCAAGTACACAAACCAATTCCTTTGTTAGAAGTGTTTTGTTTGATTAGTCTCAGTAGAACAGACAGGGGTTAAAGAGGGTTGTATCTCCCCCAGCATGGGAGGTGGGACAGAGCTGTGAAATGCTTTGAAGGGACACTTTTCTTTTCTTGGAGGTTCTGTGGTCAGGCTAGCCAGGTTCTTGCCTTAGATTTGGCAATTTAGGGGACATCAGGGCGAACCAGACCATAGTCATGCGTGTGAGTCTGTTTCCACTTCATTAGTGGGATCAGGCCAGAAGCCCCTGGGACTGCCTTTCTTTCCAAAGCCCTGATGAGCTCTTCCCCTTTTGGGTTGGCCTCTTGGGTTGTGCCAATCGTTGGAGAAGAAATGCACTTTCTTGCATGGCTCAGACCAAAGCGCCGCCGAGTCCCTTGGGCCTCTCTTGGAGACCTCACAACCTTGACTTCACAGAAATGCCACCTTGCCCTTCCCATTTCCCTGGCTTCTGTGCCCTCAGCGTGACCTCGCAGGCCTTGCCATCTCACCGGCAGGTCACTTCAGGTGCTGCTCCGTGTCTGAGGGTCCCCGCACACCGGGCACTCCTTTGCCAGCCAGATTTGTTATGGAGTCCCGGTGTCCTGAGCTGCCCCCATTCCCCAGTTTACTTCTCCAGAACCCACATTCCAATTCTTCCTCCCTTTCTACAGGCCGAGGCCTTTGAGACAGCCATTTCTGAAGTTTGCGCTCTTTACAAAGAATTCCATTTCTCCCGTACCGAGAATTGAGCCCAGACCTTCACACTATGCTACCGCCACGTCCCAGCCCCTTGTTATTGTTTGGGACAGGGCCTCACCAAGTTACCGGGCTGTCTGGGTTTGGCTGGGGCTTGCAATCCTCTTGTCGCAGGCCTGTGCCCCTGGCCCAGCTCAGGATACTGTGAGACTAGCAACTTGAGTTTCACCAAGGACCCTCCCTTTATGTCATTGCTAAACTTAGTTCCTTTCTACCTAGTGCAAGCATCTTGATTTCCTTTAGATTAAAGCCTTTTCTAAAACCTAAAGGTAGATCCAAGGAGTAGGTTGATCGTGCAGCAATTTAAACACATGTCCACTGGTGCTGTCCTGACCTGAAGGGCTGACTAGCTGCTGACCTCGCTCCTCTCATCGGCTCGAGGCTGCTATTTAAGGTGGCAGCATCATTCTTAAGCTTTCCCTTAACCATTTTTAGATATTTTGGTCCCTTTACACTCACTATGTAGCCCAGGCTGGTCTCCAATACACGGCAATCCTCCTGCCTCAGCCTCATGAGTGCTAGGATTGTAGGCATGTGCCGCCACACCTGGATTGTGTGGTGCTGGGGAATCAAACTCAGGGCCTTGAGCTTGCTAAGCAAGTCCTTTAACTGCTGAGCTATTCCTGCAGTTCCTTGATTAAAAACTTTTAAATATTATTTATAAACCTGGAACCTAGAAATGGGAATAATATACCAATCCTGTTATCACTGGTGCTGGATAAGGCATTTTATTATTTTTTTTTAATCATTTTGAATTCTAATCCTGACATTTTACAAATTAAAACTGGTGGCCTTGATACATATCTAAACGCTACAGAGAAGCCGAGCTTGGTGACGCAAGCACTGTGAGAGGCTGAGGCAAGAGGATCACAAGTTTGAGCCCAGCCTGGGTGACTCAGAAACTTAGCAAGACCCTGCCCCAAAGAACCTGGTTCTACCTGCAACACAAACACACATATACACTCACATCCCCCACTGAAAAAGAAAGTTCATAACAGAATGATTTTTCAAGTTTAATGCAACTTTAAGATTCTGGGAGTATAGGCTGATAACTTTTGTTGTGGAAGAGAGACAGACAGACAGTGACACACACACACAGACGATGACAAGCTAATTTTTCTTCTAACAATCCATCTTGGACGTTAGCTGAGAGGCCTGGAAGTCCTTATCTACTGAGTCATGTACAGGGCAGCCCAGGTGGAAATGTGGCGTCACCGAGTTCCCCCAGCCCCAATGTCCTCCACCAACGTTGCCTTGCCCAGGCCCTCCCTGTGGCCCGGGACGCAAGGCAGCGGGGATTTGGAGGAACCGACAGTCTCCCCTTGTGGGTCCTCCTGTATCTCCCAGCAGCACCCGCCTGCCCCCGGCCACCTTTGTACTGTCACCACGCCCCGTACCTGACAAGGAGCAGTTAGATAAGGGTTGGTCCTCATAGTAAAATCAACTGCAGCAGATCCTGAGTGCACGCACCTGCGGCTCTGACCTTCCTTGGGTGTCATAATCCAAAAGACCAAAGTGCAGGGTGGGTCGTCCATGCCCACTGCCAGGTGGCGTGTGTAGGAGTGACAAGGGAGGGAGTGCAAGAGGTGAAGGCGGAGCCTCGGGAGGACAGCTGCCTTAGCCTCCTCCTCGAAGAACAGCCTGCTCTGGTTTTTAAAAATTCTTATTTATTTATTGGTACTGGAATGAAGCTAGGGCCTTCACCCTGCACTATATCCCTGGACTGTGTTTAATTTTGGTTCTGAGACAGAGTCTCACCAAGCTGTTAAGTGGCCCAGGCTGGGCTTGAGCATGCCATCCTCCTGCCTCAGCCTCCCAGAGGGCTGGGATTACGGGTCTGTGCTTCTGGGCCCAGCTTTTGTTTTTATTTTTTAGAAAGATACCATACTGTATGAGTGGTATTGGGAATGCACTAGGGATGATCAGCCTTCCCACTGGAGGTTTTCTGGATTTCCTGGACAAAGCCGTTGTGAACAATACTTCACGTTGTGTGTTCAGTAGAAATCTATCAGAAGGGAGAACTAATCAGAAATATCATTTTCTTTTTCTTTTTTTTTTTTTTTTTTTTGAGACAGGGTCTTGCTCTGTAGTCCAGGCTGGTCCCAAACTCACTGGAGAGCCCAGGCTGGCCTTGAAATCACAGCAGTCCTCCTGCCTCAGCCTTTTGAGTGCTGGGATTACAGGCGTGCACTATCACGCCCAGCTTATGTGGTGCTGGGGAATCAAACTTGGGTACTTAGCACTTGACTTAGCGCTTACTAGGCCAGCATTTTAACCACTGAGCCATTCCTCCAGCCCCTCAGAAATATCTTAGTTTGGAGGTTTTCCTTAGAATAAAGGGGCACCCTGAATAACTCACTGATACGGCGAGGCTTGAATATTTATTCTTAAAATCTCGTTCCTTTAGTTTTTATGTGTTTGTAATGTTAGTGATGTTCTTTTCTAGTCATATGTCTTGTATTTTTTTCTTCCGTGTGTGTGTGCATGTGATATGTGTGTGGGGTCATAAGTATTGAGCCCAGGGTCTTTGTGCTGAGCTATACTCCAAGCCCATTTTTATTTTTCATTTGGAGAGAGTCTCGCTTAGATCTTGATAAGCCAGTAAGTTACCCAGGCTATCAGACCATCCATTTGTTTAACATGATGAAAACTCACATCTCGCCCGTGTCTTGCCCTCTATGGGTGTCCCTGGACCACTTCCCATGTGGTCACAGAGGCCCACTTCCTTCCGTCTCTGGCTCTGCTCCCACTCAGGTCCTCAGAGCCATCTTCTTTCAGCCAATGAATGCAGAAAGGGGACTTGGCACAACAGCCACTTAACCAGTTGGCTCAAAAGTGACACATAATTTCCTTACCATTCTTCTGCGTGTATGCGCAAGTGTGCATGTGCTGCACTGCAGTTTGAGCCCAAGGCCATCACACTGAGCTGCATCCCCAGTCCTTTTTCAAAGGTTTTTATTTTGAGACAGTCACTAAGTTGCCCAGGCTGAACCTGAAATCCTCTAACTCAGCCTCCTAACACCCACACTGGGTGATTATCCTTCACCTGGCTGGCAAGAAATAGCCTCACCCAAGCCCAGGGAGATTGGGAGATAGAGGCCGGGATGAGCAGCGGCTTCAGGGCTGCAGTGTGCCCACCTTTGCCATGAGCTAGCCACCCTGGCCACAGGAGGATGTGTATATATTTTTATGAGTCTGTGCAACTCTGAGGTCTGTGTAATCAGAAAGTATGACTCTGGGAGGCTGAGGGAGGAGGATCTGAAGTCCCAGTTGGGCAGCTTAGTGGGACCCTGTTTCAAAATCCAAAGTAAAATAGACTAGGGATGTAGCCAGTGTAAGGGTCCTGGATTCCATCACTAGTACCAAAAATATAAATAAATAAATAAATAAATAAATAAATAAACATAAAAAGCTCGAAGACCAGTGATTTAGAAACTGTCAGATTCAGATTTGAAACAGCCAGGCCACAATTTAACTCTTCTCTTTCCCCCCTCCCTGAATGATTAAACAAACAAACTTTGTAGTCTACTTAATAACTGAGGTAGACCGCAGGGGCACTAGCCCGGGGACATCCTGTCTGCTGTGGACCCTGAGACCCTGGGCCCAGGCTCCCCGGTGTTGTGGACGATGGGGGTTTCAGCAACTCCCACCACTCAGCCCCAACTTCCTTCTGGACTGTTCATAGGGGGACCCATTCTTTTTGAGACTTTTCCTAGTTTTAGCCCTGAAAGCTCTATGTCTCCATATAAAACTCTCAGTCTTAGACAGAGTAGGACAATTTACCTGGAATCGTCTTTATTTTAAAACTTGAAGTCTGAGACTCTGGTAACCTCCTTGGTCCCTGGCAGGCCGCTACTGTCCTTCCAGCAAAGCCTTTGAGGCCCATCGTGACATTTGCTTATGACAAAAGATAAGCTTCCCCTCATCATTCTACAGGATTAAAATGTCAAAGGAGTACAGGGTTATTGTGACCAGACATGAGTAGACGCAGCCCGTCTCCCGTCAGTGTGGACGTGGGGGTGGGGACAGTCCAGCAGTGGCCATAGCTAGCTGTGCTTGCGGTTCCCACACTAGGGCAGCTGACTCAGGCTTCTGCAAGCTGCCGGGTGTTTGGTTCGGGAGATTTTGCTGAAGGTCTTCATAGCGGGAGTAAGGGACACATCTGCCTTTACCACCACGCGTTATTTCTACATTGCTGTGCTTTTTCCTTCCTTCCTTCCTTCCTTCCTTCCTTCCTTCCTTCCTTCCTTCCTTTCTTCCTTCCTTCCTTTCTTTCTTCCTTCCTTTTTTCTTTTTTTGTCTCTGCCGCCTCCTTTTTATATTTTTGCAAAACTGGGGATTGAACTCAGGATCTTCACATTGCGCTGCATCTCCAGCTCCTTTTAATTTTTTAAATTTTGATTTTGAGACCAGGCCTCACTAAGTTGCACACCGGATCCAGAGTGCTGGGATCACTGGCATGCACCACATGCCTGGCTTCCATGGCAATGAAATGATACCTAGCTGCTGAGAGAATCATCAAAGAATTGTTGGTATTAGATCCCTCAAGATAAATATGACTGCTGCCAGCTCACTGAGGTCCGCTTGTGGCGGGAGACACCACCGTTTGTCATGGGTGGGAGCTGGGAGGGCCTTGGGCGCCCCGCTGGTGGCAGAAGGTGTGAGTGTGTGGTGGAGGAGGTAACGATGGGCCGGGAGATGGGCCAGGAGAATGGGACGCTAGGTATTCCAAGGTGAGCTGTTCTCACCATGAGGTGGCGCAGAGGACTGCAGCAAGTGGCCGGGCCCTGACTAGTACCAGAGAATTATTCTCAATCTCTGAAAGATGACAGCAAGCAGTGTTTCAGGGGGACCCAGGCCCGAGGCAGGGCTTCAGAGACGGCCAGTGAGGAAGGGCAGTAGGCACAGCTGGGTCATGAGGTCAGGGTGAGTTCCAGCGGTGATCCGCTGTTGTTGGGGACACAGGGGCCCATTTCTTGGTAGAGAAAGAGGTGGGGTGCTAACCTGCCCTAGTGCTCCAGGGAGTTGACCACTCATGAATACAAACGCAGTTACGTTGACACTCTTGCCTAAATCTCAACACCACCCGCTGCCTAACTAGCACCCGGAAACCTCTCTCCCCAGCTTCCTGGTTATCTCTGGAGTCAGGGGATGTTCCAAGGATGCAGTCCTTGCTACAAGCAGTACAGAGTGTCTTCCCCAGCTGGACTGAGCCCGGGGCTGTCCTGAGGCTGCCCTGGGGTTGGTGGGAAGGGAGGCGAGGGGTGTGTGGGTCCCTAGCTGTAGGTCTTGTGTCACCGAGGCCCGGCTGGCAGTGTTTGTGCCTGGCGTCTCACCAGTCTTTTGTGGCAGTGCTCTATCACTTTGGGCTGGCAGCCATGAAGGCATGAGGTTGGTTTCCTAGCTTGGGCGTCAGGGGAAGACCCCGACCCCACAGACCCTCTCTGTTCTCATTTCTGTTCTTTTCCTGCTGAAGAGCAGATGAGGGTTACAGAAGCCATCTGTCCATCAGCCTGTGTGGACATAGTCCACACAGGGCACAAGTCTCAGGCTCTGTTCCTGTGGTGCAGCATGTGCTGGACTCGGGCCCCCAGCTCCAGTGTCACCTCTCTGCCCTGCAAGTGCTGTGCTACACCGAGAGAAAAATCCCGAAATAGGATGAAATGGGTTGCTTTTGGAGATGCTTAAAAATATCATCACAGCTAATTTTGAATTAAAATATGTTGTGGAATAATTAAATCCTCTTACATTTAGAATAATTTAAGGGTACATTATAAAACCTAATAAATAATGGAGCAATTGAGCTATGTTTCCCAAAAAAGATCATATGAAATTCCATCGAGTGTGAGAAGACTAGAGTTTTCCTTCCCTGTTTCTCTCTTCTTGCTTCATGGAAAGTAGCCCCATTGATTTAGCCAAAGAGAGCAAAATACTGGGAAGCTGTTTATTTTTCAGTGACTGCAGTTATTTTGAATAAACAAAGTTGCCTCTTTTCATCTAATCTATCAAAGCTGCTTACAAAGTTAAGAAGACATTCATAAGCCACCAGCAGCGAGCTCCAGCCAAGGACTAAGGGCAGTCACCACAGAAAGAGCAATCTCAGTTATATCTTTGAGTGCTAGAACGCTGTGGCCCTGTTTTGTGAGAATATCAATGTTAGGTTGTAGATGAAACCTTCCCTGGGTCATCAGTGGCTTTTCGGGACTTGAAGACAATGGTAAGGAAAGGCAGAAGAAAGCATCCTGGCATCCGCATTACTCATTTCTGGGTTTTTCAGGGGATTGACGATTCCCCTCTCAGCCCTATGGGAAACCTTGTCTTTGCTGGTGAGCTTGTGGTTTTCTACTTGTGTTTCAGGACTCAGCATTGGCCGTGACCTTTATATGAGCCCTGGATTTGTTAATTGTGCATTTTTATTACCAGACATTGAGGGACAGTTGAATGACTCCTGGGGAGCCCTGTGGCATAAAGTTGAGGCATCAGCTGATTGGGTTGAGCTGACCTGGCTGCAATTTCCTATGGAACAATGGACAGTGAGGGAAGAACTATATTTTATAGCATGCTCTCTTTCTCTCTCTTTTTTAATAACAAGATAAAATTCCTCACGGTGAACTGGATTGGAAGATCACCAACGAGCACTAAGTATTTCTGGGTTAGTTGCCTCACAGCCTCAAGTGACAAGGCTTTCTGGCTTAAACCAGGCCCTTTATACACCCGTGGCTATGACTTTTCCACCAGTGTCTGAGGGGGAACCTCATTACCAATTGCATTTAAGTTCTTTTCATTGTGATGTCGTCAGCAAAGAGCTTGGCCAACCTAACTGAGATGATACAGGGGTGGGTGTAGTTCAGGAAGGGGGAGGAAGCAATTATAGCTCTCAAAGAACTGTCCCCTTTGACTTAATATCAACATTTCCACCAAGTCCAGTATGAACAGAGGCAATTTGACTGGATGCACACACACTGTCTGTTTCTAATTCTCTGTAAGGCATATATCAATCTGGGCTCTCAGGCCTTAGGTTCTTCCTCCATAAAATGGGAATTAAACATGTTCATTCATTTACTCACAGTTTTAGGGAAATTATTTAAAACCATATTTTCATGTTTTGAGTCACTCAAGTGGAAGGCAAAGGATGGGAGGGAATTTCTGAGAAGAAATCTATTTAATATGAACTGAGTAACCTCTTAGGTTCTAGGCCTGTGCCTTAGAAAAGAGCTAGGACTCATTTCCACTAATGGCAGCTTCTGTGTAGGAGAAGGATTCCTGGCCCTGCTGGGAGCATATTGAGGCTGACTTCGAATGATTCATTCTGATGGAAGTGTCATTTACTTGTAAATTCTTATGTAAGTTCTTTATATTGTTTTTGTTAGACAAGACTAGACTAGATGTTTACCTCCGGGTTAAAGATGATTGCATTAACAAACAACTTCTCATAAATTAACCTATGTCTTTATTTTTTTCCCTGCAGACAAAACTGTGTGGAAGGGTATCCCGTATTCATGATTGTGCTGTGGGTGGCTGGATGGTATTTCAACCAAGGTAATCATAACATACAAAAGAGCTCAGTTCTCATGATGACTGTGGAACCTAAAAACAATTAAGGCAAAGGCAGGCAACCATGGAGGTACTGATCCTGGAAACTATTTTAAGTAAAATCATGTCAGCATGTACCATCTGAGGCTTCATTGTGACTCAATTCAATGATTTAAAAAAAAAAAAAAAGCTCGGGCCAAACTATGTGCTGGGCACTTGGGAATAAAAGTGTCATGAACTTGGTTTTCAAATCTAGCTGTCTAACTCTATTGTAACTGAAGGAAAAGAACACAGAGTTAGCAATTCATTTTGCTTATAATTAGCATGTATGGAACACTTATTATGTGCCAGATTCTGTTAAGTCTCATTTTAAGAGTTACAAGATTTAAAAATCTTCAGTAGAAGTAAAGCCTAGGATTAATTTCTACTCTGCAGATAAGGAAACTGAGGTACAGAGAGATAAAGTAGTTTGTCTGGCTTGACATTCACCCACTGTATGGAAAGTTTACCAGCCACATACATAGTAGGGTCTCTAGGTATTTGATCTGACAACCCATGAAGCCTTTCCTGAAAGGTCTGTGAGGATATTGTGCTGCTGTTCATAGCAGTTCTACAAATCCCCCTTTCTTCTTGACAGGAGTATTCTTAGTGAGCGGAAGGCTTTGTCCAAATTTTGCCTAACCACGCGATAGGAAGCCTGACCTGTACCACCTACCCTAGTCCAGGAAACTCAGTTCTCTTAGATTTCTGGGAACTTTCATGGCCTTATTTAGATTAGCACTTGATTGCAAAGATTTAAATAAACCAAAATCCAGCTGCTTCTAAAGGAAACCCTGTCCATCTCTTTCTTACAATTTTTACAGTCAACTAAGGAATTTCAGATAAAATAACCCTGAGGTAGAGATTTTTAACTACATTCTGACTCACACTTCTGTTCCCTAACAGTGTGTATAGAAGTGTCTGTTCCTTGTTACTTAAGAGCATTTAACAACTAAGAAAAGAGCGTTTCGATGACAGGCTCCCAGTCTCTGGCATGTTGTGGCCCTCTGGATTTACCTGTGACAGGCTGAATGAGGCTGACTGCCTGGTGGAGATGGCTTTCATGGGCATCTTGTCACAGGCTTTTTTTGTTTTGTTTTGTTTTTTTCACTCTCTCTTGAGGAGTAGGTTACCCACTTGCCTCCCTGCCCATTCTCACGGGCTTTGTGGCAATCATTGGTAGACAGGAATCATTCTCGAATCTGAGAGTATACTCAGAATCTTTCAACTGCCTCAAATGCCAAGTGGCTCTGCCACCTCCCTGGGTTCCCTCATTCTCATCCTTCAGGATCCTGTGTATGTGGTAACCTTTTTGTCACTGTGACAAATACCTGAGAAAATGATGGAGAAAGATTTCTTTTGACTCATAATTTCTGAGATTTCTGCCCACAGTTGGCTGATTCCTTTGCCTTCAGTCTGGTGGCCAGGCAGATACATCAGGGTGGAAGGGTGGGGCAAAGGAAAGCTGCTAGCCTTATGGAAGCTGCAAAGCAGAGAGAGCAGGAAGAGCCCAAGAAAAGATGTATGCTCTAAAGGCACCTCCTGAGTAAGCTACTTTTCCCAGTTGTACCCTACTTCCTAATAACACATTCAGCTATGAGTTCAATGGGTTAATCCACTGATGAGTTAGAAGCTTTACAATTCAGTTGCCTCTCAAGATGTCTTAATCCAATCAAGTCGACAGTGAAGATTGAAGATATTGAAGAGTTTGCTCATTCTAGAACCTTGCATAAATAAAATTGCATGGTATGTACCCCTGTGTGATATTTCATTCACTAAGCAAAATGTTATTGAGACATCCTACTGTTGCAGGTATCTATTTATTTTTATTAGTGTGTAGTATTCTACTGAATTCCTCTATCATGACTTGGTTATCAGTCCTTCTCTCGATAGACTTCTGGGCCATTCTCAATTTTTGGCTAATGATGAGTCAAGTTACAGTGTACATTCTTGTTCAATTTTTTATGGGTATATTTTCATTTCTTCTGGGTAAATGAAAAAATGGAATTGGATCTTTAAAAATGGGTCACATGGTATGTTTGGTCTTAAAAAAATTTACCAGAATATTTCCCAAAGTGATACCAAAATCTGTATTAGTTTGGGTTCTTACAAAAGGCAGAATTGACAGAAATTATAACAAAAGGATCTATTTGGAAGGCTTACTAGTCTTAGGACAGAGACAGTTCAAGATGGTGGCCTGCAGGTGAGAAAGCTAGAGAGTCTGATGGCTGCTCAGCCCCGAGGTAGAACACCCATATGGGACTGCAGGATAGCTGATGAGAGTCCGCTGTGGATCTTGGTTGTTTGAATCAAAACAGCAAAGACTGGAGACTGAATATTGGCTCCTGAAGATGGGTGACTGGTAGAAAGGTGCAAGTCAAGACAAGAGCAAATCTATGATGAAGATCTGCAGCATGTAGCAAGTCATCATCCATAGACAATTGCAATGGCGAGAGCTTTCCAAAGGAAAAAGCTGTAATAATGTTTCTTCTTCCTTCCTTTACACAGTTCAAGTTCCCAGTTGGGCCTCCCACAACTGGATGGGTGTTCTTCCTCACTCTCTGGCCCACAAATCACTCACACTCCAATCGAGGCTGGTTCCTAATTGCCTCAATTTGACATAATCTCTCCAACGGTCACAGTGGCTGTACTGGTGTGGTAGTTAAGTTTAATTGTGTCAACTTGATTGGCGTGGGAGCCACCTAGAGGTTTAATACAACACACCTCTTGGTGTGTCTGGATGGGATCATGGCTACTGTGGCCTTGGGAACTGTATCTGCTCCCTGGCCCGTTTCTCTCTGGTGCTGTTCTCCTCCTTTGCTTCCTAGCCACCATGAACCTCTTTGCTCTACCACACTGCTCCATGATGTCTGGCCTTGGAGTCAGCTGACCAAGGACTGAACCCTCTGAAATCATGAACTAAATTAAACCCCTCCTCTCTTAAGGTGTGGGTGTCAGGTATTGGAGCTATGGGAAAGCTGACTAATAGAGCTACTTTGCATTCCTTCCAGTAATGAATTAGGATTTCAGTTGCTCCACATGCCACTTTATGTTGTTGGTCTTTTAAAGTGTTAGCAAGTCTAGCGAATACATGGAAATGCCATCTCCTTGTAGTTTAGACTAGCAGTTTGCTGATGTTGCATGACATTGAAACATTTTCATATGATTATTGGCACATTTTTATCTTCTTAGATGAATTGTCTATTCCAATATTTTGTTCATTTGAAAAATTAGGTTGGTTGTCCTTCTTATTGAATTCCGAGGGTTTCTCACATGCTCTGGGTATGTTTGTCACATATATATTTTAGAAATATTTTGTCAATCTTCACACTTGTTAAGAGATTGCTATCATATGGTATACTCTTTCTTTTTTCTCATTCCTCAGTTTTTGCTTCTTGTCTGGGTCTGCTGTACATGTATGCCCGTCACAAGTATTTCTGGGGATATGCTGAAGCTTCTGAAAAAAGGTAAGAAAAACCCAATAATAGTACTGTAGTTAATTTTTACCTTGCTGAGACAGAATACTTGAGACCCACAGCTGAAGGAAGGAAGGGTTTATTTTCAGTCACAGTTTCAGAATACCTTAGTCCATTCGTGGGTGGGTGGCAAGTGATAAAAACACATGACAGAGACCTAGCTGGAGGAAAGCTATTGATCCCATGGCAGACAGGAAGTAGATGTGAGAGGCTAGGTGGAACGAGCGTAGACCCTTCCAGGTCACATCTCAGTAAAACACCCCTTCTGGGTTAAACCCCATTGCCTAACAGTCCAGGAAGTCAATGGATTAACTCCCATGATTGAATCACCTTCTGAATATGAGGCTTTTGGGAGACATTCCAGATCCAAACAATAGCAACAAATGGTGTGTTTACCAGGTTGTAAAGAGGTGAAAGCTGACTCAGCTCCCTGTTCCTCAGAAACGTTGAGAAGAATGCTAAGACTTGTGGTGGCAAAAGTGACCCATGTTGCCAAGGCCAGTCTCACAGGCTGTATCATTAGCCAAGAGATGGGGAAACACAAATGTAAAACTGGTCACTGCCTGTGGCCTCTTTCAATCCTAGGAAATTTTTTTTTGCCTGGTTTAGAAATAATTCTGCCCAAGCAGAGTAACCTTTTGAATGACGGAAGAAGCCAACTGCCTCAGTGGCAAGGACTTTTTTTCATTTTTGTGATGAACCAAAAAATTTAAATGGCAAAACCATGGAAGTTGTGGGCAGTGTCACCATTGGGGAGCCTGGTTGGGACCACCAGCTTCCTCATCATAGTCCAGCTTGTCCTTTCTCTCCCTCATGTCCACCCCACAGGATCCTTGGTTTCCAGATGAGCCTGGGGATCTTTGCCCTGTTGACAGTCCTAGGCACCCTGGGCCTTGCAAACAGCTTTTTGAATGAGTAGCTGGAGCACCATGTTGCCAAGAAACTTGGGGACACTTCTAACTTTTCTTTCCCTTTACTTTCAAGTTTATAAATACTGTTTCCACTCTGCAGGTAACATGGTGTTTGTTAAATAAAAACACACTTTGAAGTCTTTATTTTGTTTCTCTTGCACTGATTCTGTGGAGACACACCCTTTAGGGAACATAATTCATGTTTAAGAGCTGGATTGCTGGGGTGGCCCATGTACCTCCTCTGTGCATGTGTGCTGAGCTCTGGTTTTAGAAGTGAATGTTGAGGTCATGACTGTTTTTTTGTTTTTGTGGGGACAAAGCGGCTTGACACGGTTGCAGGGCTCACCAATATAGCATGCCTCTGAGGCAGCTTCTGTCTTGATGGAAAGTTCCAGAAAGAAGCTGCTAAGGCGCCTGCACTGGTTGCTGCAGAGCAGCAGATGACAGCTGCAGCCGGGAGGAGCCAGGCAGACACATAGACAGCCATAGGAAAGGATCATCAGCCAATAGCACAAATCAAATCTGGCTGTGAAATATGCTTTATAAAGAACAAAGAAAAAAGAAAAAATGGTATCATTTTAAGGGACCACCCGGGAACAGTGCCAAGTGAATATTCTTTCTCCTGAGCAAAGGAACAGGGTCCTGCTGGCCATGGCAGAATCTGGACCAGACTCTGATGCACATCTGTGTCGCATGGGTGTGAGGAGTGGTGTGGGTGCAGCAGAACATGGCGGCACTTCTATTCACGATACAGCCGACATTTCTTCATTTCCCTCGTCTGTGACATGGGAATGATTCTATCTCAAAGCTGGAAAAGAGCCTCAGTCCACTTTTCCAGGGCAAGAGGGGTGGTCTGAATCTGCTGTGGGCATCTTTGAGGAGCTGCTTGATGACACATTCTTGGTGGAAGGGACAAAGGAAGTTGCAAAAGCTATGGATAACAGAAAAGGAAATAAAAGGATGTAAATGTGATTGTTTCCAGACTAGAAGAGGAGAAAGTCACGTCAACCTCTGATACCAGATTGCAGGTTAAATATCCAAAGTGTACAGGGAACATACCGGCCTGGAACGGGGCCTCTGGGATGTTACTCAATGTCTCCCTACTCTATCCATTCAATCGTGAATAAGGCACACCTTCCACGAGATGTGTGGCAAAGGACCAGAGGCTCTAGGACAAGCTGTGTCACTTGCCATCCACTCCTACCAGCACATTGAAGCTCTCTGGTTTTTCTCTTACGGAGAAAGGAGAGGACATGCTAAAATGCTATGGTTTTATGATCTTTGTCCTTAGTATTCTTACCAGTTGTGCTGATGGCTTAAATCCTGACATGTTGTCTTAGAAAACAAGGAAAGGAAGGTGTAAGGTTTTGATCTTATGGCACAATTACTGCTTATAAATGTGTCTGATGGAAGCAGGGAGAAGAAAAAAAAACCTTTCCAAACCTAATTCTTTAGGTTTTTTCAAGTTTAATTTTGCTCCTAGGTTGGTTGTGAACAATGCAATGCCCACCTCACGTCTGGTTTGAATATATAACGCGTGGAACCTGGCAACGGTGGTAGCTTAGTAGAACTTTAAATATTATCCGAGAATTGGTTTCCTTTATTCTGATTCCACCGTCACCAGGCAACCTCTTCATTTGAAAAAATTCCTATTAGATTTGGCTCCCGGGAGCAAAGCATGCCGGCCAAAGGGAGAGAGTATCTGATTGGTTTGATGCTTGGTATCTACTTATTTTCTTTTTTTTTTTACATTAGTAAATTGACAAATTTTATTTTGAGAAAGAATATTCATTACTTTAAAAAGTCAATGTCATACAAAAAAGGACAGAGAAGAATCTCTATTGATGAAATCCTATGGGGCTTAAAAACCAAAGGGCAGTGTGGAGTCCTGGATCAAGTCTGAGGTAGAGAAAACCAGCTGTGGGGTGCGTGAGTGAGCAACTCAGATGATTCAAATAGGAAATGACAAGTAGATATGAGGAAATTAACGATGGCTGTATTAGGCTGGCGTGGTAATGATACTGTAGCCCGGAGAGAGAAAGTCTTAATTCCTCAGAGCTGCATCCCAAGGCATTAAGGGTGAAGTGGCTGGATACAAGCAGCTTATTTTGAAACGGTTCCACAGGATGTGTGTGTGAAGCATGTGTGTGAGACCATAAGCCACGATTAGATCTAGTTGGTGAATGTATAGGTATTCTACCATCCTGGTTATTTGAAAATGTTCATAGTCAAAAAGTTTACATGTTATAAGAGAAGTTAATACCTAAAACCAAGTTCATGGCAGCTTGAAAGTTTCTTGTGTTTCATGCTGGAGGTTTGACTGATCTGGGGACATCAGTAGCGCTACAGACATTAGTGCTGGTCTGTCCCTGACGTCTCAGATGGGAGGCAGGGACACCGAGGCCTCCGGTGGGCAGAAACTGCAGTCGCTCTTCTGCATGTTATGCGAAATGAGACAGGTACTTGAGGCAAAAGCAAAATATTGAGTTATTTGTCCCTTACCCCCTTTTCTTGATATTGTCTTCCTTGAAAACAAAATGGTCAAAGGTAGAAATAGCTCATCCAACCCTTCTGAATGTTCTTATTTTATCAACAGTCAACTGTATTTTTCTCACTGGGGCAGACATGTCTAGTGTATGCCTAAACAGATGTTCACTCCCTCCATCCTCTATCTGCTGGTTAAATTTGACCAGTTTGAGACTCACCTTGGGGATTGGTAGAGCACCTTTCTGGGCATGTCTTGGTGGCTCTCGGGGGTGTCTGTGGGTTCTAAGTTTAGTGGTCAGCCCTGTCCTCTCTGGCACTGTCTCCTTCCCAGTCACCAAGAACAAGCAGCTTTGTTCTGCTATTCCCTTTTGCTGTGGTGTTTCTGTCAACCATTTTTGGAATCCCATGAAACTGTGAGCTACATTAAACCTCTCTCCTCCTTCCTTTAAGTTGTGTCAGGTATTGTGCCTGAGTAACAGGAAAGCTAATACAGAAAATTCGCACTGAGAAGAGGGGGTCACTGGTGTGATCGTATAGTTTAGAAAGCTTTGGAACTGATTTGCAGGAAGAGTTTGTAAAGGTTTGGAAATTATGGCTAGAGAAGCCCTGGAGTGCTGCAAAACAAGCATGATGGGAGAGTCTGGTCAGACCTCAGAAGACCAGAACGCTGGCAGGAATATGAACCATGAAGGCCAGGCTCAGGAGTTTCACTTGGGAGCAGGCCTCTATTAGCCATTGGTCTAGAGGCCACGTGTGTTATATGCTGGCAAAATTTTTGTCCACATTTTGCCTGTGTCCTGAGACTTCGTGGGAAGCTGAATTTAAGGGTGTTAGACTAATTGATCTGGTGGAGCAAATTCAAAGGCATCTACTATTCAGGCTGTGGCATAGGTACTGCCATCTTCTTTTAGCCAAATTTATAGTGAGAATTGGAAGTGCATAATAAACAGAGCACAAAATTTTGAAAATTCTGAATTTTGCTCCAGAAGAAGCCATGTGTAAAGTTGGAGCCAGTGGAGGTATGAGGTCATGGAGGCTTACACAAGATTTCAAAGCAAGGCCTTGGAAGCCAGAGAAGTAGCCTCTCAGAAGGAAGTTAAGAAAGCTGTGAGAAGCCAAATGGACAGTGGAAACCCCAGGAAGTCAAGAGATGCCAGGAACACGGAATGTCTACCAAGGAAAGCTGCAGGTTGAGAGTGCAGCCAGCCAAAGAGAGAGGCCATGTGGGCTACAACCAGCAGAAATATACAGGTAGGGCTCCCTAAGCCCTCCAAAACTTGTATTTTACCAGTATGCTACTGAATGCTGGATATCACGCTACAGGATTTAATCATTACCCTGCTGAGTTTCAGTCTTGCTTTTGTCTTACTCTTTTCTATCCTCTATTTCTCCCTGTTGGAATGGGAATGCTCACCTGGTGCCATTGTACCTTGGGATTACATACCGTGTTTTTGATTTTTAACTGATGTTCGCAGCTAAGAGTTTGCCTTGAGTCTTAGAAGAGACTTGGACTTTTGAAAAAATGCTAGCAACAGGAGCAGAAAAGGAGGTATTGACTTTTCATTGTACACAATGTTGTTGTATCATGTTGGATAGAATTATGATCTTGCGTTTATTTAGAGATTAATTTTCATTTAAGGAGATGTGTTTGGAGGTCAAGCTGACAAGGGTAGAATATGATGGTTAAATCTGATTATGTCAACTTTGCCGGGGAGCCACCCAGGGGATTGGTGGAGAACATTTGTGGGCATGTCTGAGTGCATCATGGGCGCATGGCCCTGGGTCCTTTATTTGGTTGCTGGACCTTCCTCTGTGGTGGTGTTCCTCTTGGCTCCAGAAGCTATGAACTAAGCAGTTTCTCCCCACCACGCCCTTCCACCAAGGTATTCCTGCCTTGGAAACTGCTTATCATGACTGAATCCTCTCTACATGTGAGCTCAACTAAATCTCTCTTCCTTTAAGTTGTGGATTTTGGGTCTTGTGTCTCCCACTACACACTTCACTAGGCCTGGATAACATCAGTGAGATTACTAATAAGTTATCTTAACAGAGAAAGAAATTCCATTCATCCATCCATTTATTAGTATAAGTGGTGTTTTAATCAATCAAAACTATGGGGAATAATTGGTCGGCTACCTCCCCCTGTGCCTTCCCTCTACCCTGGATCAGTTTATTCTTCTATGCCTTGTCATCTGGTAGAATCATATGTCTACATCATAGGGACTAAGCCCGTTGTCACATTGCTTCCTCCACCCAGTCTGGAACCACCACAAATTTATTCTTCTTCTTGGTTTGTGTATATTAAAACTAACCTTTGATTAGGATCTGTTTTTCATAATGTCTCTATCTATGGTCTGTCTCTTGGCTTAACCCAGATCATTTTTGAAACATGTCTGTCCTATGCTGCTTAAAAAGTTCTCCTGGAAGTGGAGAAATGTGTTTATATGTACATATATTTCCAAAGAGCATGTAGGAAGAGATAAGGAAAGGGAGTGAGGCAACAGGACTGAGAAGGAAGAAAACCTAGTTGGGATGACTTTAAGCCAAGCCTGAGCCTTTGCGTCTGAAGAGAGTCCAGTGTATATTCTGTCTTGCCCAGGTGAGTCAACTGGGCTCTTTCCATCCTGCTCCAGTGAGTTACTAGCTCAAGTCAATGAAGGGCATAAGTATGTAAGCAACTTCATCGTGGGGCTGAGGAGGGGGTTTGGGGCAGGTGAAGCTGAGCTATGGTTTTGACAGATGCAGTGTAGACTGGCAGAAGCAAGCCACATGAGGGGTGGAGGTGTCACCAACAGTGGCCCTTGTAGTGCAGCAAGACCCTGTGGTACTTTTTCCCAATAAAAAATTATAGTATTTTTTTGAGTCCTCTGAATGAGCTAAGTGGACACTGAATTTCTATGGTGCTGAATTCACAAATGGACCTCCACATGTCTCTTGCTGGGCAAACATCCCCCACCCTTAGCCACATCCCTCAGCGTTCCGGCAGAAGTTTCAGTTGTGTGGTTAGATTAACAAGGCTGGGAGTGATTGATCTCTACTGGTAAATGAATGTTTAAATAATGACATCAATGTGTCAGAAAAAAAAACCACAGTGAGTCAATTAAAACCCAGAAACAGCACATCTGTTTAATTAATGTTGGAAATCCAGCGAAGACCCTAAGATAAACTATACTTTGGGTGGATTCAGGTAATGATCTTTTATTTTTGCTTTTTTTTCTTTAAAAGTGGTATGTCAACATCATTTCTACATTTCAGAGTTCTGTACATTTCTTAAAAGGAAGGAAGCAATGCTCAATGTGTACAAAGTAAAAACAGAAAACTAGAAAAATCTGAATAAAATGGAGCAAGTTGCCATAGGTCATACAGTACAAATTAGTAATTAGATGTTGTCTGAAGTGCAATACCACTGCTGGGATGATAAGGAATGAAATAAAAATACTCTATTTTAAACAAACAGTATATATATATTTATATGTATATTTTTTACAGATAGTAGACCCAGTGATATCTGCAGTATTGTAAAAACTTATGTACAAATAACTTTTTTTTTAGACATTACATATACATCAGCACCGTAGTAAAAACAAAACAAAACAACCTTATTAAAATCTACCTCTCTATTAGTTGGTCCCAGTACTGAGCACTTGGAGGAAGCGTTGAAAATACAGTGGAACCCCATCTGCCGGCCCCGCCTGCTGGTCCCTCATCACAGCTTAGATATTTCTCTCCTGGACCTTGCAGGAAAGGGTAATCATTCCGTGATTTCTCTTGTCTACTTTTTTCTTTTTCTTTTGGTTTTCATCTGTTCCCATTCAGTACCCCTGGTGGCATCCCTCCCTATTTGGGGAGTTCACAGTCACCCTGCCACCACCTCCCACTGACCCAGCACCTCCGGCCTCCCTCCTGCACCTTGCCAGGCAGGCCTAAATCCCCTGGCTTCTGAGACGAGGTCCAGGGCAAAAGCCTGTCCGCTTCCTGCCCCACTTTCCACCTGCCCTGACTTTCCCAGAACACGGCCAGTCCAGGCTGCACGCTCTGGTCCTCCTGGGGAGCTGCGTGTGTGTGCACACTCAGGAGCCAGTTAAGTAGGACCATGAGGAAGGGGGACAATAGGAAGTACATGCCACTGGCATTTGGGAGAACACCTGTGCCACACAGCCTCCCACATGGGACCCTGGGAGGGGCGAAGACCCAGAGAGAAGCCCTATGCAAGGGAGGTTGCCGAGTCCTGCGCCAGACTTCACCAGGGAAGATGTGGGCGAACTGCAAAGAGCGACTGTGCGGAACGCTTGCAGTGGGAAAGAGCCCTGTCTTCCCCCTTTCTCATCCGAGTCTGCAAGGTGGAGCTATTGATTTTTCTGTTCTTCCATCTCTGGGGTTTTATATTTGTCTTTCTGATGACAGGGATGATGAGCAAGGCCGATTTTAGAATATCTTTCCTGGGATTTTCCCAGAGGAGCCCAAAGTGGTGCTCTCCAGGCCATTCCTCCCTGGGGATCTCCACACACCAGTGCCACCTGCTCAGCTTCCGGAAGAGCCTGTCGCTCAGCTCTACACACGCTGGTGGAAGAAAACTCCAGTGTCACCTTGGTGTGTCAGGTATCGTCTTGAAAGTTCTTGCGTTTATTTTGACTCTGCCCAAAATGTCACTTGTTGAGCAGTCTGTTGGAGAGGCAAAGGCAGGCTGGGGCTGTCAGGCACGGAACGGGGGGGAGTCTCTCCACCCTGTCTGTGGTTGTCAGACCCCAAGGAGAACCACCTCGATGTATCACAATGGACTGGTAACCCTGCAGCGAGGGCCACCACGCCCCCGGCTGGGAGCTGTCCCAGGACTGCAGGGTGGGCCCTCTTCCTGTGGGGCTGGCTATCTCTGTGTGGAGGGTCAGCAATGCCTGAGGTCACTGCAGAACAGGAGGCAGGCTTGGAGGATCACCGGTCAGCTCCTGGGACTCGTTCTTGGTTCCTCCAAAGAGAAGAAGCGGGTCTGGAAGCATCCAGCTCGTTCTACCCACCCTGCAGCGCCTTCCCAGTCTGTGCGTGAGTGGCCCGGCCACCGCTGCTGCCTAGGTGGGGCTCTCCTTGGTGGTGGGTGTGTCTTGTCTCCAGACAGGGGGCAGAAGGGCTGAATGTGGGACCTAGCCTTGGGCCGTAGTCACCACGGGTGCAGCAGCTCTTGCTGGCCCGGGTGCTCACAGGGGCCGCCTGGCAGAAGGGCTTGGGCTGCTTGCGCCCGCCCTTCCCACCCCCTGTGATTTCCTCCCTTGGGTGGTGTCTCACGGTGAGTGCTGCAGGACAATCAGGCACCAGGAGGCCCTGGGAGGCTGAGTGACACCTGGACCTTCCACTGTCGGCCAGCTGGAGTCTTGCTCAGTTTACGTGGGTCAAAAAACCAAAAAACCAAGGATGGGTCAGCATCCTGTGTCTTTCCCTCCTTGGGCTCTGTCCCTCCAGCTGTGGCTCTCAGGCCCCGGCTAGGGGTTGCCGAACAGCTCATCCAGCTCCTGCATCCACTCCTCCCCCGGCCCGCCCTTGATGATGGAGTCCACAAGGTCCGCGCTGTCTGGGAGGCTGGCAAAGGAGCCCCCGGAGCCGTCACCACTGTAACTGTACGACATGTCCTGAGGGGCGTTCCGCTCATAGGCTTGGCTCTGGCTGCCCGCAGCAAAGCTGCCACTGGCTATCTGCTGCTGGGCCGGGGGCTGGCTGAATGCTGGCATGCCGGAGACAGCCTGGCTCAGGCCAGACATGACCATTGGCCTCAGCTGGCTGCTGCCTTGCTGCCCTGGGAGCGGCGGCATCATCTGCCGGCCCATGGCAGCTGGGTTGAGGGTTCTCACGGTGCCAGTGTTAGCATCTACCACTGACTGGCTCAGTCCCTGTGGGAAGTGTTGCTTGGTCAGTCTCGGCTGGCCAGGTTGGAGCGGGTAGCTGGCGCCATTGTTGAAGGGGCCCAGTTCTCCGCTAGTCCTCCCAGGCATGCCCTGCAATCCCCTCTGTTGCCAGCCTTGTGCTCCTTGCTGGACAGTCCCCATGATGCTCTGGAGCCTTGGAGAGGCCTGAGGCCTAGGCAGGGCCTGGCCCACTGGTCCTTTCATCTGCTGGTGCTGCTGGGTGAGGGCAGAGTTCACCAGCATGCTCTGACCAAAGCCACTCACCATCCCGACGCCCTGGCCTGAGGCAGGCTGCCTTGGACCCTGCGCTTGGCTGTGGGTGATGCTCATGCCACTTTGGTTTGGGTGCTGCAACATTTGGGTCATCCCTGGGCTCATATTGTACATTCCTGGCTGGCTGGTGGGTGTGCTGCCGTAAGGGGCCAGTCCCATCTCAGACTGGGCCGCTGTGGCCATTGTCCCAGGATGCTGGGCAGGCCCCATTCCCATCATGCCTGCATTCTGTGCCATCAACCGAGATGTCCGCACGCTCTGCAGGGCCGCCTGGCTTCTCACGGCTGCTACGTCCTGGGGTGAACCTACAGGGAGAAGAAGGGCATGTGTCACTCTGCTCTGTATGCAATACTCATATTGCTGGAATTTTCTTTGGGAATGACAAAATGTAATCAAAATCCTTATTATTTTCTCTGATAATAGCATGTCGACTATGAAAAATTTGGAAAGTACTGAAAAGCACACAGACAAAAATGAAAGTCAACCGAAATTCCCACCATCTAGAATTGACCACTGACAACTGTTATTTACATGTAAATATACACACAAACATTGGGATCATACTGTGCATGACTTTTCTTTTCTAGTTGACTTTTCCACCTGACATATGCTGGTGAAGTTTTTGCTCAAGTTTTGGAGGCAAATGATCCTTCACTCTTCTGACTATGTGCCATCAACCCAATGAGATACCACTGTCTTGGGATGTGATGGGTAATTCACCTCTTGGGGCTAAATTCAGAACCATCTGATCACTCTGTATATTCTATTTGTGAAGTAGAACATGGTCAGCAGAGAATGTTATCAATGAAAACAATGATTACATCGATTTCCCTAAGACCTGGCGAGCACTTGAAAGGCTAAAGGTCATCACTTCTTCCTAGAAGTTGTTTGACAGATGAGACTTTTTTTTAGATTCACTCTGGAGATTTCCATATGCTCCAGATTCTCAGAATGTTGTGGTTTGGATCTGAAATGTCCCCCAAAAGCCACATTTGGAAGGTGATCCCATCATGGAGGTCAACCCATTGATTTTCTGTGCTGTAAAAGGTGGGGCCTAGTTGGAAGGGCAGATCACTGGGCATGGTAGGTCTGTCCTTCCTCTTACTCATTCTACTTCCTGTCCTGCCATGCTGGGAGCAGTTTTTCTCTGGCTAGGTCTCTGCCTTATGCTCCCATCATTGCTGCCTGCCCAGGAATGGACTGAGATATTCTGAAATTGTGAGCTAAAAAGAATCTTTCTTCTCTTAAATTGTGGATATTTGGCATTATGTTGGAGCAATGAAAAAGTAAATAAGATATAACATCTCAGTGCAAACCAGTTAGCTTCTGTAGCTAGAAAAAGAAATCCAAGTGTTTGCTAATTATCGATGAACTTGATGCATTTCTGAAGCAAAGTCCACCCTCCCAAAATGGCATTGCCTGTGCATCCCTGTCAGAAGATGCCAATATGCCCTTCTCGGAAGGTGCCAACTGCCCTGCTTTGCAGGTTGCTAACAGTTTTAATGTCGCGTCTAAGAGTTGGCCAGAATATCACCACCAAGTCATTCAACTTCAAGGAGGCACTGAAGTAAATCCTTCTTTATAAAAAGCTGGGACGTGTCCAGAGCAGCCACAAGAGAGGGCGTGTCACCCATGGCACAGCCATCAGTGTGGTGAGGGGCTAGGAGATGCACAAAATAAGATTTTTTTCTATATCCCTGATAATGATTAAATCCAGAAGGAAAAGAAAAATAGCCTCCCCCCCCTCCCCAGACATTTAAAGACTATGCAGCATGGAGGCAATTGATATGACAGGTGAATGTGGTCCCACCTGGAACTAGGAGTGCCCAGATAAGAACAGTCTAACCTTGCTACACCTGCACCTTGGCGGGTAACTCACACATGGGCTTGTCTTTCTGATGAGCTTATTGATTTCTAGGCAGCAAGTATGTCTCCATATTTTCTTCCTTTCTTTAAGAAAGAAAATTATGGGAATTTTGATTATGACTTAAGTTTTCATGGTGTGGGATCAATATCATGCTGCAATGAAAAATGAAATGGTGACTGTGGGGGAAATGGAAGATCTGCAGCAAATCTTTGAATATAGTTCAAGTTTTGATTTAAGCTTAATTATATGCCAGGGTGTGTTTGGAAAAAAAAAATCAAAAGTTCTTGTTTAAAAACAAAGTTCTTGGTTAAACACTGGATAGTAGCATATCCAGTAACTTATAATTCAGTTGTAGAGTTTTGTGACCTAAACCACTAAATTTGTATCGACTGGAGTGGCCAATTGGATCAACTGTAGTGAAATGAGATATTGAGTTGTTTATATAAAAAAAAAAAAACTAAGGGAAAAATATTGCTGACTCAGAGATTGATTGGAGAGGCCCAAATTACATAAACAGGCTGCTGGGCGGCTGGGAGCAAATGAAAGGACTTTCATAATGTGGACATTTTTGTGGTATATTTATAATGGATGTGTTGAAGGACTGGGGTATTTTCTGGACTAATTTTGCAAATGCGAAATAGGTCCCTTCATTTAGAGGGCAGATATGCAATGCCCTTTAACAGGCAGTAAAACATTTATCAGAGCCAACCATTATTTTTACTTAGTGTAAATATTTATTTTTGAGACAGAGCCTCACTCTATAGTCCAGAGAAGATCCTGAACTCACTATGTAGCCCAGGCTGCCCTCGTACTAACAGCAATCCTCCTGTTTCAGCCTCCTGACTGCTGGGATGACAGGTGTGTGCCACCATGCCCAACTTCTTATTTTTAGAGAGCTTTTAAAACTCAGCAGTCAGCACCATATTTTCGCAAGAGGCCTTTTATTAATCTAGTCCTATGCTATCTGTTAATTTTAAATATACAAAGAAAAAATCCAAATACATCCCAAGGATTAAATTGTCTTTCCTTGATTACCACATGTTAAACAGATGAGTTTTTCTTTTTGTCTAAAACATATTATGGTGAGACACTGTAGTCATACTAATTTTCTTGTGGGCTGGTTAACATCACAATGTCAGAGAAAATCCTCCACATTCAACTAGAAACAAGAATATGCATTTTTTTCCTCCTAAAATGATCTAAGTCATATTTTCACTCACAAGAAGCCTATGTTTGTGGAAAATAAGCATTTCCCCGATAGGCTGTTACAGTGCCCAGCCCACGGAACTCAGCAGGTGGAGATGGTCACTAGGTCTCTGAAATGCGTGGCAGGGAGAGGGTGCTGGAGATTCCTGGGCAAGTTGCTCCTCACAGACCTTCTCTCAACGGACAGTATCTATTATCTACCAATTTGCCCTTTTCCCAGACGCATAACATCATGCTATCTAGGGGGTCTGTGAAATCCAGCAAGGTTCAAAACACTGCAAAAGCAAATTGCTAAGTCGTAAGCCAGTTGGATCAGGGGCCCTAAACAAGTGCTATGTTTCCTTATGTGGAGCTGAACTTTCAGGTTGTTTATCTGTAGTTTGGGATGCCAGAAAGTTCAAGTGTAGAACTTTTAAACTGGACCTAAAGCAGCATCTATCTGCATGACTGTCTGTCTGTCTATATATCTATCTCCTATAATACAGAGGAGTTACTAAATTTTAATGGGTCCCTTCATGCTAAAAAAAAAATAACGAATGAGTTACAAACCTAGAAAGTTCAAAGAACACTGTGTTGGGTTTATCAGATTTGATGTTTTTAACTAGCTCATCATATAAAGCAGCCCTTCTCATAGTGCAGTCCCTTGGGAAGCTGGTCAGGAGCCACATCCTCAGGCCCCAGGCCAGAGCTAGCGTGGGCATGCGGCTGGGCTCCAGACGCTCTTCAGGAGCTCTGCTGGTGATTCTGATGCAAGCTGCAGTTTGAGAACTAAGGTCAAAGGACGGTGCTGGACCTTTGACAAAAGCCGTGTCACAACTGTGTTACGGCAGTGCACACCTGTTGTTCCAGCAGTATGGGAGGCTGATGCAGGAGGGTTGTAAGTTTGAGACCAGTCTGTGTACTCTGGGTTTTACTGACCTAGTGAGACTGTCTCAGAAAACAAGCAAACCAAACTGAACCAACCAACCAACCAAACTAGCCTGGAGATGTAGCTCAGTGCAAAGGACTAGGATTCAATTACCGCCCCCCCACCCCCCCACACACACTGTGTGTGTCATGTTGGCTCTCTCTCATTCTCTGTCATTATGTTGAAATGAAGCATATAATACTTTAAAGAACATTGGCATTGACTCAGCCCCAGGACACCTGTGGACAGTTTGGTTCCTTTTGTCCTTCCCTGTGTCCAGTCCACAGAGATGTAAGGTTGTATAAATGGCTAGTGGGCGGAGGATTGGAAGCTTCTCTGGGCGGGTATTTCCACAGCACTCTGGAGTGAGGGCTATCACTAAACATTAATAACAAAAGCCTTACTGAGCCACAGCTCACCATGCATGATCCAGGATATGTACATCCAGGTTCATAACAAACAAAAGTAAGCTGGGCCTGGTGGCACAGGACTGTAACCAGCACTTTGGGAGGCTGAGGCAGGAGGATTGCAAGTTTAAGCCTACTCTGGGCAGCTTAGTAACAGTGAAACCCTGTCTCAAAATCAAAAATGAGTTGGGCATGTAATTTATGGTGAATGTCCTGGCCTTGATCCCTAGTACCACCAGAAAAAAAAAGTTCCTGATGTTCTGTGTGACATGTTCTGACCATTTTCTTCATTTTCAAAATGTTGGCTGTAATCCACTACAGTTTTCGTTACCTTTTGTATTACGACCCAAACTTAAAAATGCCACCCTATCTCAGAAATTGCTCCCCCTAGCTATAAACGAAGTTGTTAAGGGCAACATCTGGAACATTTGTGAACCGGTGTCAGAGTTTGCATCTATTTACGTGCGTATGTGTATATCCACGAAGAGGCTTTAGAGCTCCCGGAAGCTTCTTGAGGGACACGTAGCACTGAGAAGTCAGAACACCCCAATACAGATGCCACAAAGCAGGTACAGGGCGGAAGTTGGAATTTCTGCTTCTTGGTGATCTCAGCAGGTCCCTGGAAACTCCTGTGGACAGGCTGGGAAGGGTCCTCAGTCCATTCAAAACTGAGGTGCCTTCTTTCAGAGATAGGAAGTGATCTTGGAGTGGCCGTCTACATTTACAAACTGAGGCTGGGAAACAATGTCCTCACTGCTACTGGGTCACGATTCAGGACTTCTGCAAATGGCGCATGACCAGGCAGTACAACGGCCCTGGAAGCCTTATGTGTCTGTGTCTCCACCTTCTTCTTACTAAGACAGGCTCTCACTGTGCAGTCCAGGCGGGTCCTGAACTATTAGCCCAGGCTGGTCTTGAGCTCATGGCAATCCTCTTGCCTCAGCCTCCGACACGCTGGGATTATAGGTGTGTGCCACCACGTCCGTCCCCATGTATCTTTCCGTATTCAGCAGAGACAAGTGCTGAGAAGCCAGATTCTTCCATGGGGCGTGTCTTAGTTACTTTCTCATTGCTGTGACAGAATTCCTGATATCCACAACTCAAGGGAGTAAAGATTTATTCAGCTTATAGTTTCAGAAGGTCTCTCACAGTCCATTCATAGGCAGCCCGCAATGGTGCAGGTGCATGGCAGAGACAAAGGCGGGAGAGCTGCTCAGCCCATTGCAGACGGAAGCCAAGCGAAGTGGGGGCCAGCAGATGAGCTTTCCCAGGACGAAGCTGCAACAGCGTTTCCTCTTCCTTCCTTTACTGAGTTCAGAGCTGCCAGCTGCCCCCTCTCCCCAGGGGTGGGTGCCCTTCCCTCAAGTCAGTAACAAGCACCCAAAAACTCTGCCCTGGGCAACCTTAATCTCAACAAGCGGATATGCTCCCTCCAGGTCAGACCCCAGTCATTCACCCCTTCCTGCCAAGCTCTGCCTCCCAACAACACGCAGCTCCAAATACATGAGGCTTTTGGGGGGACACTCAAGATGCAAACTATATCAGGGCAGCTGGAAGCCAGGGCTTTGGCAGCCACCCGCTGGGATTGGCAAGAAAGACACAGCACAGAGGTTTTGTCCTTTTGTCCTGGTGGTCATTAAGCTGACCATCTAGACAGAAACAAGGTTGATAACAGGTCAACAGGCCTGGTCTGTCCTCAGTGGCTGTGAGACTGTTGGCAAGCTCTGTACCGTTGGTCGAGGACAGCCGCCAGCGTTGTCCCTCCGTCTACCACTCCATCCCGTCCTGGGCCTGCCAGACCGCTGCCCAACCCAGTGATCCACAGGCTAACGCTGTGCACACCAGGGGCCTCTAGCAATCATTCTGATCGACTGGTACTCTTATCCTACTAGTTGTAAAGCATTCTGGGTCATACCAGGCCACACATACGGAACATAAGGCAATGCTATAGTGACTGATTCGCTTTCAGTCTGCAGGGAAACGTGTCCCATGGGCCTCACCTTGGAACTGAGTGACCGGCTGCACGGGGTACGGGCTCCGCTGCTGCTGGACGTGCTGTCGGGGGAGGTGAGACTGCGGCAGCTGCTGCAATGACAGGGGCGAGAGGGTGAGAGGTGAGGCGGTAGCCCGGCGGCTCCGAGGAAGGCGGGCAGCGCACAGAAGCCACACTTGGTGGTAAACACTCATGAGCACACACTAGGAAACTGGGATGGATGTTTCACAGAATGAACAGACTCCAGGCAACCAGCACCCCCAGATCCACAGCCTCATTACCCAGAACCCCCAGGCCCTCTTCAGTCATCACCCTCCTTCCTGCAACCAGGGCACCAGTATCTGAACTTTTCACAACACAGATTAGTCATGTTTGCTTTTGTTTTCTGTGTGTGTGTGTGTGTGTGTGTGTGTGTGTGTGTGTTTGTGTGTGCGCGTGCGTGTGTAACTGGAGATCGAGCCCAGGGCCTTCACATTGAGCCACACCCCTGGCCCATTTTTAGTTTTGATGTTGAGACAGGGTCTCACTAAATCCCCAAGTTGCTGAGGTTGGGCGTGAAGTTGCGATCCTCCTGCCTCAGCTTTCCAGAGGGGTAGGATGACAGGCCTGTGCCACCGGGGCCAGCGGTGTATGCACTTTATAGCAAGGAATTCACGCAATGCTTTGTGTGTGTTTCAGCCTCCTTACTACCAGATGATCCCCGCAGAGGCCCATGCTCCTGGCCGGCGTGTCCTCACTGTCCCTCAGATGGCCCTCAGTCTCCCCCTTCTAGCGGGGCGGTGACTTGGGGCGCTCTACCACATCCAGGCTTCTGTGGGCGCCACTGCGTGAACATCTCTTCTGGCCTCCGGCGACCCGCTGCCCACGCTGCTGGCCTGCTGCCTTCTGCACATGTGACCGAGGGAAGCAGGCCTGGCTCGGGCTTTTTCCTCAGCACCACGGGGACTCAGCTTAAAGGGACAAGCAACTTCTTTTCAATGACCTACATAGAGATGCTTTGGGTGTAGGAAGATAGCATCCTCAGGGGCGATGAGGAAAGCCTGATCTTATTCCCAGGAAGCCATATTGTCTGTAAAACGCATCCCTATGAGTAAAATATGCAGCATATGCTGCTTTGAGGGACCACGTGGGACTCCGGGTTCCCTGGAGCCAGGGGATGCGCCCGAGTCTTTCTTCCCCCGCGCGTGGGGATTCTGCACCACGGGCCAGCCCTGGCGCCAAATACTGGGCCGCTGTCTGGCCACCGGCACGCTGCCCGTGCAGAGGGAGAGGAACAGCGTGGGCGGGAAGCGCCCGCCCACGGGGGAAGAGGCTTTAGCTCTGGGTCTGCGTGACCTTCGGCTGCCGGTTAACCTGCTTTCTGCGACTACTGAATATTCATGAGGCACTTTTCCTCCGCCAGGGCTGTAAAGAACATACAACAGGGTCCCTGCTCTGCGGAGTGCTCATTATCAAAATAACACCCCCTGACCACTTCTTACCACATGCATCTGCTTCTAGTTTTTCTCTCATGTTTGTTCCTGGGCAGCTCTGTCATTTTCTTTGCTTTTTATTTTTTTAAATTAAACATTTTTTTTTCCTATGAGGCCAGTCAGTATTTTTGGCATCCAGCAGGGGAAGCCGGAATGGGGGCGTGGCTTGGTGGTTAAAGCGCCTGCCTCAAACACTCCAGGTTCTGTGTTCGATCTCCAAGGACCTCATAAAAACCGCCAGGCATTAGGGCACATGTTTGTAATCCCGGCACCGGGAGGCTGAGGCAGGGCGATTTCTGTGAGTTCATGCCCTAGCCTGGCCTATACACAGTGAGTACCAGATCGTCCTGAACTGTAGAGCCAGACCCTGTCTCAACAAACAAAATAAAGACAAAGTAAAAGGCAGAGAGACACACAGTAGCAGCAACAACAACAGAACCCCACCCCGGGGGCCACCAGGGGATCCTGCAGGAAACTGGAGAAACTGCTGTGTACGCCATTAGAGTGTGACCAGAAACCACGCAAATCTTTTTAGGTAACAATGAAAAATCGTTACTGAGAGTAAGTAGAGGATTTAAAAGCTTCTCAGCCAAGCCTCTCCTATTACATAAGAATGTAATTGCCCCACTTACTACAAGGGAGGCTCAGCCTGAGGCAGCCTGGTGGGCTAGGGTGTGGCCTGAAGCTGGGAGTCCCACAACCGTCCTGGCTCTGTGGACTCGAAATCCATTACAGAAACTCCTTGGCCCCCAATTTCTTCATTTGTAAAATCATAGGACTTCATGATCTCAGATGTTTTTTTCGAATCTGAAATTATCCATTCCATAGAACAGTGGTCCCCATCTGTTTGACACCCGGGACCAGTTTAGTTGAAGACCACGCTCCCAAGGGGTGGGAAGCACTTGTTCCCTGGTAGGTTGTTGGCGACAGCTTTGAAATCCCAGCGGCAGTGGGAGGAGGGGAGCTGGAGCAAAGCTCTGCCTCCTGTCAGATAGGCATTGGAACCTGATAGGAGAGCGCTGACAGAAGGCGGGGCTTCGCTAAGGGGTCACCTGCTCTCAGATCAAGTGTCCCAGTGCCTGGTCCTCCCAAGGCCTCAGACTGATACCAGTTTGCCTCTTGGGGGTTGGGGACCCCTGTGTGTAGACGACCCCTTGTGGATGGATGAGAGGTGACGCGCTCTGTGTTCTTTGAGCATAAGGCATTGACTGCTAATTTGCAGCTGCTTCCAACCTGCCCAGTCTCCTCTTCCAGGTCTTTTCAGAAGCAGTTTCAAGTTCCCAAAGATACATAGGATCTCAAATCCTTCTGTTTTTCCTTAAATGTCATTTTAGGAAACATCAGTGTTTCGGGTACACTATTTCCAAAATCAAAAATCCTGGGAACATTTTTCAATGCTGTAGAGACAGAAAAGTGGCACAAGCTGAGCCGTGTGGGTAGCCTGTCATCCCAGCTCCTTGGAAGACGGAGGCAGGAGAATCTCAAGACTGAGGCCAGCCCGGGCAACTTAGCAACTTGGTGAGACCCCGTCCCAAATAAACAATAAAGATGCTGGGAAGTGTCTCCGAGTGAAGGCCCAGGGTATAATTCCCAGTATTGAAGAAGAAGAAGAAAAAAAAGACCGAAAAAAAGAAAAACCAAAAACCAAAAACCAAAAAACCACCACCATTACCACCACCACCAACAAAATACCTCAAAACAAAATGCAAAAAACCCCAACACAGTATTGATTTGGCAATCAATACTCATTCTTAAAACAAAAGTGGGGAGCTCATCCACTGAGTCCCGTGGGCAGCCTGCTGACTAAGCACCCTCTCCAGGCCCAGGGGAGATGGCACAGTGCTGTGTCTGGCACACAGGGTTGCCGCTGTTTCAACACTCTTAAACCAGGCCATGACAGGTTCCCGTGTACAGGTGTGCAGAGCACGTGGCTTCCAAAGGCTCATGCCACACCGGCTCACGTAGCCAGGAAGGCAGCTATACGAGGGAAATGATTCAAACCCAGCCTGGCAGAGGAGGGCAGAGGTTAAGCAGTTTGCAAGCACAAGGACAGACCAATATCAGCCTTGAGTAACTGATCTCAATGTGGTCCCTAAGTCTTAGAACACACAGTTGCTAAGAAACTATCCTCAAGGCCCAGCCCGCCTTGCCTCCCATCTTTTCCAAGGAGCTGGGTGCCTCCATGTCCCAGATTCTGGAGGGTGATCTGGTGCGTGGGCCTCATTCTCACCCTGCTCCTCCCTCCTCTTTGGCCTGGGCTTGGCTGACATGGCCTCTGTGGGGCAGGGAGTGGGGGGGGGGGCAGCCCTGGGCTGGCAAAGGTGCCATCTGTCTGCTCACCCTGACTCCCTCCTCTGTGTGGCTGCAGCACACCTCTCAAAACCCACCGCTTCAAACCTCAGGCACACCCGGAGCATGCAGGGTTGGCCGCAGAGAGGGTGGAGAGCCCGGCTTCCCCCTGCAGCCCCACTACTGCTGCGGAGAAACACGAGCACGGTTCCTGGTGACCCCTTCTGCAGGGCGAGAGGCATGCAGGCTTGTTTGTACCATAGCTGCCAGGCAGCTGGCTGACCTTGGTGAAAAGGGAGATAATTATATAGCTGCTCGGGAACAAAAGAAGAAACAGGGAACATTAGTGAATGTGCCCAACAAGGCATTTTTTTTTCTGTTTGGGGGAGGATTGGTGTTACTCTGAGCTGCTGTTCTTGCTGGCAGGGGCCTCAATGTGCCTGCGTCCTATGCCATGGCACCTTGTATGAGGTGTGATCAAAAAATAAGGTGAATGGGGGGGAGGGAAGTTAATAAAAATGATTAAAGTAAAAGACAAACTACTGTTGATCCCCCCCAGGTCCTCCTGGCCGCCCTTCAGACACCGTCACTCTTGCTCTTTCTGAAGCAGTTTTGGGGTTCTTCTTTCTCGAATGTTTAGCTGGGGCACTGCAGCTGTCTCGATATCCTGAGTCAATTCCTAATGTTTACCTCTCATGGTCAGTTTGGCTTTGGGGAAGAGTCGGAAGTCTCACGGTGCCAGGCTGGTCAGAAAAGCAGCAGAGGACGCACTACTGTGGTTTTACGAGCTGCTTTCCCAATGGGTGGCACTCGGCAAAGCTCCATGGCTGGATTTTTTTTTTTATCATACCTCATAAGATATTCGCAAATGAAGACTTCCAGAATGGATCCAGAAAGTGCAAAGGATGACGGGATATGTGCGTGTGAAGTGAGGGGCAGTGAGTATTTTCATGGGGATTAATGTGACAGTGTCTACACTGTAATAATTTTTTTCTTTTTTCTCCCAATTATTCCTTTTATTAGCATGCATTTGCAATACATAATAATTACATTCAACTTGGAAAAGTGATGCATATACATAATGCATCCTAATCACTTGTTCTTCCCTTCCCCTTCCCATCCTTATGTCCCCCTTTAAAAATTCATTGTATATTTTGATCACAGCGTGTGAGTGTATGAGTGTGTGTGTGTGCACGCATGCACATGCCCACACTAAATGTTTGGTGAATTCTGATCTTACCAGGAACACTCTAGAAGGGTAACTGTGAGTCAGAGTTATGTTGCCTTTGGGCCTTACATGACAACCTCATACCTCTTGTAATAGAGTCTGCTGTCTGAGACGCCCTGTGCTGGCCCCCACAGGGGCCATTGGGAGATCTCTTGTGGACAGCCTCAGGCCTTTCCCTGGGATGATACTAAATCAGGCACCGGCACCTCAAAAAAACAAAACAAATCAAAGCCTCCAGGAGCAGTCTTCAGGGAGGGCTTTCTTTCAAAGCTGGAGGAATTGCATGGCTGAGGTGGACAAAGACGCCTAAGGTAAGGGTAAAGGTGTATTTGTGTTGGGCCTTTCTTTACCTCACAGATTTCCTGAGCTGTTGTAAAAGCTGCCAGGAACTTTCATGAGTTTGTACCCACCCGGTGACCCCCAGTTCAGACTCCTAGGTAGTTCTGTGGGCCCCATTGTTCTGCAATTGTTCCCAGTCCATTGTTTGTGACCAATCCTGTAGAATTCTCCTCAGTCCCTCCTCCCTGCACTTTCTTCCAAGAAAAAAGTTTTCTGAAATTCTTTTTCTTTATGTTAGAAATCTTAGGGCTTAAAAAGAATGTGAGTGGCCTCTACCACACACTGAGGACACAGAGTCCTGTCCCAGAAATCAGAAGAAAGGGAGCCATGCTGAAATTGAAGCCTGCCTACGGCAAATAGGCCTTCACATTGACTGCCAAAGCCTGTTCTTAAGAACAAACTAACTCATTATAGGAAAAAGCCTAACTAATTGAAAAGGCCTAAATTCCACAGGTTTCTCAGGATCCTGGGAGATGGTGCTCCGTCAGCCTCTGGGCAGCCGACAGGGACGGTAGAGCTCCCTCAGAGACAGCAGGTGCCACGCTGGTGGGTGGGTGCATGGTGCCGGGGGCTGTTACCTGTTCAGCCAGGAGCTGCTGCTGCTGCCTCTGTTCGCGCAGGAACTGCTGCTTCTGCTGCTCCATCAGCTGGGCCCGCTGGTCAAGGAGCATCTGCTTCATGATGGCCGCCTGGGGCTGGCTGCCGAGGAAGCCGGGGCCTGAGGGGCTGGCCCCTGAGACCATGCTGCCCGAGCCTGGGGGCACCGGGGACTGCAGGGGGCCTGTGTTCCGGGGGAGCCCAACCAGGTGCTGCTCCTGCAAGAACAAGAAGAGGCAGAGATGCAGTGATTCCACCTGGATGCTTGTTGCCCCAAGGCTGGCGTGCGTGGACTCCAGTGCTCCCAGGGGCAGCCATTCATTTTCCATAAAAGCGACCTAGGAATCCTCAAACCTGTCCTGTCAGCGGATCTGGACAGGCTACAAAGAGCAGTGACGGAGCAGAGCTCTGGGAAATCTGAGACTCCAGCCATCTGTTTCAGACACGACTAAGAGCTGTGGCCTGGGCTTTCAATGACCACCCTGAATTCCCCAAGGATGGCACAAGTCCCCTGCTGGGCTCACCGGAGGTCTGACCTTATCTGATAATCCTCCTTACTGTCCACTGGACCAAAACGCATGTCCTCTTGGCAAGCTGGAGAGATATACTCAAAAGATTGCTGCAATTTACGAAGGAGGAGATCTGCTACTTGATGTTCGTCTAATTAACTGCAAAATCTGAGAGCTCTGGTATATATTTACTGAACCCAAGGCCTTCTCACACAGAGCTACATCCTAGCCTTTTTAATTTTTTGAGAAAGGTTCTTGCTAAACTGTTAAGCTTCCCTGGGCGGGGCTTGAATTTGTAATCCACCTGCCTCAGCCTCCCTAAGTGCTGAGATGCTTATATGGAAGCACGAACCTCCCCAACTGATGGTAACTTTCAAGGACTTTTCCTTGGGGAAGGAAACATAAAGTGGTAGAGACCGAAGCGCAACAGCCCGAGGGACAACTTGGAGAGCAAGCCTGGAGGCCATCCACACAGCCTGACGGTACAGAGCTTACAAGAGAAAAACAGCTGATAGGGACAGCAGGTGAGAGATCACAGGACTCAGTTTCTAGACACTTCTAACAAGCATATCTGGCAACAGCAAGTATTTCCTGAATGTTCCACAGAAATAGTCCTTCTAAATCATTAAAATTTCAAGCAACTAAAATGCATATAGAAGCACTGACTTCTGAGGCATATACAAATTAAATGGTGGTGGTGGTGGTGGGGGTTGGGGAGGCTGGAAGAATAGCACAGCCGTAAAGCGCTTGCCTAACAAGCTCACGGTCCTGAGTTCAATTCCTCAGCACCACATAAGCTGGGTGTGCTAGTACACACCTGTAATTCCAGCACTTGGGAGGCTGAGGCGGGAGGATCGTTTTGATCTGGAGGCCAGCCTTGAGCTAATAGTGAGTTCAGGACCGGGCTGAGCTACAGAGTGAGAACTCACATGAGAAAAAATAAAATAAAATAAAATCGAACAAATTAAACAGGGAACCAGAAAAAGACAGAAACAAACCCAGTGTGAAGCATATTACAAGACCTAGGAAGAAGGAAATGTGAACAACTCTATAATTATTTTTAAACATTATGATCTTAATTATATTTCAGTATTTTTCCCAGTTTTGATTTGATACATTTTTGGTATAGATATTAGTAAATATGTTAGCATTTTCCTCTCAAACAGAGTTAAGTTTTATCCTTGTTTCTCCTAGGGCAGGTATGTTCAATCTGTGGCCTGTCACTTTTTTTGAGTGAAGAGGAGAGTCTTAGGTGACCACAAACACACACACACACACACAGAGTATTACAGCTGATGTACATACATAAGTACCAACACTTGCTTTAAAAAATTTTTTCCCCAGCATTCTGGGAGGCTGAAGGAAGATGGTGAGTTTGAGCCCAGCCTGGGCAACTCAGTGACTTAGCAAGACTCTGTTGCAAAATCAGAAGCGAAAAAGGGCTCTGGGACGTTGCTCAGTGCAAATGCCCTGGGCTCAATCTCCAGTACCATAGAAAGATCATTATAACATCATCAACAACAACAAAAAAGAATAAAGGGGGCAAAACCCCCAAAGATCTACTGGTTGGACACAGCTGGCCAAGACAGAGAGGGACAGTCCTGGGTCAATCCTCTGCGTCCTGGGTGGCTGTGTCCTCATTTTCCTCTTTGGCCCGGAGAGGAGCCATGCATGCCTTTCCTTCCCCCTATGAGTTCTCATCTACTTCATCTTCGGTTGGGATTCTTCCCTTCCTCCCATCCTCCCTCTCCTACAGAATAAGTAAAATAACAAAAATCAAAACACAACACCTTCTTCTCCAGTCCCCGTGAACAGCCGCCCCAGTTGTGGTAAGCGCCGGAGCCCAGCCACACAGCCCGAAGAGAGAGGACCCGTAGCGAGCACAATAGGTGCTGAATTGGGTTTGAGACACAGGATTCCTTCTCATCCTGGCTTTCTGTGCTCCGTGGGCCAACTGTCACCTAAACATAAGTGTGTTTCTCATAACTGTACTGTGTTCTGTTTTTAATACTCATGTGCCAGAGTCAAAGTTAACAGAAAATTTTGTCTGCTTTTTTTTTTTTTTCTGTAATTGGGTAGAAACCCTGAAATATCTGCAATATCAGTAAAAGACCTTACATCAAAAAATGCAGGGACCTTTGATGCCACCAAGTTTCTTTTTCTGGCCGACCCCTGCGGGGATCTGGATGGTTCAGGTTTCCTTTTTTCTCCCAGATACTTGCTACTTGTTTCCAAGTCCTTCCTTCCCACAGGACACCGGTGTTTCTCGCCACCTTTGGAGACAAATGGCTGATGGACTCAACACTTCGGCAAACGAGTTTGCACTGAAGTACTGTTAGCCAATCAAAACACAGATAGGAAGTTTTCTCTGTGTATTTCAGCATATTTAACAGTTTCAAGTTTTGATAACGAGAGAGTGGGAGAGAAAATGAGACCCCGGGGAAGAAAATGTTTTCTGCAGCTGGAGTTTCTGAGAGGGCGGGTTGGCGGTTTTCTCTTTGTGTCCATGGAGGGATCCTGGTTTTGGACCATCAGCGGCCCACACAGCTGGGGAGGCTGCCTAGGAGTGGAAAGGCCGGAGAGTTTGTTTTCATACCAGGAAAGAAAAGGAAAGGCAAATGGGGTGACGATGTTCACATATCAAGCCAGTAATCACCAGCCTTTTTGGAGACACGGAATGAATGGTTCTGCTGGTTGGACAGGAGGCAGAGGAGCGCGGGTGGCAATGTGAATGATGCGCAGGGCTGTAAATACGTATGGCACTTTGTTCCTTCACCTGCTATGCAGCTCCTGCCATGTGGCCCAGCTCTCATGAGGCCAGAGGCCAGCAGCTGGGGACCCCGGCATCAAGCCACTTCTTTTTTGCCATGGGGGGGGGAGTTTTCCAAAGGGATAAAAAGACAATTACTTTCAAGAGATTAATATTTTCCCCCAAATGAGTCTCTCCCAAGAGTTTTACCATCAGATTTCTTATTGAGGGCCACACGACCCACAGGCGAGAGGGGCTCGTGTGCCTTCATAAAGAACACCCTACCAAATGCGGTACTTGTTTAATTTTGGGGCACTGAGGATCCAACCTGGACCTGCCTACATCGCCAGCTCACTTTTCAGTTTTGAGACAGGGTCTCACTAAGTGGTCTGGGTGGGGCTCAGACTTGGGATCCTCCTGTGTCAGCCTCCCCAGGTGCAGAGATCATCGCCCTGTGCCACCGGGTCCACCTCCAATGCAGTACTCCTACCCCCAAGCTTTCGTGTGCTCCGCAGCAGGTGAGGACCCCTCCAGGCCCAGCCTCAGGTGTGTGTTCTGAGGTGTGAAGGTGTTCCCTATTACAGGCGTCTTCTAACCTCCAGTCCAAGATGGCTTAACGAGAAACAGTCTTGTCAAAATTCCGAATTTCAAGCCGCTGCCTGTTTCTGAGGAGGACACACACCGTGTGGTGCAATCAGGAAAAGCCACGCTGAACTTGTGTCACGCGACATGTAATGCCTTGCAGCCAAATGAGGCAGTATTTTTAGTTTTAATTACTGGCTTGTTCTCGTCTCCCTGCCCAACGACCTCCCCTGCTTTCTTCCCAACATCCCAATCCATTCTGTTCCCCTCAAATCCAGTTGGCCACATAGATTTCATTACTCTCCAAACCTTCCCACTCTCTAGGAAAATAAAGGGAGGTACAAGACATCAAAATCGGCGGAGCCGCTTTAACACATCTTCCCCTCCAGGGAAAAAAGATCTTTGCAATTTTCTAAAGGCTGGAGGTGGGAAGTGTGGAAACACCCTCAGCTCCTTGAAAAAGGCAGCTTTCGTCTTAAAAAGGAAGAAAGAAAGAAAAAACCCTACTGGGGTAAAAATATCTCCCAAGAACAGCCAGCTGTTTGTAAATCCCTGCGCAGGCGGCTCGCTTTCTCTGAAGTGTTTTCGAGAACACGCGCGGTGTTCGGGTGAGAGGGGCCAGGGCTGCTGGCGAGGAACCAAGACTGCGGCTTCCTCCAAGGGCCTGGCACCAAAGGCGGCTGCGGGGTGAGACGGGGGCGACAGGGACATCACGGCTGGCGGGCCCCCAATGCCAGGGCCTCCTCAGCCTTTCCCGGGCCCGCCGGCCGGCGGGCACAGCGGCCGTCCCGCCGAGGCCAGCAGATGGCGGTGTCGGCCAGGCCTGCGCCCCGCCGCGCCCGCGCAGATGGCTTAATCCGGCTCGTCCCGCCCCGCGCGTCGGCCGCCGCCGCGGACGGGGGGCCGGGCCGGCGAGTGTGGCTGCGTGCGGCGGGGCGCCTGGCAACGGGAGCACAATGCCGAGCAGATGGCGTTCGCGCGGCGTGATGGACATCGCCCGCGACAGCCCGAGACAATCCAGGAACTCCCTGGTGACTGAGGCGCTCCTTACCCAGAATGAGCTCTCGCTGCACGCCGTCTCTCCGGCGATCGCCTGCCCCTCTCCGCCCGACACGACCCGGGCTCCGGTTACCGACTGATCCCGCGCCGCGGGAGGGGGTGCCGGCGGCGAGGGGCGGCCGCTGGGGGCGGGGCGCGCGCGGTCCAGGGCCACCTAAATGAAATTTAGGATTTTCGGTGAGAAGTCCCCGGGGGCGTAATTTGGCCTCTCGACTGGAGCTTATCTGCTTGCAAGTCCTCAGGGGACTCGGGCCAAGGAGGGAGGAGTCGCGGCCGTGCGCTCCCGGCGGGCCGCGTGAGGCGGCGTCCCGAACAAAGAAGCCGGCGGCGCTGAAGGCGAGGGGCGCAGGACGCGGGGACCTGTCCGCGATCTGCGGCGGGCGCCGGCCACCCCGGGTGCCCGATCCCTCACCACCCCCAGGTGCCCGATCCCCCGCTACTCCCGGGTGCCCGTCCCCCGACACCCCTGGGCGCCCGGCCGGCGGGACGCGTGGACAGTCAAGGCTGTGCGTGGTGGGAGGAGCGGGAATAAATCAATATATCAAGAAAAAGGACGCCCCAGAAAACAAATCTGCTACACACACGCCCACACGATTGGGTCAAGGAATTAAAAAAAAAAGCCCAACTCAGTTTTGGGGCCAATGGAATTTCGATCTAGTCCTACACATCAGAAGATGTCCAGGTCCAACCTCTCAGCGACATCCGGGGCCTTCTGTAAAGGTACATTTCAAGCCTTTATGATTCAGAAGGCACAAATGTAGCAGAGGTGAAAGGTGACCTCATCCCAGTCGAGCAAGAACTCAGTAGTTTTACCCCGCTGGGCGGCATAGGACGAGGGCGCCACCCACGGCGGGGCCAAGGCCCCTAGCTGTGGCTCCCACAGCGCCTGCAGAGCATCTGATTGGTCCATCTGCATTTCCACCGATCTGGGAGGCTGAGGCAGGACAGGTTCGCAAATTTAGTGATTCAGGGTGACCCTGTCTCAAAAGTCAAAAGTAAAAAAGAAGTCTGGGGATGTAGCTCAGGGCGAAGGTCTGGTGTTGGCTGCTCAGCTCTGCTCAGCCCCACCCCAACCCCCCAAAACAAACTAAAAAGAGGCCTTGACAATGGAAATGCTGGGCATGAAGTGGTAAGAAGATGCTGAAAGCTCCCCCACTTCCAGTGGGGCAGCCCGTGCACAGTAATGGGCCACCCTGCGTTCCCCAGTGTGGCGCCAGGGTCCTAGGATTAGTCGTGTCCTCCCCCCCCGCCCCCACCAGCTTGGCAGAAACGCAGATTCCCAGGTACCACCCATGTCCCGAAGCAGACCCTCTGGGGTGTGAACTGTAAGGAGCTCTCCAGGTGGCCACTCATAGTCCTCTAATCCCAGCAGTTTGGGAGGCTGAGGCAGGGGGACAGGTTCCAGCCCCTCATGAGACACTTAGCAAGACCCTGCCTCAGAGAAACAGTAGGAAGGGCTGGGAACGTAGCGCAGAGTGAAGGCCTTCTGCTCAAGCACCGTACTGGAGAAAAACAATCCACAAAGCAAAACAGAAAAAAAAAAAAAAAAAATCCACGCCAGAGTGCTGAGTTGCTTAGGTCTTCCTACAGACTCTTCTGCATTTGGAAAACTTTCCTTCTGCATTTTGATCAGGCCAGTGAGGCTTGCCTTACAAACCCACCAACTGTGAAGGGAGCCCTGGGCCATGACTGCGGGAGGAAGTGCCCAGGGGCAGGCCTGCTGGAGGTGGACAGGCAGGGGCCTGAGGAAAGGTGAGACCTCGGCAGCCCCTTGCTGGGGGAGCGTGAGCCTCCTGGATGTCCCGTGGGGTGGCGGCCAGGTAGAGCGGCAGACAGCTAGGACTTGAAGATCCTTCCTCTGACTGGGAAGAGCTCTTCCAGGACGCAGAAGGCCAGACCGCAACAGTAAAAGAAAGTAACATCACAGGCATGGTGTGATGGTGCCTGCTTCCACTTGGGTCATTAACCTCATTTTATTAATTAAAACAAAAACAAAAAAACCAACCCAGCTAGGCCCAGAGGTGCAGGCCTGTAATCCTAGTACTCTGGGAGGCTGAGGCAGGAGGACCGCAAGTTTGAGTCCAGCCTGAGCAATTCAGTGATGTGGTGGTGAGACCCTGCCTCAAAATCAAAAATAAAGTGCTGGGACTATAGCAGAGGCCCTGGGCTTGATTCCCAGTACCACAAACAACAAACAAACAGACAAAGTCTGAGAGGTGAGGTAGCTGCTGATGTCCCACAGCTGGTGGTGGCTTCTTTAAGAGTTGGACTTTTCCTCACCGGAACATGCATCTGGTCTTCATTGAACAGACCACCCAGGAGGACTCTGGGGGAGGGACGGTGGGCACAGAAAGAGAAGGTAGAAGCTCTCCTGGGATCAAAGAATGAAACTGAAAGGCCACCAGAGTGTCCAGCCTTTGTTATTTGTTGCTCGATACCCTCAAATTGCTTCTGTCATGTTGGCTTTGACATTTAAAGAAAGTCCATGAGATTAGGTCATTCAACCGTAAGTGGGAAGAAGAAATGGGATGAAATAAAAATCTTAGAATGCCTTTGAAGTGGATCAAGTGGCAGGGCTGAAACATGGTTTCAGTGTGGTGGTATCTTTTATAGATTTCCTTTTCCAGAACAATGTCCCCCTGTGGGCTTATTTATTTATTTATTTATTCAAAAAATCAAATAATTATTATTTAAAAATAAAATTTTGGGGGGGTCAGTCTCACTCTGTAGACTGGGCTGTTCCTGAACTCACTATGTAGCCCAACTTGGATATGTGCTTTTAATCCCCCTCAAAATGTTCCCCTTGCTTTGAACACATTGATCCCACCACTCTTGCTACTTTCTGAAGCAGTTCTGGAAGTCCTTTTTCATGGTGTCTTTATGAGGTGCGATACAAATACAGTAAACGCTGCTACTGGAGTCCACCCAATGAAAGGTGGGCTCCTGAAACCACTGTCCCCTGTGGGTTCAGAGAGCTGCTGAATTCAGAGCACAGCCGCATCGGGATCCACCCTACCTAAACCCCTGACTCCCGTGAAGTTGTTAATAAGGTTGGATTAAAGGGTTTGTCTTGGTAATGTGTTTGTATTCCTGAGAGAACTGAGTTTTGACACAACGATTATAATAATTTAGGCAGATTCACACTACAACAGAGTAGCACAAAGCCCAGCGCTAAACAGCCCAGCATCTTCTTCCCTGGACTTCCGGGAGGGCGTGGCTTGCAGCAGTCCCTCACAGGACTGGGGAGGAGCTCAGCTTCTCCACCGGCCACGCCTGGCACACACCCAAACTGGCAGCGTTTGGTTGCAACTGCTATGCTACTGGCTTCTTGATCATGCACGGCAGCAGGAGGAAGTTCTGTGCTTCTGGGTCTAGCTCAGCTCCTAAAATCATGGGGCCTGAGAGTTTTCCTTTTTTTCCCTAGGTTTTCAATGAGCAGGGTATAGTCCTGCCCAGACTTTGCATAATGCAACTATAGTCAACCTTCTGCGTTCATGGATTCTGTTTCTGTGTATTGAAAATATCTGAAAAAAATTGTGCCTGTACTAAACACATGCAGAGTGTTTTTTTCCCCTTGTTATTATTTCCTAAACAATACAGTTGTTTGTTTTGTTGTCCTGGGAATGGAGTCCAGGGCTTTTGTACTGTGCTACATCCACAGCCCACTTTTGATTTTGAGATGGGGTTTTGCTAAGCTGCTAAATTGCCCAGGCTGGGCTTGAATTTAACAATCCCCCTGCCTCAGCCTCCCAGATGACTGGGATTACAGGCCTGTGCTACTACACCCAGCAGTAATACAGTATTGATCATCATTTTCGTAGTATTTAAATTGTAGCGGTATTATAAGTAGTCTAGACATGATCTAAAGCAGGTGGGTCAAACCTGGCACTACCAGGTTTTTGTCCTTGATTTTTTTAATGTTATAAAGAAAAAAATTTAAAAGAAGTTTTAGTACTTACGTATGGTACATTTACACACACACACACACACACACACACACACACACACACACGTATGTATGTATTTATGTGGCCCAAGACAGTTCTTCACTCACAAAATCAAGGGCAACCCCCCACCCCCTGGCAGGCTGCAGGTTAGACCCAGCTGACCTGAAGATCTGTGATCAGCTGATCTGTGAGCCAGTTACATGCAAACACTGAGATATTTATGTGAGGGGCGTGAGCACCCCCAGATTCAGGTGTCCCAGGCGATCTGGAGATTACTCTATGATGAATGTGTGGTTTGCTGATCCCGCTCCCTTACCCCTATCACTCAACCACTGGGGAAAATAAAAAAGCAGAAAAAACAGGGACCATGCTTATTTTAAACACTCAAAGGCCACCGTTGTTCCTATTTCCACGTGCCTCTGCCTTTTCCCCGCCTTTCCGCAGCACAAAGCATGCAACAGGCTTCTTAGCGCTGTATATGCGTGACGTGCACCTGCTTTGTTCTAACTCGATACCACAGGGAGGTAGACAGTCCCAACTTCCCAGGAGTGTCCAGTCGTAATTTTCTGGCAGGATGATTCCCTTATGGCTTTGTAACTGGTGGGGTCTTCAGCTCCTTGAGTTTCCCAGCATTCCGCACGGGGCTAGGTCCACAGTTGCAGCAATGTAAATCTTTGCTGACATCATTGAATGGGCTGTGATGACTTCTGGCCTAAACCAACATGAGGTACGACTAGAGAGTGGGGAACGGTGGGGTGGTGGGAGAGCTGTGGGGTCAGGGAGGAAGATGGCCTCCAGTGAAATTCTCCGGGCTACCAAGGAAACCTGTGGCTCAGCGTTAACTAGAGGCTTGAAGGTGGCTATCTGGCATGTCAGGAAAGTGGCGCCGGCCCCAGGAAAGGGCAGGGTTTCAAGGCCTTTCCAGGGGAGGAAAACCAATAAAAATAACCATTCGCTTTCGGCAGCGATCTGACCAGAGTTACCATACATCTCTTCGGTGGAAAGACAACTTTGAGAGTTACGCTTTTCTTCTGCCTTTGATGTAAATTATAGCATCCTTTTGATCCTTTTGTTGTGCTTAATTCCACCACCAAAGCCACTCTAAATTGGTTAAAAGTTCATTAGTGTGCAACAATAGGAGCTTGATTAAATAAATTACGGTACAGCCATACCACGAATCTGAGGCAGCCAATGAAACCATGGCTTTTCAGATGAGCTAATCACGTACGATGAAAGCGCGCAATGTACTGCCGACAGAGAAGAAGCAAGAGCAGTTTCTAAAACACGAGCCATAAAATAATATTATTATGCACAAGTATTATGAGCCTTTTAAAAACTCTTTTGAATGTTGTATTATGAACATATATTATTTTTGATAAATATTGCTTTTTTGTGAGGCAGGGTCTCACTGTGTAGCTCAGGTAATCAACTCACGATATAGCCCCAGGCCCTTCTTGAACTCATAGCAATCCTCATGCCTCAGCCTCCCAAGTGCTGGGATTATAGATATATGTACCACCATGCCTGGATAATTTTTATATGGTGCTGGGGAATTGAACCCAGGACTTCGTGCATGCTAGGCAAAGCACTCTAACCACCAAGATACTCCCTAATCCCAATATTTCTGTTTATTATTATTATTATTATTTTTGGAGACAGGGTCTTGCTTCGTGGTCCAGGCTAATTCTGAACTTGCTGTGTAGCCCAGGCTGGCCTTGAAGTCAGAGCAAGCTTCCTGTTTCAGCCTTCTGAGTACGGAGATTACAAGCATATGCCACTATGCCCAGTTTATGTGGTGCTGGGCAATCAAGGCCAGGGCCTTGCACTTAATAGGCAAGTGCTGTAACTGCTGTGCAATTCCTCCAACCCCAATATCACTATTTTTAAAAGTTCATTAACACTAAGGCTAAATGGCCATGGAATGGAATGTGGAGAGTCTTTGGGGGATGCAGGTCCTGTCTGGGACCTGCACCATTTTTTCCCGGGCCTACCTCATGTGCTGGAATGTGACATATACAAGCCGATGTGGCAGTTCTCTTTCAGGACCTTGGCATGGCATGACCAACTGTGCTAGGCTACATGTTCAGCTCCTAGGTTGGCTTTTCTTTGCTCCAGCAACCAGTTTTCCAGCCCCAACGAGGGCCCCAGGGATACCCGGATCCTCCCAGTCAGGCTCGCCCCTGGCAGCCCCGTGCAGCTGTGTGGAAGCCACAGCGTGTAGCCGGAAGCTGGCCGAGCTTCAGAGATGGCGAACTTGAGTGCTGGACTTGAATTTGAACTGCCCCTTGCTTTCTGGGTTGTCCTCTCTGCTACTCTAAGTAACCAGCACCAGCCAGCTAGGCAAGCACGCTAACCGTGGGGATACTCCCGATCCCCACTAGTACTTTATTTTTTTGAGACAGAGTCTCGCTCTGCAGTCCAGACTAGTTCTGAACTTGCTGTGTATTTCAGAACTAGCGAGTGGCACAGGTCTACAATCCCAGCACTGTGGGAGGCTGGGACAGGAGGATCACAAGGTCAAGTCCAGCCTGGGCAACTTAGTGACTTAGCAAGATCCTGTCTCAAATTAAAAAAATAAAAAGAGCTGAGGATGAAGGTGGGTGTGAAGCCCTGAGCTGAGTGATTCCCAGGAACACCAAAACCCCCAAACCACACAATAACAACAACAACAGCAACACAACCCCGACGCCACCAGGGCTATGAACGCTGCCCCGCGGAGGCCCGAATTGCCTCTGGTGGCACCCAAGTGCCGGAGGCTGCCAGCGGTCGGTCAGCTGCTCACTGGGCTTTCTTCCCATGTCCGCTAGCTCCTGGCCTTGATCTGCTGCCAGGAAGGAAAGCAGCCCCCGCTGCCTTCCCAGGAGCTGCTAGGAAGATGTTTCCTCATGCTACCATTTCCCCTACCCCAAACCTTCCTCTCATGGCGCCCACCCCTCCGATGAAGTCATCAGAGCCAAGCCTGCACACCTGGCGCGCGGCCTAGCTGGCGCTGCACTGGGAGACAGGCCAGCATTGCCATTTCTAGCCAGGGATACCACCACGATGCCAGATGCAGCTCTCGCTGCAGCCGAGGTGGCAGAAGAAGCGGCTCCGGGAACTGCCTCTATCCTCTCCGGACCCTCGGGGCTTTGGGAGGGCGGCAGAGGGAGAACAGCTCCTGTGGCTCTGAGAAGGGCAGCTCTATAGCCACCCACTCTGTGTCTCCTCAGGGTCCTGAGGGTCCCGTCAGCCTGTGGGCCTTCTTACTGCAGGTCGCCGCATCTGTGCCTGACCACGCGACCGTGCGACGCTGGGGGCTGCCAGGAGGATTGTGCCCAGGTCCCTTTCTGTCCACTCCACCACACTGCCAGGGACAGCAGCCTGCGCTGCAGCCAGACCAGGGCTTAAGAAAGGTGGATCTTGAGGCGGGCACGATCAAGCAGGAAAGAAAAGCAGAGTCTAGAAATCTGGGATTGGTACTTCGCACAGGAATCTCTGGTGAGAAGCAGCGCTGCAGAGGACACAGGTCAAGGAGAGAGGCTTAGACCTGCAGCAGAGGTGGCGGAAGGTGGGCAGGGGCTGACCCTGGGCCTCACATCCACGAAGACCCTTGCGTTTCTGGTGTTAGATACACTTTCAAACGGGTTTTACAGAGACCCTGACGAACCCTGAGCAGGTGGAAAGTGGCGCTTGTTTTACAACTCTCATGTGTGCCCTGTTATTGGTCAGACTGCTCCATGTCCACTTGCAGTATTTTTCTATGTTCCCTGTTGATCTTATGAAGGATGTAATGACGTTGCCCTGTACCTTTGAAAAAATGACTCTTTTCCTCTTAACCGTATCCACATTTTTCATATAGTAAAGAGACCCGAAGACTCCCAAAATACAAGTGGACTAGGTCTTTATTTGTTTTGGTGTATTTATTTTTTTGAGACAGGGTTTCACTCTGCACTTCAGGTTAGTCCTGAGCTTGTGATCCTCCTGCCTCAGCCTACCAGTGCTGGGATCACAGGTGTGTGCCACCGCCACCAGGCTTAGCACTAACCTTCTATTGGGAGCTGAAGCCAAGTCTGATCTCCTTACCATCCACCTCAGATACCCCCTGCCTGCCTCCCTCTTTCCCGTAAGTCCCCTGGGCTAGTTCTTCCTGTGGCTCCTGGCTGGTCACCCCCTCTGCTCTCTCTCTGGGACTCAGGCAGGCTCTCCACAGTATCCACAGTCATCACACTCACACTATGCCTATAACACATGCTTCCTGTACACACACCTATGCCCACTGCCACTTTGTTCACAGGTGACTGGTCCTGGTGGTTCAATCAGAAGAAGAGGGTGGGCTGGCCACCGCTGGAGGACAAGGCCGCTTGTCACCTGACAGTCTCCCAGCACCGAGGATTATGCTTCCGGTCTCCCTTCCCTCACAATCATTTCTCTAACAGACACTGTCTTAGTTACTTTTTCGTTGTTGTGACTCCATACCCGACATCCACAAATTTAGGAGAGAAATGATTTATTTTAGCTCACAGTTTCAGAAGGTCACAGTCCACTCACAGGCAGCTGGCAGCAATGGAAGTACATGGCAGAGGCAGAGGTGGAGGCAGCTCCTCACAACATCACAAACAGAAAGTCCCATCAAGTCCAGTCACTCCCCAGGGGGAAAAAACTGTAACAATCTTTCTTCTTCCTTCCCAGTTGGGCCTCCCACATCCGGGTGGGTGTTCTTCCCTCATTCACTGGCCCACAAATCACTCACACTCTAATCCAGGCTGGTTCCTAACTGCCTAATCCTGGCTGGTTCCTAACTGCCTAATCCTGGCTGGTTCCTAATTGCCTAATCTAGGTGTGGTTCCTAAACCCTAATCCAGCTGTGATTCCTAATTGCCTCAAATTGACATAATTTCTCCAACTGTCACAGACATCAACTTTTTAAAAAAATTAACACAGCCCAATTTAAAATTTCTCCCTTTTTTTTTTTTTCCATCCTCTATCCTCCTCCCATTTAAGAACAGAGGTTTCCTGAATGGGCAATTTTCAGATCCTTCCCAAGATACCATAGTCTTTTCTGGAAACTGAGGTTCAATACAAATGGTTTGAAAGTGGCTGAGGACAGGGAGGAGGGCATGGTGAGGGATGACGAACTTCTCAGCTGCATCTGCATCAGTCTCAGAGTCCCATGATGCAGCAGGTAGAAGAAGCCAGTGCGAGAGACTCCCCGTTATTATCTGCCTTATGTTTCCAGGGCCTAAGTGTTACCAAAGATAACTTTGTTGAAGAAGGCCTAGGAACACAAGCTCTTAATTGCTATTTAGATGCATGTTTTGAAAAGGCTGACTAGTACAGACCTGTAAGTCTAGCACTTTGAAAGGCTGAGCAGGAGGATTGCCAGTTCCAGTCTAGCCTTTGCAACTTAATGCCAGGGAGACCCTGTCTCAAAAAAATAAAAAAATAAAAATAGGCAGGAGATGTGGGTGTAGCTCCGTGCAAGGGTCCTGGGCTCAATCTCCAGTATCAAAAAAAGACTGACTGTTCAGTCTTTATTCCTTTGTTTGTAGTCATGGAGAATTTTCAAGAAGGAGTCAGTGGGTGCCCATTAGTAATGACAAGTAAGCTCCTGGAGTGACCACCTGCATGTCGGGAGCACTCAGGGTGCCGAGAGCTGTCTCACTGCGTGGGAGGACCACGGCCAGAGTGCAGCTGCCGTCACTGTGGAAATATGGGCACCAGTAGCAGGGATCCTGTCACCCTGGACACTGCTTAGTGGTTCTTGAGGGCAAGGCCCCAAAATACCCTGCAGGCAGGTGCACAGACACCTTGGGAAGTTTGCAGAACTTTGGCTCACTGGCTTAAGGTTAGGAAGGTGACTGGGTCAGTCACATATACTAGCAGGACTGCTGACTAGTCACTTCTGGGGCCTGGCTCCCACGCACCATGGTTTTCATGTGTGCTGCACAGCACTGCATGTGCTTAGTGACGCTGTCAGGTGTAGTTTCCAGAGCAAGTGTCACAGCTGGACAGGCCAGCGCACAAGCAAACAAGCAAATACTAACTTGCTCAATGTGCCACAAAAGCCCACAGGCCTCATGGTCATAGCTTTGCTCTGGATTTCACATGGGTAGGGCACTGACACTTCACGGCCACAGTGCCCCGTATCACTCAGAACACAAGTATATGCCCCAAAACCTGCACTCAGATTTCATGTGTGGAAGTATGATCTGCTGTTAAAGTTTTCTTTTAACTTAGACCATTGTTCTACTTTTTTTGGTGAGAGGAGGATTGAACCCAGAGACTTCACACTGAGCTACATTTCTATTATCCTATCCAACTCTTACATTTTTTATTTTTTGTTTGGAGAGGGGTCTTGCTAAGTTGCTGTAGGTAGCTGGTTAATATTGCTAAGTTACTCAGGCTGGCGTTGAACTTGTGATCTTCCCACCTCTGCCTCCCAGAGTGCTAGCTTAATAAGCTTGTGTCTCCATCACTTAAAAAAGAAATGGTTGCATTGCTCCAGGAGTCTGCAAGGGTCACTGGTACCCCATACCACAGCGGGTTCTGTGGGGCACTGCACAGGATCCCTGTCCATTGGGATGTTAAGGTGCAAGTGGAGAGACAGGGAGCTCAGGGTCCTCCTGCCTCAGCCTCTCAAGCAGCTGGGATTACAGGGATGTATCACCATACCCAGGAAAGTTTCCCTTCATTAAAAATCTCAAGACTGGTGCCAGCTGGTCATGGGTGAACTGTGTAGCATCTATTCTGGTCCCATGGTCAGAACCGAGTCACAACAGGACCAAAGAGGGGCCCCATGGCACTGGGCCCTTTGACGGTTAGGCTGAGCAAGTCCCTGTGTGTTTTCTGCTTCTACTTGGCAAGAGACTCACAGAGAAGGAGGGACTTGGCTGGGTTGCTGAGCAAGTGTGGGCCAGGGTTTGCATGAGAAGAGGCAGAAGCAGCTGCCTGAAGTGGGGGTGCTTGCTGGGTGTGTGGGAGACAGCTTCGCAGGGAGGGACTGGCCAGAGGCAGCTCTGAATGCTGGCCAGCTGTGTGACCTGACCAAGGGACCATGGGAAGCAGGGATGGCTCTTAGTAGGACTGACACAATGTGCTCCTTACTCTAAGGAGATTAGGCTGGCGTCAGGTTGAGATGAGAGTAGAGGGGTGGTGGGTAGGAAAGGGAGTGGGCAGGGAGGGTGGGGAGGCCCACACAGATAAGCCAGCCAGGAGGTGAGGGGCTGCTGCTGCTGGGCTGTGGGAACTAAAGGGGACAGAGTCAAATTACCTGCAAGATACAGCAAGAACAGTTTTCCCTCTGCCAGATACAAATGTCTGGGGACCCTCTTGACCACTGGGTCCCACCTCCCTCTCCCTTCTAGTTTTGGGTACATTGTCACTCTGCCCAGATCACATGGCCACCCAGAAATCAAGCCCTACTAACTGATCAGGCATAAATAAGGAACATCAGTGTTCCTCGTACCCCTTCCTCTCAAATTGCTTAATTATTTCATCTGGATCTCGCGCTTAGGGTCTTCAGACTGATCCACTTCCCTGGCCTACTTTTTAATTTTTCATTTTGAAACAGGTTCTCACTAAATCACTAAGTTGCCCAGGCTGGGCATGAATTTGTTATCCTCCTGCCTCAGCCTCCCAGAGTACTGGGACTACAAGCTTGCACCACTGGGCCTGCCACAAATTTATTTACATGTGAATTTAGTACCTGATATTTTAAACACAGCACCTGGCTTTCAATGATAAGCAGAGTGGTAGGTACATAATTTTGAGTTTTCAAATCCCTGACAGTGCACGTTGGGGGTGACAGCGGGATGCCAAGTGAAAGAGGAAATAGGATCAAAACCACCTTGGGGAGAAACCTTTCTTGAATCTCCCTGTTTCCACAACTTTCCCTTTATTGCTCTATGTTTCACTTACTGTTTATTAAGAAAGCTTGACAAGAACTAAAGAAATTTACAGGGAAGCCCAATTAAAGGTTTTAATGACCAGCAGTTTTCAAATGGGATAATTATTTCCTGGACTCAAGCTTGCTATTGGACAGAGATTGTCAGAATGCCACTCAGAGTCTTACTGCTAACTCTTATTTGCAACAGAAATGCTGTATTACATTTTTATGAGATGGTTAATGTTGCGTTTATTCTACCAATCTTTTACATCTGAACTAAAGAGGATGGTAAAAAATAATTTTGAAAAAAAAACTGTTCATCAGCACAAACTCACTCAGGCCTTTGAGAACTCGGTGGAAGTTAAGAATCCATTGCGGGTTCCAAGGTCAAGATTTGTTTTCTGTCATCAGCTAGGAGACAGGATGTCTTCTCAGAACACACGAAAAACCTCCCCTTTGGGAATTTTCCTGCCCCTTATTAACTCAGAGTGGACAGGCAGCAAAGACTGTCCCCAACACTGCAGTGGCCACTGGCCCCGGGGAAGAGGTCACCTCACCTATTGTTCTCGCCAAGGGAGGGGATCTGTCTCTCCTCCCAGGGACCCTCGTTGCAATGGTCTTTCCCACGATGTCTAAAGGAACCAGATTCCTTGGAACTCTGACAGGAGCTCTCCGCGGGCAGCCAATTTCCTTCCCTGTCCCCTCCCTACCCTTCTGACCTAGCGCCGGATATTCTTCCTGTGCATCCACCAAAAGTAATGTGTCCAACTACGATTACATTTCTTTTATTAACCAAGTAGGAGGGAGACTGATTGCTTTCCTTTCTTGGATCAAACCAAGGTAAAGTAGTAATAAGGGCCCAGGGAAGGAGGGGGAAGGGGGCGGCTGGTATCTGCTCTCCTGGGGAGGCCCACTCTACTCAGGAGCCTACCTGAAGGGAGCTGGGACCACCCAGTTCTCATTTGGCCTCTGTGGCCAGAGGCCAGCAGCTGCGGCTTCTGAGTGTTCCTGTGTGTGCAGTGTTGGTGTGTTGTGGGCCACGCTGGGACTGTGTTCTGCGGAAGGGTGAGGGATTAGAAGAGAGAGGCCTGCCCTCAGAGCTGTAGGGAAAGCAAACCCAACCCTGCATCCATAGAAGGGACTTCTTCCCAAGACTCCAGACTCTTGGAAGGGAGTTGGCAGGTAAGAAAGATGATCCCTTCAAACTAGGGGTGGGGAACCTTTTTTTTCCCCCCTGCCAAAGGCCATTTAGATATGTATGCTATGCAAAATTAGCACCCTAAAAATCAGGCTGTTATATTTGATAAAACATTTAATTAATCATCCCCAGTGTGACAGCTGAAACTGCTAGTCATTGGCAAGGACTTGGCCAGGTGGGCGGTCTCACATACATACACAGGCTGCGAGTGGACATGTCCCCACACCTACTTTAAACCCTTAAAACTTATTACCAGTTCTATAGCATCTGCACTACTGAAGAAGGAAACGTAACTCGGATTACTGGGGGAGAAGGGAAAGGGCAGGAGACACACAGCACAGGGACACTGTCTCCCTGTTAGGACAGACCAACAGATAGATAGATTAGCTGGTTATTTATGCAGTGCTAGGGACTAGACCCAGCCAGGGCCTCACACAAATGAAGCAAATGCTCTAATACTGAGCGATTCCCCAGCTCTCATACACAGTTTTTAGAAGTCGTTCCCCCAGCAAATTCATTCTCTAACTAAACAAATGCAAATGCTTGAAAGAAAAATGTCCTATCCCACCCTGACATCAGTCTCCAGTACCACCAAAAGTAAATAAATAATAAAAAATAAGATCTCTTATGATGATATTCATTCTCTGCCTACACAATCTTCTGACTGATACTTGCTGAGGGCAACAGGAATGTGCATCCAGGGCAGAGGAGGTGGCCTCTGCAGGGGGGATAAGGAGAGAACTCAGGGACACCTGCCTGCAGGGCAATGGTGCACCCTCCCATGCCCAAGCTCTCACAGTGTGTCTCCATCCCTCTGCATTGTCCAGAAGAGAATCAAGAAGATGATAGGGCGAAACAGAGGTTTTGAGGACAGGAATTCTTATGGCTTGATCTGGAATGTCCTTTCAAAAGCCTCAAGTATTTGGAATGTGATTGGATCATTAGGGTCAACTGAATCAAGCAGATTAACTTACTGATAGTTTTATGTGCTGTTGGAAGGTGGGGCCTGGTTCAAGGCATGGGTCACTGGAGGAGTGGCTGAAAGGGAACGCTCCCTCACTGGCTCTGACCTCTGCTCTCTCTGGTTTCTGTCGATACGTGGTGAACAGCTTTCCTGAGCCTAGGTCTTGCTACATCCTCCTGGGCCCTCTGCTATGCCCTTCCGCCACTGTGAGCCAACCATGCATGCTGTGGATTGTGAACTAAAATAAACCTCTCCTTCCTCTAGTTGTGGGTGTCAGATGTTGTGTCTCAGTGATAGGAAAAAAAAAAAAGGGACTCACAGAGACTTTGGGCATGGATACCTCCTAGGTTGGGTTTTCAGGGATGGTCCCCATGAGACCCATGCTTAGCATGGCCTCCAGAGGACCAGGCCCAGGGTAGGAACTAGAGGCATCATGGATCTGAATACCATGAAGAGGGTCTGGAAGGTGACAGGGACAGAGTTCAGGTAAAGAAGTTACTGGAGAAGAGGGAATCTGGTACTAAAGTCCAAAACAGTCAGGGAGGCAGAGAGAAGAAGTGTAAGCGAAGATGGCCAACGCGGGGGCAGGCTGCTGCCTGGGATGGTCAGCCTGAGAAGAGCCACAACACACCTTGGCTTCTCCCTCAGTTCCCGGGTTGGGGTAAGGCCTGGTATGAGCGTTCTTCCCCAAAGCTGCTGTGCCTTTTGCAGTCTAGAAGTTTCTGGGACAAGAAGCACAAGAGACAAATGTATCCAGGGGTGAAATGTCTTTCTTTCCCCCCAGGTCAACAATAACTAGTTTGTGGAAAGCTGGGTAATTTCACAGAATGCTTCCTGAAGTTCTAGTATGTCGAAAGGCTGGCAGGGAACAATGAAAAAAGGTCATAGTCTCACCAGGTATTTGGATGGTGAGGCCAAATTTTCAAGGTCTACAAACACAGCCTGGCCTACTATGGCCAGCCCCGGAAGTCGACCATTGTTGGGGTCTTCTGGTGGACGCCGTCTTTGTTTCTGCCTGTTTGCTGAGCAGCAGGTGGACATACTTGAGCCCCTGAAGTTTCAGAGCATATCTTTCCCTTCCTCTGGGTCCTCCAAACGGCCAAAAAAGCCCAATCCAACAGTTCAGAACAGAGCTCAAGTTAATAAATATTTTCTCCCTCTGGGAAGACTAAGAATTTTTCCTGGCTGGGGAAAGACGAAGAGTGGCCCATTCACAGTGACACCATATATTCTTTTTTTACTGAATGATGGCAAAGTTTGCATTTGATCCAATGTTTTTGCCTTTTTAGGCTGTTTGTACTAGTACAGATATAAAAACATGAAACATACATGAATGCTAAAATATTAAAAAGTTTTCACTGAAAGGAACCATGACTCCCATCATCGTGGCGCTAAGTTCTTAGTTTGGTGGCATTAACATAGACAATTGCATCTATTTCCTTCCTAATCTGTTTTCTCGCAGAGCTGAGTGAAAATCTGATTGTGCTAGGAACAACTCACAAATCTCACCACGGACACAGTCCTCATGGCGACAAGAACTATTTCCTTTGGCTTATGAGCTCTGGCAACTGTCAAGGGGGGTGAAAAGCACCAATCAGAGAAATCTGGAGAGACAGGAGCCTGTCAGAGCACACGGCAAGGGCCTGACAGGGAGGCTGCATGTGTGTCATGCAATTTGCATGAGCATTTCTGGACAAATTCTGTTTCTCTATGAAACTGACAAGCCCACACTGGCAGTGCTGATGTGGTGAGCTCGTACCCAAGTGTGGGGCGCTCACTGCACTGACCAGTAATACTGTGCTGTGCTGTGCTGAGCCCGATGCTGGAACTCATCGGTCTCCCTCACTCTGCCTGAAGCCCGCGTGGAGGTCCACCATGTCTAGCCCGTTAGAAAACACATTTAAAGTGTAGAACTTGGCACCTCTGTAGACACAATTGATTTATGTGTGCTTTTTACTTAAAACAAGTTTCCCTAAGGCCACTCTATTTTGACTTCGAGAAGTTGGTGACACACTTTGATTCCACATCCCGGTTGCTAGATCTCAGCTCCAGCCTTTACTCCCGTATAAAGGTATGGGGCTGGGGGCAAAGGAGGCTTTGCAGGGGTTCAGTGTAGACTTTACATATCTCATTTTGGCTTCAGTGGAAAACAAGGCTTTAGGAGGGGGCCTGAGGTGTGGCCTGGGCCAGCTGACAGCTGTAGCTTGTGATCTGGTCACTCTTCACCCAAGTCAGAGGCCTGTAAACCTGGAAATCAGCCCTGGGACTTCAGGCACCTCAGGGGTCCAGCAGGCAGCCTAGGCAAAGGATAGGTCTCAAGTGTGGGTGGGGTGGCCATTGCCCTGGCATAGGATTTGACAAAAAACAAAATGTCCTTAGCCAACTCAATAGTGCACACCCGTATTCCGGCTATTTCAGAGACTGAGGCAGGAGGATCTTAAGCTTAAGGCCAATCTGGAGGATCTAGTAAGACTGTGCCTCAAATACAATAAAGAGGGGTTGGGCTGCAGCTCAGTACTCCCCGAGTTCAATCCCTAATCTTGTAAAACAAAACAAAAAAATAAAATGCCTCTATGGAACTTAAAACGAAAAACAAAGTGAACCGGGGGCGGGGGGGGGAGGGTGGTTGGGTGAGGAGAGAGGGAGGTGTGGGTAGGGGGAGGGACAAAAGGAGAGTGGGAAAGTCCTTGTCACCTTGATATGTATGCGTACAAAAAAAGTCCTTGATACATATGCGCACAAAATGTTCAGCTTCATTGTAAACCTTAAATTCTGCGCTTATACATATCAATAAAATGGGAGGAAAGAAAAAAAAAATACCTCTCCTGCATCTCTGTCTCAGCATAAAATCTTTACCTGAGTTTAGATGTGGACTAGTGTGTCGCCTGACATACTACTTGAGCATTCCTACAGTATAGAATATCCCCATTGTCTTTAAGCTAAAGAGTGCTGAGATTTTAAGGGGTGCTATTGGAGTAGGGCAGGTCTGAAGGACCCCAGGGAACCTTGTGCCTGCGGGAGAAGAGAACACTGAAATAAAGCCAGTCCAGGTCACAGTTTTGCCCACAGCAAGCCTCAGAGTTACAATGACATCTCTGACCTCTAGCCCACAAAGGATCCATTCTTATTTCTTGCAGTGTCTGAGTGCCAGGTTACAATATAGCTCCTTTTGATAAAGAAAGGTACGCTTTCAAAGCAGAGTCCTTGGAGGAGCCCCCCAGTGAAAGGAGGCCTGCCTTGCATTTATTACTCTATGGCCTGGGTTCTTCAGCAGACACCTGAAGCTTATAATTACCCCCTGACGCCCAAAAAGCAGTGTCTTCTCCCTCGCCAGTGACTCAGGAATTCAAATTCGAGCTTTCTTTGCAGTTAAGTATTTCAGCAATTTCTATCAAATGTTACCGACGGTATCTTTGGGTTCTCCCCCAATATATTGTATTTAATCAACTCTAAGACTCAGAAAATTTAAAGCACACATTATGTAGTACGTGAGAGAGAGAGAGAGAGAGAGAGAGAGAGAGAGAGAGAGAGAGAGAGAGGGAGGGAGGGAGAGGGTACAAGCTGCTTATAAGACTCTGGCATGCCATCAACTGCATGAGGGTTTTCCTTCTGATTTCCCAGAGATAAAGAAAGTGCATCTTAGGGTCGATGACATATGGCATTTAGGCTTCACTATCAAGCAAAATCGGGACTGGGGATGAGTATCTAGTGGCTTAATTGATGATGCTGGCCCAGGACCTAGACCTAGCCTGGCTCTCGAAGCCCACAGCCCACCTCTGTTTATTATTATTGTTATCATTATTTATTATTTTTGAGACAAGGTCTCATTTTGTAGTCCAGGCTGGTCCTGAACTCACTATGTAACCCAGGCTGACCTCGTACACATAGTAATCCCCCTGCCTCGCACTCCCGAGAACTAGGATTATAGATAGATTTGTGCCACCATGTCCAGTTTATGTGGTGCTGGGGAATCGAACCCAGGGCCTTGTGCTTGCTAGGCAAGTGCATTAACGCAGTGTTATTCCAAGGCCCACAGCTCATCTCTGAAGAGAGGTGCATGCTCCCATCCTTTGGGGACAAGGAGAGCACACCTACGCAGAGAGGGCACAAGTCCTGGGAAGCGTTGACAGCTGGGGGTTTCCTCCCATGGCTATGTTCTGAGCAAAGCTTGGCACAGACACTTTGCACATTTTTCTAAATGATAGTTAAAAAAATCTTTACCACGAAGCACTGCACATTTTTTTTTTCCAAGGAAGCATGTGTATAGATAAGCAGAAACACACTCACTCAAATGAGCGCAGGACTAGCACCAAAATGACTTCAGCTTGATTCTAGAAGACGAAACAGCCTGAAGCAGGCCGTAATTTTAAGGGGAACAAATGGCCCTCTACATTCCTAACAGTAGTTCTCCAGGCCACTAATGCTATGTCACCGGCAGCTTTCTTCTGGTGACGCAGGCGACAGCTCAGTGGGGGACAGAAAATGGGATGGTAGAGTCTTTGCAGACTGGGGTGATTTTTTTTGACCTATCTGCTCGGTCAAGATAATAGGACACACAGTAATGTGAAGGATTTATTTTTTTTCTGTCTTCAAGAAGATGTATTGAGTCTAGTCCGGGAGCAGTTCAAGTGGGAAAAAACAGATTTATAGAAAGGGTGGGTTCCACGTGACTCAATTTCTATTTTCCTTCTTCCTTCCTTCCTTTTTTTCACTTTGGCAAAATATAGACCACATACAATTTGTCATCCTAACCTTTATAAGTGGACAATTCAATGGTACTAAGTCCATTCGCAGTGCTGGGTGGCGATTGCCACTATTTCTAGAATTTTCCCATCATCCCCCAAACAAACTTTGCATTCAGTACGCAGCCTTCCTTTCTTTGTTCTTTTCCTTTTACTTGTCTATGTCTTTGCTAGAGCATTTTAACTACTATTATGGGTACTGATACCAATTTGGAAAGGAATGTGTCAGATGCATGATGGGAAAAATCCAGACCAGAGGTCAAAGACGAGTTTTAGGAGCTGGTAAGAAAACTATTATAATCAGGCCCTTCTAAAGGAGTCTACAACTTAACCATGAAAATGACACACAATTTTAGAAGATGACTGAAGGAGACACATCTGTATTAGAAAGATTGCAAACCTTTTGTGTTCATTCCCTACACATTTCCCTGAGACCAAGGTTGGAATCAACCAGTTTGCAAGTTTACTCAAGACAAACAAATATTAATCCACTCAAGCCTGGCCTGGTTCATTTCATCTGTTTCTATGTCCACTGGTTCCTACAGTGCATCTACGTTTCCTGAGCAAGAGTTGGTGTGTGCCAGGCACAGCGTCGGGCACCACGGCCTCTAGGAGACATAGGTACAAGCTGGCTTGCAGGTAACTTGCATCAGGAAAGAGACACAAGGAAACAATAGTATGTAATAGCCAAACACCGATGAGGGATTGAACAATTCAGTGTGGAGACTGGTGGCAGGGGCAGGAGCTAATGAAAGCCCTTTCACTCAAGGCAGAATTAAGAACCAATAATACTTATGCTGCGAGTGTACACTGATATAGTATAGTGTGATAAGTTATGATAATTATCGACCAGGTATGACACTGAACTATTATGTGACCTAAAAAATAAAATATAAAATGGCAAATGGCTGCAGCTGTGTAAAATTTTAACAAGTGCGTGATACAAAAAAATTACAACTATGTGAAACAAAGCTGTATTAGGGAGGTTAATTTGGGCGGTTTAAATTTTTTTCTTTCTGATAATAAATTTATTCACCACACAAAATTTGGACAACACAAAAAATATAGAATGGGTGTGATGGTCAGTACTGATTATTGATTTGACTGGAGTGAGCAACACCTAGGAATTAGTAAAGCACTCTTCTGGGTGTGTCTGTGAGGGCATTTCCAAGAACTAGTCACACATGGGGCAGCAAACCAAGGTAAAGAGCCATGCTGAGTGTGACAGCACCATTTAACAGGGAGGAGGTTCAGATGGAACAATGGTGGAAAAAAGAGGAGCCCTCCAGGGCAGGCTCTGCCTCTCTGTTTCCTGGCTGACATGAGGCGAGTAGCTTTCCTCCCCTGGACCTTCCATCATGATGTTCTGCCTCCCTGCAGGCCTAAAAGCAATACAGCCAACTGACCACGGACCAACATCCCTGAAACCATGAGCCAAAATAAACCTTTCTTCCTGTAAGTTGTTAATCTCAGCATCTCTTCATAGACACAGAAAGCTGAGTAATACAATAGGAGAACAAAGTCACTGTTAAATAGGAACACAAAAGGTCAGTTGCTTGCTATTCTTCAAATAAAATAAGGACCATGGCTGTGTAGTATCCCACACTATGGTAGTATTAGCAATTATTCATTTAACTAATTGTTCCTTGTGGATGTTTAAATCATTTTCAATTTTTCACCATTCAAATTAATCCTGAATCAGACATCTTTGTACACTATAATAAATCTTTCTGCACGTCTCTATTTCTTTCAAATAAATTCCAACTAGCACACACAGCTATTTCCTTCAGAGAAATTCCTACAAGCAGACCTTCTGTGTCAAAAAGCACAGATATTATTATGACTCCCATTTTGATACGTTTTCTTAAACTGCACTCTGTGGAACTTTTACCTGTTGACACTCTCATCAGGAATAGGCAAGAGTCTCTGGATTATACTTTAAATTCAGTTTTTTAAAAATGAATGATTGTGATCCTACACGTTTCCTTCCTACTGAGGACAACAGAAGACATTGCAAAGAAGATGACTATTAAGCCATGGTCACCCCATCTCTCCCCTCTGCTCGTCTCCTCTGCCCACACCCTGGTACAGGCCCATCGGCCTCTGCTTTCCTTACTCACCATGATGCCATCCATATATCCTGTTCTCCCTCTTCAGGGTGGCAAATGCCCAAATACTACTCCTTGGAGCTGTCACCCTGCAGTTTCTCAGCTTCTGTGAAGAGGCAAGGAGCCCCTGTGGGTCAGAGTGAGGAGACACATCTTTTTTTGCCATTGGCTTGGCCAGTGGCCAGCATCAGTTCTTAAGATGACAGCTGGTTTGCTGTGTCATCTTTCGACAGCAGCAAGCCAGGATAACACCTATCGGCTCTGGGAGTGAGAACCACCCAGAGTGACACTAGAGAAAGCCTGCTCCTATCCTTAGGTCCGGCCTCTCCTACCACCTTCGTATTTTCTACTAAGTTAACTACCCCAGTGATGACAGCCATAACATTGGAATCTACTGCTTTGCTACAAGTCTTATAATAGAACTGATTTGATTCAGGATACCAAGCACCTTTCCTTGGTCTACATAAATGGCTTCCTACACGCAGAAGAAAAAGAAAAAAGGAAAAAGAAAGAGCAGAGTGACCACTTGCATGCCAGTATTGGGTGACCATTGACACACTTAGCAAAGACACACTGTCTGTTGATGAAACTACTGCAGGAAGGGAAGCTCTACCAAACCTTCTCATTGTGTAACTTTTAGGCAACCGATGAAGACTTGGCAACAGTGCACGTGCGCGCGCACACACACACATACACACACACCCCAAAACAGCACACACGTGCACACGCAGACACACACACAAACACACATTTTGTATTTTCTAATTCAATTTATTTAATGGACTCTCTGAGGTCCAAAGTTGGTTGCGAGCAGCTGTTCCAAGTTTGAACTTCAATCGGCCCTACCTAATTTGTGTCAAATCCCTTAGCGTGGTCTGAGAGGGAATAGATCTAGGTGTGAAGAAGGGAACTGGAAAGTTAACTCAAAAGTCATATTTGTTTAACTATGTAATTCATTTAAAAAGCTGCTCATAGTAATAGTAGTAGCAGTAGCAAAAGAAGAAGAAGAAGAAAGAAGGAACCTTCTGCTTTGCATCCTCAGAACAGCAAAGCATACAGGTACTACATCCAGTCTCCTAAGCCCAATTTGTAGCTGTTTACTATGCTTTCAAAGTAACACCCTCTTCCCAATGAAAAACGTTTGCTGATTTTAAATAAAAATGTCATGCACTGACAAATATTCACTTCTAAAATCTCCCATGAGCTCGACTGGATCTTTAATTTTGGGAAGATTCTTATTATGTATCTCAAGACAGATAAACAAAAGCTAGATGTAAGCTGGCCTATGTAACAGGATCACATACGGCGGAAGAAAAAGCTGGTCTTAAAAATTCTTCTGTCAATATTTTCACATAGTATCCCAAGAGTTATACCTGGAAGTAACGTGCTCTACGCCTGGACCTTAAATGGCTCCTGATATGCAGGTAATATCTACGTGCTGGGGAAGCTGCTGGGGAAGCTGGTGTGCAGATCCAATGGCCTGGATGTGGTGTGCTGCGCTGGTTTGGCCCCTCCCGGCATTGGTAGCATTGCCACTGTGAGTACCAGCACACGATACTCTTGAGGAGCAAAGAACAGCTCACTGAGGAAGTACTGGGGTTCTGCAAAGTTAACCCCCCTGCCCTTTTCCTCAGTTTCTAGACAGGCCACTAGCTTTGCTGAGCCTCACCTCGGAGCACGACTGAGTCTGCCATCAGAAGAACTCACACCACAAGCAACTTAGAAGAAAACTCTCACTGCTGAGTGGGAACCAAGATAAAACCAGTGGCCCACCTACTCGGCTCCAGCTTCATAGGCACACCTCTGTGTTTCGAGCTTCTGAGAACAGTGCTGTCATCTTGCTAGTCTAATGTCCAAGCCAGGGGGTCACCCTAGGCCCTCCTTCTTCTCTCATTCTTTATGGCCAAGTCACTGGGGACTCCAGGAGATTGCACCACCTTCAACGTCACTGCACCTGGCAGTCCACGGGGCCTTCCCTTAGGTCAGCCTGGGAGCCCATTTTCTGCTCTTGGTTTGTTCCAACACTTCCTGAAGCCACCTCACCACACTGATCTTTCTGGCCATGCGTGGACTCTTCAGTCTTCCTCCACATTTCCCCACACCAGCAGGAAAAGGTCATGTTCTTAGGCAGGGCCACTTTATGATCCACCTCTCCAGGCCAACCTGCTCACTACAACCACATAGCCCCCACCCTCACTCTGGTCCTATCACATTACTTTCATTTGGCGGAATGCACCTTGCTCTCCCATATCTGTTTCTCTGCCTCCAACTCTCCTACTTTCTTTCTTTCCCTGGCTATTTCCTTCTATTCATCCTCTAATAATGAAGCCTAATACCACACCCAGGAAGCCATCCCTGCCACTGGCTTGGCTGGCCATTTCCTCTGTGAGCAGCTCTAACAGCCACTGCCAGCCAGACTAGTGGCACAGGCCTGTAACACCAGAACTCCAGGAGACTGAGGTAGGAAGAATGCAAGTTCAAGCCTAGCCTGGGCAATTTAGTGAGACCCTGTCTTGAAGTCAAAAATAAAAAATGGGCTGAGGATATAGTTCAGTATGAAGCTCCTGGGCTCCATTCCAAGCACTACAAAAAACCAAAGCAACAGAACAGAACAGAACAGAACACAACACAACACAACACAACACAATACAACAGCAATCACCTCTTCTCCACTGGCCTCATACTGCCAATACCAAACCATGCGACTCAGCAATTACAGCCTGTAACTCTGGGGTTCCCCGGCCAGCCACTGCCATTGTACTCACGCACAGCAGGGCCTGTGTGCAGGACAGTGAGTGGATGAACAGATGACAGAAAATAGGTCTGTGGCTAGCGGCTTCCTAAAACTTTCCTCAAGTCCTGTGAATCCTTTTACAGGTCACATCAGAACATCTGTCCTCTGCTATTCCTGAGGCTCCTATTTGGATGCTATTCCTAAGCATCAGTGGAAGAGGTGCCTTCCTAGGCGGCAGATGAGGCCGGTGTTCACACCACCTCAAGGAGGTGAAGCACTGAGGACTGCTGGAATACCTGAATCCATACCTTAAGCGTTCTGTTGTTTGGTTAACGTTTAAGACATGTTAGTTTAGCTGATTGTTATCTGTCTGTGTGTAAAAATGTGGCCAGAAGCACAAATGTGTGCCCAGATGCCCATCTCATACCAGACCATAGTCTCTGAGAGCTCTATCTATTATATATGAGCCATTGTGGCCTATTGGGGCATGATGGTTATAGCGGTTTCCTGTATCCTTTTCCTCCATGTCCAATTTCAGGATGGTGTTCGGTATGTCAGAGGTACCCACCTTTCAGGCTGCAGACCAGTACTAGTCTGTGATGTTGGTAGAACCAGGCACAGAGACAGGTGAGGGAGGAGCCGGAGGCCAGCAGTGAGCATAGCCCCACCCCTGTCAGCATGCTCCACTCAGGTTCCACTGCTGCTGCTGATCTGACGGGTGTGGGATTTCACTCCCTGCTTCCCTCCTCCTACTGCTCAACATTTCAAAGCTGTCCTCCAACAACCTACCACAGAACAAGTCCCCCACCCCGTCCCCCATCCTGGGGAGAATGGTCTTTAACTAAAGGGGTTCCTGGTGTCCTGAAGGCCAGGGATCACCACTGTGTGTTATCAAACTCTTCTTGTTCTCTCCTGCTGTCTCCCTTTATTTTGATCAACTCTGTGCTAAGAACAGGCATTTCTATTTCTTACCCGTGCCATCTGACAAGTGGCATTCCTCTGCCCCAAATTCCTCTACATGACACACATCTTCTTCAAGGCTTTTTTTCTGGACCACGCTAAGGTTCCATGGAGATCATTTGCCACTGACAGATATACCGAGTGAAGTCCCTGTTCCAGAATATCAATCACACACTCAAAGGATGACTGAGCCAGAAGGGACCTCTGGGCAGTGCGACACCTGGACTTCTCCTGATGAGAATCGACAGGAGATTTTGTTGGATGTTTGTCCATCCATCCATCTGTGACAAATCACAGTGATTGGTTGAGAGACTGGTTGTACATCAAACAGGATGTATTTGGAGACAGATGTCCAAGACATCACAGTCACCCAGAGAAAACCTTCTCGCCCATACAATTCTTCTCTAATCCCTGATGGTCAAACTGACATGTAGGAGAAGAGAGAAATGTGTCTGGATAAAATTCCCCAGCAGAAAAAATGGATCCTGTTCTTCCCCAGGGAAAATGGCATCAAGAGGATTGAGGGACAACCATATCCTGCCTTGAATATCTACACGATACAGCACACAGAATAAACAACACCTCCCCTGGAGCAGAGAGACAGTCTTGGGGCCCATGCGGTGGGGAGACCCTACCCCCCCCCCCCCCCCCCCCCAACAACTATCTTTCCCTCAGGACTGCCCCCACCCCCCGGAATGCTGCTAGAGATCCAGCCCAGGCAGTAAATACATCTCCACTCTATTTTTACATTTTTTTTTTTTGAGACAGGGTCTTACTCTTTAGTCTCGCTGATCCTGAATTCACTATGGAACCTAGGCTGGCCTCAAACCCCAGAAGTCCTCTGCCTCAGCCTCCTGAGTGCTGGGATGACAGGGGATAACACCCTATCCCACTTTTTAGTTTTGATTTTGAAACAGATTCTCACTAAGTCTTGAAGTTGCCCAGGCTGGGCTCAAACTTGTGATTCTCCTCCCTCAGCCTCCCCGAGTGCCTGGATTATAGGCCTACACTACTAATCAGGCCCAGCTTCCTTACTTTGAACCTCATTCCTCTCTCACAGTCCAGATGCTACTAGGCTGTAGTCTCTGCTACAGGCATTGGTGACCAGTCCTAGATCTAGGCCACAAAATATTTTAGCACTCAGGCAAGTTGCCTTCTAAGTTTTAAAAAGAACCACAGACATCATAGGTTATCACTGGGACTACTGAAAAGTTCTAAATTTTTTTCTTTACCCTGCTATTGTACTTCAGATATTTTCTCTAAAAAGTATGCATTATTTTAATATTGGGTGGAAGGAAGGTGATTGAAGATAAAAAATATCGTCTCTATCTGTAGTTGTGAAATACAATTGATACTGAGAATGAGCAGAAGATGGAACAGCAGAAGGAACTGTGAAGCCCAGGGCCAGGGCAGGAGCCACTCCACTCAGTGAATAAAGTGACCCGGACATGAACTGCTGGAAACGTTTTAGGATCGAAGATTAAACATAGAATTGTGGAAATACATAAAACACATCAGCCACCTTTTCTACTATTCCTCAGTGTTATCAACTGGTAACATCTCAAAGCTGGTTTGAGATCAGCCCGGAGGGAGCTCTGCAGTGTCTCCAGTGGGAATCAATCAAGTGTGGTGTTGACCTGAATTTGGGTGCAGATCAGATCATAGAAACCTGAAAAGATGAATTAAAAATCTGTGGCATCAGGAAAAGACTTAGGTCAAACTTAGCAGAGTTAAATCTAGAACGTAGATTTAAAAAAAATCAGAGTTAAGTCTAGAATGTAGACTTTAAAAAAAGTAATCAGAGCATATTTCTAATCCATATAGTTATGAGAATGAGGCAGGAGAATTATGAGAGGCCAAGCTGGGGCAGGCTGGTCTTACTTAGTGACACCCTATCTAAAACAAAAGAACTGGGATGTAGCTTAGCACTTCCTGGGTTTAATTCCCAGTACCACAAAAACAAACAAACAAACAAACAAACAAAATGATCAGCTAAGAAGTTCAACGTGGAAGAAAGGGAAGTGGGTTAGTTTGAATGTGGGATTTGGAATCAGGTAGCTGGCCAAGTTCAAATCCTAGCCTTCTGGGCAAATTATGTAACTTCGCTGAGCCTCAGAGTATGTGGGAGAATTAAGGAAGGGACCAATGGTACAACGATTAGCACAGTGCCTGGTTCATGGGCACAAGATGTGTGCAGTAACTGGCAGCTGCTATTATTATTATAATTATTACATGGCAAGGACTGGTTGCTTGTAGAGTGCTGAGGAGTTTACTGCCTCCGAGAGCAGTATGAACTCACAGAGCGGTAAGGCAGTAAGGCAAGTGAATTTGAGCTTGAGCCGCAGACTCCCGGAGGAGAGCGTTCCATTCTATTCCACAGTGATCAGCAGACATCTGGGGAGTGGTTCAGCCCAGGACAGTGCCTGTTAAGAGACATCGGGAGGCTGGAGGCGAGCCAGCGTTGTATGACGTGACAGAGAAAAACAAGAGAAGGAATGGGGTACCTCTGGTAGGGAAAAATGAGCCTAATATGGGTTATAACTCTTTTAAGATTCTTGAAGGGCTCTAATATAGAAAAAATAGAGTTAAATTACGCTATTGCTTTAAAGGAAAAAAGTCTAAAAGTCCTCAGCTGAGTTCCCTTAACAAAAAGGAAGGCTTTGCAACAGGCTGATTGAGGGGCCCGATTGCCTGAGTCTCCGTCACCACACGTACTCCGTCAGCCCGGGTGGGAGTCACCCGGCGGAAGAAGACAGACCTCCCTGTCACTCACTTCTTCCCCTTCTACAGTCCAGCAGCTCCGGCCTCCCCTGTTGGACCTCCCCAGCCTCCCCTGTGTTCTGTTCATTACCCAGGAAAGACTCAGGGCCTTCTGAGTCTCAGCCCATCCCACCAGGGCACGAAAGCACATTCTTGTCAGCCAAGGACTTGTCAATGGCAGGCTGTGGCCAGACACTGTGCTCCTTGGCAGGAGCTGCAAAAACAAGCAAAGGGTGCCCCAGAGGACGCTGGCTAATGAGGAATTGGACCCTGAGCAGATCCCTGCGAAGGGGAGACACATACAGGGCAGAGGCCAGGACAAGGCCCTGGATGCACAAAAGGAGTTCAACTAACCCAGCCTGACTGAGCCAAAGAGAGCCAGGGAGGGCTCGCTGGGGGAGGAGCCTCTGGAGGCTGTGCAGGGACTAGTGGCACTGGCACAATCTGAGCAAAGCCATGAGACTGGGAAGCAGCCCTGTGGACAGCCTTTAGATACTGCGGGACTGGGAAATGGGCAGTGTGACTCAGGAGGGGAATGGGCTGCAGCGGCTGGCGGGGGACAGTTCAGTGCGAATGCCATATGCACATACGGGCACGTATGAGGACCTCTTTTCCAAGCTGTGGCATCTCAACTAACCCCTGGCTTCCAGAAATTACTTGTGCAATTGCTTCTTTCATTACTGTGCTAGTTATCTTCCTACTACTATAACAAGTACTTGAAAGAATAAGTGTCTAAAGAAGAAAGGTTATTTTGGTTCCTGTTTTGGAGGACCAGTCCAAGGTCAGTTTGGGCTTAGGGGTGACAGACAAAAGTTGCTCACTGCATGGCCAAGATGTGAAAGAGAGAGAAGAGGAAGGAGCTGGGGTCCCTTCAGAGCAGGCCCCTGAAGATTTTTCAACAGGCCCCCATATCTTAAAGGATCCACCAACTCCAAAAAGCACCATGGGCTGGAGGTTGCACAGGGGATTCTGGGGGAACACTTACCCAAACCATGGCAATCAACGTGTGTCTATAAGCATAGAAATCTTGGTTATCTAATTCACTGCTACACCCTCAGGGTCTAGTCTACTGCCTCACACTTAGTAGGTGCCCAATAAGTACTGCATATTTTCCCTGACAGAATGCATGTGGACAGAAGGGTAGAAGCTCCCAGGATTTGGTGAGGGCTCCCAGGGAACCCTGTAGTGAGCTCAGAGCAATGCCGTCTGTGGGAGGCGTTGATAAGGAGGAGCTACTTTTCTCATTATCCATCTTCCTTTCGCTCTCCTGTTTGTTGCCTTTGCAAGCCCTCTGCTTGGTACCTTTGTTTTTATGGCTGCCCCTGGTTAACACATTTTGATGGGTAATGACATCTGTCAAATAGTAACAGCTACTGAAGAAGCCCCAAGGGCCAGAATTACAAAAATATCCCAAGTCATCATAAGCACAGAATGACACAGAAAGGACAGCAAAGATGACTGGATTTTTCAATAAGAATCTTAACACTCTGCAGGGTCCTCCTCAAACAGTGGGCAAGGGTCACCGAAGGCTCCACGCCAGATTGACGGCCAATACTGGTACCTCCTACGGGAATCCTGGGTAAGAGGAAGGAGACAGCTGGTGGGAATGCAGTGGTCAGTAGACCCATGGATCCACCAAGCACCCGAGGGAGCTGAATCTGGTTGGGGCGGCCAGGAAGAGTCCTAGGGGCTCCCTAGGGGGGCAGGGTGACTCTTGCCCTTGGTCCTCCAAGGGTAAAAGTTAGGTTTCCTCACATTGCTTTCTCCCATGTCTCCTGGCATCATGTTCTTGGCTCATGGAAGGACGGGCTGGTCTTGCCTAGAGGGTTCTGAAGATTTGCCAGAACAGAACTTTCTCTGAGAATCCAAGGACTTATCTACGGCTGGCAATTTAACTTCTCAGGGCTTGATAAAAAGATCATGTATTGTTGTTGGTGAACAAAATATCTGAAAAACACAAAAACTCCAAGGAAAACAGGTTCCTTTTGGTTCATGGTCTTGGATGCTTCACTGGCTCCCAGCAGAAGACCTGATGCGAGGGCATGGCAGGGAACAGCTGCTCACCTCGCGGCCGCCAGAAAGCAGCGACGCTGGAATGAACTCGAGCGAGACAGCAAAGGGGCTGGAGGACAGGAACAGGTCCTCTATATCCCCAGGGACCTACCTCCTCCAAGCAGGCCCTGCCTCCGGATAGCACATGCAGCTCTGAACTCATCAGTGGGTTAATCCACAGCTGGAGTTAGAGCCCCATAGGTCTATACCCTCGGATAGCCCCTCTCTGAACAGAGGAGCCTTTTGCAACAACATTCTAAATTGAAACCACAACAGGTTGTGTGCGTTCATTGCCAACAAAAATGTAACTCCAGACAAGAGGGAGGCATCTCTTCCCACAGGAGTCAGCCTAGGAAGAATTTATGTCCTCCTCCTTTTTTAAGCCACATAGAACATACCCCCTAATGAAAATCTTGGCGTGTCCCCATCCCTGAATGACGAAGGCTCAGATCGAGGAGCCTAGATTTTGTGAGAAGGAGTAAGGTGGTTACTCCCAAGCTATCTGTTTTTGTGGTTGTTGTTGTTTTTATTTTATTTTATCTTGTTTTATTTTTGTGGTAGCAGGCCTTGGTCCAACCCTTTTAAACTAATATTAATTAATTATTATTGTTATTATTTACTTTGAAACAGGGTCTTGGAGCAGAAGGGCAAGGCACAAAAGCATGCCGGATCTCTGTGCTAAGGTGTCTGGTTAGTTCTTGAATCAGGAGAGAAAAATGAAGCTTAGGTATTAAAATCTTGGGGAGGGTGGAACTGAATCCAATAGCCAAAGGAAAAAAAATTGCTTAATTAATCTAACTGGGAAAAAAAAAACCTGTTCAGCATTAGATTAAAAAAATTAGGTCGCTGCTGCCCCTGTTGATTTGGCTGAGTACTGGCCGGAGAGGGTATATTTAGCCTCCGTGTGCTGGCAGGATTGCATCTTGCAGCTCCACAGGAAGTATCTGGAGTCACGACTAAAGATATCTCTGCATGTTGGGAAATTTACAAGCATCTGTAAATGTGGAGCTGTGGCGGGGAGAGGGCTCGAACAGGCCCCCTTTCAAATGAGAGAGGCCACCGAATTAAACACTCCCATATACCAAGTTCATGGCGGGCAGACTGCACCTGACAGGCTAAAAATAGCCAAAGTGGAAGCATTTGTGCTGCTAAAATCATACCAAACGGATAGGCTCTTTTTCCAAACCTACAAGAAACAGGCGCAGGGGGAGGGAGAAGGCTCAGCGAATCTGGAAAGGGTGTCAGGATCCACGCAGAAGCGAAGGAACTTCTTAGATGTGCGGCTTCACGAAAGCAAACAGCTGCCTTAAACCAAGAGAAAGGAAAAGGGATTTCTTTCTTTGTATTCTGTGATGTTGGGGAGTGAGCCCCGGGCCTCCTGAGCTGTGACCGCGAGCCTTAATATATAATTTTTTTTTTAACTACATGAGACAGAAATGATAGCACGAAAAAGACTTTGCATGCCCGTATCTACAGTCCCACGGACAAGCCAACCTCTTCCATCTCGCTGAGGATCCATTTATTTTTAAGCACCTTTTGCCAGCGCGTTCATCCGCAGCCCCACACCCGCTCACTAGTGCCGGCTGCCAAGGTCCCTGATCACTCCCTGCACCTGCTGGTGCAGTCTTTTGCTCTGCACTGTGGACAAGGGCGAGAGAGTGCGACCACACTGTTGGGCAGAGGGGGTTGCTACCCTTTGCTGAAGAGCCAGCAGATCTAAGAGCAACTTAACTTTCATTCTGTGACTGAGGGCACTGGCTCATCACCGCAGGGTCATTTTCCCCCTTCTGTGTACCACAAAGCTAATAGAGATCCCCCCAGTGGCTTCCCAGCGTCCATGTGGAGGAGATACAGGGAGCGAACGTGCCAACACACTTCGTGGAAAGTGGTGGTGTTTGTTACTGAGCATCCTTCATCTTCACGCGGTCAAAGAGCGCAGGACACACGTTCTCTTGGTGGGACGGAGCCGTTTTTGTTTACTACTGAACCCAGGGCCTAGAGACAAGGCCTCACCAAGTCATTAAGCAGCCCATGCTGGCTAGGCTTAAACTTGCGATTCTCCTGCTTCAGCCTCTCAGACTGCGAGGATTATAGGCCTGGGCCACTGCGCCTGGAGGATGACACCATCTTAACCAAGTACAAGCATTGTCCTGTCCCTTCCAGAGCACCAGGTCTTCAAGTGCCTGTTTTCTATCTTAGCTGGGCCACTGCCTCCATCGCTGGCTGGACCCTTGCCTCTATAGCTGCGACCCCTCTAGTAGCCCACACAGCAGGGCTGAGGCTGAGTTATTGGGAACCAGGGACTGAAACAGAGGAAGGCTCTGTCTCACTGGGAATCTACACCAGTACTTACCCCAGGACCAGTCCCCCAGCCTGGCTAGTTTTCATGACCAGGAAAGAGAGACACCTATCTCCTCTTATGCAGACCCACCAAGAGCTGCTGTTGGGTGCCATCTCCCTGAAAGGATTAGCACTTTTTTTTTTTTTTTGTTCTTTCCTTCTCTTTCTCATCAGTCTTATGTATTTCACCTAAATCTGATAAAAAGTAAGCTCATCATGAGGTTCCTGTGAGACATATAGATAAAAGTATACATGTATATTGTTTAAAACTGAAAGAGAATGTTAACAAAGTAAAATTACTTGTTGTGTTAGGATGACGGGGTTAGGAAGGCTTCCCTTTATCCTTTTCTCTGCACTGCCTAATGTTGTCAAACAGTCTTTAAAATAAGGACTCTGGACAAGAGGGCAGCTGAGTAGGAGTCCTGGTCACTCGCTTTTCATAGGCTCATCCAAAAAGATGAGACACAGTTAAAAAACAACCTGCTCAGCTTAGAGAGGACTGAGAGCTCCAGGAATTGAAAAGAGGCCATGGGAAGGTTGGAACCCCCCTTGGATTTGTCAGAGGCTGAAGACACCAGCCCAGGAAGCTGCCCCAGGCCGCCAGAGAAGGCCCAGAGCAGAGTGAGCAGCAGGAAGCCACAAAGCTGGGAGCTGTAGGAATTAGCAGCAGCAGCCCTGGTCCCCAGAAACGAGCCTGTAGGTAATGGAAAAAGCAATCACACTACAAGCCTCCCCTTGAAATGGTCTCTGCAGATCAGCAGATCTGCTCAGAAGAAGCAGCTCTCAGCAGCCATACTAGAAGGCAGCAGACATTCTACAAAGAGACTGAGCCTAAACTGTTCTGGATAAAAGAAGCAGATGGGCCACATATCAGGGATTTTGGGATCATTCTTACCCAATGCCTATGAAGGAACTGGCACAAGAGACAGTTGTAGAGAGGGAAAAAAGGCCGCTGATCTCCTAAATAGTTTGGACCATAGTCAGAGCAGGCTCTGGAGGGTGGAGAGCCCTGCCCGTTGCGAAGGGAAGACAGGACAGACAGGAGAGTTTGTTTTAAGTTGAGTTTTGAGGGGGCTGGGAGTGAACAAAAAGAGATTTACTAAACAAATAATTGTCTTAATGAACAAAAAGTTTATTGAGTTTACAGAAAACACAAAAAGTTGGATGACGTTAGTAAGACAATGCAAGATATGGATAAACATGAAAAATAAGAAAAGACATCTAGCTGAAATTCAGGATATGAAAAATTCATTTGAATACAAGAGAAGCTGAGTTGAGCATTGTGGGGACAGAACTTCCAATCCTGAAGACAAGGCAGCTGAATTACATACTGCAGTCAAGGATGACTCCAAAAGGTCAGGCAAGGAAGGTCGCTGGGTACAACAGCTGTTGGATGACGCAAAAAGAGACAACTTCAGAATTATGGGTGTGAGAGAAAAAGCAGAAGACACCACAAAAGATATAAAGGCATAAAGAAATCATGTCAGAAAGCTGAAATAACCTATGAAAAGAAATTCATATTCAGGTATAAGACGCTTATAGACTGACCAGAAAAAGATTCTTGTCATGACACAGCATAACCAAAACACCAGAAATACACCACAAAGGAGAATATTAAAAGCAGTAAGAGAAAGACATTATTCTACCAAGCAAGCTCATTTAAATGACTGCGGATTTCAGTGTAAAACTTAAAGAACAGAAGAGTGTGGAATGAAATCTTCCAAGCTTTAAAAGAAAGCAAGTACCAACCCAGGTTTCATCCAACAAAACTATCTCTGAAAATTGAAGGGGAAGTAAAAATCTTTCATGATAAAGAAACCCTGAAGAAATTTACAACCACTAGCACAGAACTACAGAAAATATTTGAAGGAATATTAAAGAGACAGAGAGCAGCAGCAAAGAACCCAGAGGAAAGGAAACATTGAAAAAAAAATACCAATAACAACAACAAAATCAACAAAAAACAAAACAGAAAGAACAAGACAGGGTTCAGTAAAAATCTTACCATAATTACTCTCAATGATAATGGTTTTAACTCACCAAGCAAAAGGCACAGACTGGCATATTAGATCAAGAACCAAACTCAACTCTTTATTGTCTGTAAGAGACACACTTCAGCCACAAAGAAGCACACAGACTGAAGGTAAAAGGATGGAAACTAATACTGCATGCTATGGAAGCCTGGAAACAAGTAGGAGTAGCTAGACTATTCTCAGACCCTGCAGACTTCAAACCAAAACAGATCAGAAGCAACAAAGGTGGACACCATATACTGGTAAGAGAAACAATCCATTAGGAAGAGCTCTCAATTGTAAACAATGTGCATCAAATGTAGTTGCCCTGAGTTACATAAAATAGAAACTACAAGACAGAAAATATCAAACATATCTCAGTACAATCACACCAAGGGACTTCAATACCCCAGCCTCACAAATAGGTCAGCCAGACAAAAATTAAAACAAACTACAGGCTTATTTCCTTAATGAATACAGATGCAAAAATCCTTAGCAAAATACTTGTCAACAGGATGTAACAAATTGTCAAAACAATCACACACTATGGCCAAGTTGGCATCGTCTTGGAGATGCAAGGATGGTTCAACATACGCAAATCAATGAATGTAATATACCACATAAACAAAATGATGACAAAAAATCACATGATCATCTCAATAGATGCAGACAAATCTTTTGATAAAATGCAACATCCTTTCATGATAAAAATTCGGATGAAAATTGTTATAGAAGGATTCTACCTCAAGCCAATAAAAGCAATTTATAACAATCTTCCTAAAATCAGGACCAAGACAACAGTGTTCACTCTCACCATTCATGTTCAACACAGTGCTTTAAACGTGAGTCAGAGCAATCAGGCCGCAGAATGCAATAAGGGGAATATGTACAGGAAAGGAAAAAGTCAAGCTGTCTTCATTTGCAGATGACAAGATCCTTTACATAGAGTATCTCAAAAAGTCCACCACAAGACACTTAGAACTAATAAATACATTCAGCTAGGCTATAGGATATGAAGTCAACACAAAAAAAACAATAGCATTCCTCTATAGCAACAATGAAAACACAAAGAAAGAGATTTAAAAAGAAGTCATGGTAGCCTCAAAGAAAATTACATACCTAGGAATCAACCTAACTATGGAAGAGAAGGATCTCTATACTGAAAACTATCATATGCTGAAAAAAGAAATTGAAGAGCATATTATAAAATGGAAAGACAGCTTATGTATCTGTTTAGGCAGAACTAATATTGTCAAATTTACTAAAACTGATATACAGATTCAATGCAATCCCAACCAAAGGACCAAAAATCTTTTTTTTTTTTCAGGGAATTAGAAAGAAAAATGATCCTAAGATTTATATAAAACCAGAGACCCAGAATATTCAAAACAATTCTAAGTAACAAAACAAAAGCAGGAGCGATCACAATACCAGACATAAAGTTATCTTACAAAGCATCAGTGATAAAAACCACATGGTATAACAGAGAGGTAGATCAATGAACAGAACTGAGTATGCAGAGACAATCTTGGGCAATGGAAGGCATCTGATCTTTGAAAAAGCAGTCAAAACATATGGTGCAAAAAAGATAGCCTCCTTGACAAATGGTGCTAGAAAGCTGGCTAGCCACATGCAGAAGAGTTAAACTAGACTCACATCTTTCACCGTGTAACAAAATCAAGTCAAAATGGATAGAAGACCTAGATGCTAAAAAAGAAACATAGCTTGTTGGAAGGAAATACAAGCAAAACTCTTGAAGACACAGGCGTAGGCAAGAACTTACTCAATAAAACACCCAAAACACTAGAGAGATAACACCAAAAAATTAAAAAACTGGGATGATATAAAATTAAAAAGCTAAAAGCTTCTGCACAGACAAAGAAATACTCAACAGAGTAAAGAGAAAACCCATAGAATGGGAAATATTTTTTTGCCAGCTACTCCTCAGTTAGAGAATTGAAAAAACTAGAATTCCCAAATAAAAGACCCAATCAAAAAAAAAAAAAAAAGGAAAATTAAAATGAGCAGCCAGTTCTCAGAAGTGCGAATGGCCAGTAGGTACATAAAAAAAAAGTTCAGCATCCTTTCCCATCAGAGAAATGCAAATCAGAATGACAGGGAGGTTCCATCTAACTCCAGTAAGAATGGCTGGCATCAAGAACTCAAAAACCAACAAATGCTGGTGAGGCGGTGGGGAAAAAGGAATCTTCTGCGCTGCTGGTGGGACTGTAAGCTGGTTGGAAAGCATTACGGAAAGTGGTAGGAGACTCTTCAAAAAAAAAAAAAAAAACTGAAGCTAGATTATCTTATTTGACCCCACCATCTCTCTTCTGGATATCTTCCCAAAACAGTTAAGGTCACTACACAAAAGGGACACACACACACCCCCATGTTTTACCACCACAAACTGTAATAGCTAAACATTGGAAACAGCCCATATATCCATCAACGGATGAGTACATGAGGGTGATACGGTATATTCACACAATGGAGTACTACTCTGCCATAAGAAAAGACAGATTTACATCATTTATAGAAAAATTAATGCACCTTGAGACCATTATGTTTAGCTGAATGAATCAGACACAGCAGGTTAGATACTGCATATTTTTCACCGTAGAAATTTTTTTACAGTAGATTAGACATTATAATATCTGATATGAGAAAACCAAGCCATAGCAAAGTAAAAGAGAGGTGAAAGAAAGAGAGAAGATAGGCTGTCAAGAGGGAAAGGGAGTGTGGGTGCGGGGAGGGGGAGGGAAGTAAAAATGACCAATATGTGATATGTAAATGCATGATTTCTCAGCCCCATTTGTTACTTTTAAGTACTGCGAACACATTCTAATAAAAGAATACAAAGTAAATAAAATTAAACTTAAAAAAAAAGAAGCTGGGCAGAGTGTCATAGCTTTCTTTAAGGTTGAGGCAGGAGGATCATAAGTTTGTGCCTAGTTGGGCAACTTAGTGACATAACAATATCCTTTGTCAAAAATAAACAATAAAAAGGCTCTGGATATAGCATAATGTGGAGCTCCTGGGTTTAATTTTCACTTGGGATTCCTATGGGTTTTCCAAACCCAATGCTGTGATCTGAGAGAAAGAGAGAGAGAGAGAGAGAGAGAGAGAGAGAGAGACAGACAGACAGACAGACAGAGAGAGACAGAGAGAGAGACAGAGAGACAGAGAAAGAGAGAGAAAACTCTAATTGGAGTTTTAACATTTTATAAAATGGCAACAGTTACTCTGATTTTGGCTTTACTGGGCTTGAAAGTGCAAAGTTAAAGAAATGTCACATAGGTTAAAGTATTTCTACATAATAATTATATATTTTTCAGCCTCTAAAATATTTTACTTCCTTCATATCATTTTTTTGAAGAATGTAGTAAAAGGCAAAGGATCTGCAGTCAGTGCTTGCAAGTGGGAGATCAGATCACAGTGCCGGGTTTGGAAAACCCATAGGAATTCCTATAGTTTGGGTCTTGAGTGTCCCCCAGAGACCCATAGTTCAAAGCTTGGTCCCCAGCCTGTGGCACTATTAGGACATGGTGGGACCTTCATGGGGTGGGGCCTAGTGGAAGGAAGTCAGATCACTGGGGCAGTGAGTGTCCTTGAAGGGGCCCTTGTGACCATGGGTTAAAACTTCAAAAATCATGAGCCAAAACAAACTTTTCCTCCTTTTATTTACTTTTCGGAGACTGTGTTGCTCAGGCTGATCTTGAACTCCTGGGTGCAAGTGATCCTACCACCTCAGACTCCTAAGTAGCTGGGACCACAGGCGTGGGCCACTGTGCTCACGTAAGCTCTTCCTCTTTTAAGTTGGTTTACTTCAGCTGTTTGTTACAGTAATGGAATGCTATTACAGAAGTCTACTATCCGACTGATGAAAAATGAAATTTTTATTAAATACCTGTTACATGCTAAATATTAAACAAGGGATTGCGCACGGTTTTTGGGTAAGACACCTGGCAGTCAACATTCTTCAGGCATTTTTACTTCCCAGGTATTTTATTTAAAGCTCTAAGTGTCAAGATATTGGCAGTGAGGAAAACTTCTAGCAATTTGTGGTTCCTCAAATAAACAACCATAATACAAAAGCTTCACAAAATAGGGCTTGATGCCTATGGCAGCTGCTGTACCCCTCTGCTTCTTTAGGGGCACAACAGAATGGGTACCTGCTCCCACCATTCTCCCCTTTTTCTCCAAGAAACTCTAAACCCACCATTTCCTGTAGCTTGATTAAAGAAAAAAATTACTCAAACCATGTCTGGTGGTGCAGGCCTGTATTGCCAGGGAGGATTATCAAGTTTAGGCACAGCCTGGGTAACTTAGTAAGACTGTGTCAAAATCAAAAACAAAAAGTGAGCTGAATATGTAGCTCAGTGTGAAAGCTATGGGTACTAGTCTTAGTATCACACACACACACACACACACACACACACACACACACACACACACACACACACACTGTCTGACAAAGAGGGATACGAGGACAAGGCGAGGTGACAGTCCTGGCATCGAGCGGATGAGGACAGCTGAGAAAAGGGCCAGTGTTGGCTACCGCGCACTCTGCCCAGGCTCCACAGCCGCATCGGTCAGGAGCTAACGTGCTACAACAAGGCAACTGTGGGCGTGAGCTGGTGACTCTTGGTGCACGAATAACTGGACTAACAATATAGATTCCTTGCTACTGCACAAAACACTTTGGGATCACCAATACTGCCCACTTTGTGACCAATACCAATTTGATCATTTCTGTAAATTAACTTATATCCCTTTGCTTCCTCCTAAAAATCAAGCAGGCAAAATAAAACATTAGTACTGCCACAACTTCCCAGTGGGACAGGTGACTAACTCTAACCTGGAAACTCCATGGGGCCAGGCTGGCCGTCTCTCCATTTGGTGCAGCACTGAATCTCTCTGGGTGGCATCAGGGGACATACTAGAAACTACAGACATCAGCAATGATGTCAACTTCAAACGGCGAGGGCCACACACCAAACCACTGATTTTTTTTTTTCTGACATCACATCATAGATCTGTCACCCATGAGACTGGGTTAAGCCATTTTAGAAGTTATTTATAGCTCTGTTCTTACCTCATCTTAAATGAATAAAGTTCCATAAGCTTAGGAAACCAGTTATGTAAATGGTTTTTTCCCCTTTTTAAATATGCCTTTTTCAATCTCCAGTATGGTCATCCTGGTTCTATTCACCACATTGGGATTTGACAAAGATGTTTATAATCATGTATTTAGTAATGTTAAAGAAACAAATTATGGTTTCTCTGAGTCTTTGGTAGAGTTAGGATCTGGACTGTTCCCCCAAAGCCTCATGCATTTGGGTGTTGTGGATCATCTACCGACTCTATGTGCTGCTAAAAGGTGGGGCCTGGTCGGGAGGGGTGGATTACAGGTGTGTGGTGGAAAGCAGCCTTGAAGTAACTATAGATGACAGGTAGGTTAGGGGCAGGTTGTAGACTGCAGTTGTGTGGCACATTACAGGGCATGTTCACCTGGAAGGGGCGGATCACTGATACAGGTCCTGGAAGAGCACACACTAGTCCTACCCTTCCTTACTCACTGGCTTCTATTTGCCACGCTGTGAACTGCTAAGCCTCTTCCATATGCTTCCACTGTCCATGAATGAACTGTGATCTCCTGAACCCATGAGTTAAAATAAATCTTTCCTCCCTTAAATTGTGGCTGTCAGGTATTCTGTCCCAGCAATGAAAAAGTAACTAAGATAGGCTTTATATATTCAGAGAGAAGAATCCAAACTTTTAAATCTATTCTCACATAGGATCTCCTAAATAAAAAAGCTGGGTGCATACCTATAATTCCAGTACCCTGCAAGGCTGACGCAGGAGGACCTCAAGTTTGAGTCTAGCCTGTCAACTTAGTGACTTAGAGAGACCTTGTTTCAAAATAAAAAATAAAAATGGGCTGGAGATGTAGTTCAGGACCAAGGCTGTGGGTTCAATCCCAAGAAGAGGAAAAAAAAAGTGGCCTGCGGACCCCAAGTTAGCCATGCTAACTTGGGTGGGCACGAGTCACAGAGATTCTCAAAGTAGCCCATGGCCTCAAAAACGTTGAGATCCACTAGCTTTTATCACTTGGATTGTCCTTGAACCTTATTTAGTTTATCTGTGAAGTAAGTGTGTGTGTGTGTGTGTGTGTGTGTGTGTGTGTGTGTGTGTGTGTGTGTGTTACTCACGACCAAGACCAGGGCTTCCACACTGGGCTATATTTCCAGCCCATTTTATTTTTGTTTTTGAGACAAAAAGGTTAGGCTAAATTGCAGAGGTTAGGTTCAAACCTGTGATCCACCTGTCTTATTCTCTTAGTGTGCGGGGATTACAAGCCTCTGTCACTGGGCCCAGTGAACCTATTTATTTCTTGTGAGTGAGTTCTTCAGATTTGATGACCAGGATGGCATATCATATTGTAGATGAGGATATGTCAAAATTCCAAAAAGATCATTTTGTTTTCTTTGTATTTTCTCACCAGACGATGTCTGCTCTTTTGGTGGTAGCTGAAGCTGTCACATCCTTGATTCAGGAAATGGAGTATTAGGATTCTCCTGCCCACATTCTGAGTGGAATTGGACACCTTGGGGTAGGATCATCCCACTAGCACGACCTAATCGGGCTGACTTTCCCCAGATGCGCTGCCTTCTTCTCACCAGGTTTCATCTGCTACTGGTTATTTCTCAGCCGCGGTCCTGTCAGGGCTTCCGGAGCTTAGAGCCTGTGGATTTCGCTCTCCACTGACAGTGTCCTGTGCAAACCTGCACATGCTCCTGTGTACGCCCCTTTCTAAGCACTTTACAAATAAGGAGTCAGGTTGATACAAGCAGAAGCAGCTATTTACCCAAACTTTACCCATGCTTGCCTGTCTATCCAGGAGCTGTGATTGGGTGGGCGGCAGGGCTGCTGTGGTTTGGATCTGGAGTGTCCCCCAAAAGCCTCACGTACCTATGGACACTGTGTAGTGTTTGGAGGTGGGGCCTGGCTGGCTGGGGCAGATGCTTCGGGCTTGTGTGCTGGTTCCGCCCTTCCTCCAAGACTTGTCTCTGTTCTGCCGTGATGCTGTGAGGATCTATGTCTTTGGAGCTCTGGCTCCAGCTCTGGCTCTTGCTGTGGCCCTGCTCTGTGTTTCCATCATTTTCCAGCCGCCCACCCACGAATGGTCTGGACTTTCTGAAACTATAAGGTAAAATAAATCTTTCCTCCCAAGAGTTGTGGATGCTGGATACTGAGTCATAACGATGAAAAGTAACTAAGACAAGGGCAGAGGCCACAGTTCCCAGAATCTGTTTCCAGGCAGAGCCAAGTACTAGTTTCTGCCAAGGGGATACAAGGAAAAGGGAGTGGGGCTGGTAAGAATGGTGTGTGTGTGTGTGTGTGTGTGTGTGTGTGTGTGTGTGTGTGTCTTTGCCATCATCTCCTCCCCTCCATTTGATAACAGGATGCAGAGGCCCCTGAGGACATGCCAAACTCATTAGCCTAAAGGAAGCAAGACTGAATCCCTGCATGGTCATGTGAGAGAGAGCTGCCTGCTGACCAGAACAACCACAGCAGACTGTTTGTTGGGTGGGAACTAAACATGTGGCACTCACCGAGAGGCAGGGGGTCTGTGTACCACAGCAGACAGCAGTCCCATCAACCACCACTTGGAAAACTTTGTCCTACGGCAAGTTCCATTTCTTTCCGTCTTTAGTTCTCATATGTCTATATTCTCAAGAAAAGGTCCTCTTGTGATATACTGGTGACCAAAATATTTTACTAGATCTTGTGAAAGACTTTGCCAAGTATGTTTTTGATAGCCTATGCCACAAGCTTAAGCTATTAATCTATACACAGGTCCTAGTAAAAGATCACATCTAAAAATATGATTTTGGATTCTTTGAAGTAATTCTAGGCATGGTGGTGCATGACTAAGCTCCTAGCATGGTGGATGGCTGAGGCAGGAGAAACTTAAGTTCGAGGTCAGCCTGGGGAACTCAGTGAGACTCTGTCTCAAAATTTAAAAAAATTAAAAAGGTTGGGGTAGTAGCTCAGTGTGAAGGCCTGGGTTCAAGCCATAGTATCAAAATAAAAGAAAGAAAGAAAAGAAAAAATGAATAAAGAAAGAGAAAGCAGTTGATTTCTATTTTTCATTCGTTAGTATTTACTATAGTTTAAGCCAATCTGGCCTTAGCAATTAACACTACAGGCATTGCCAGTCAAGTATATATATCTATCTTGACATGAAGTTGTAAATATGCCTTGTGAATCAATAGTAAAGTTGGTAAGTCCCACCAGATCCTTAAACTATTCTTCCGGTATTCAGGAAACCTGCCAGGGCAATGGGGATTCCTGGTACCATGACCACGTGGAAAAGATGGTCCACTGCTATGTGACACAGTCCTGTCTAATACATGGGGCCTGGCAGACAGAAGTCAAACCTGAGGGACATCACAGTTCTCTTAGGCCTCAGGACCACTGACCATTCCCTCTTTCACACCTGCTTCCCTCAGGTCAGCGGTATTTGTTCCCTTTCTCTCCTGGAGGGCAATACAGTACACTGACACAAACTTGGAGACAGGACACCTGCAGGAATGGGACCTGGAAGCCTAGGGTCTGGATGAGCCCTCATCTGCCTGTGGCTGCTTTGGTAAGAACAAGGTTTTTGGGAAGAATGGTTCTGATATACTTCCAATATCACCTGTTGGTGCATTCACTAAATCAGAGGTCTCTAACTCCAGGGCTAGGAGAGGTTCCTGGCTTTTGAAAGCCCAGGCTGCAGAACAGATGAGTGGTGAGCAGGAGGTGAGCCCTGAGCAAAGCCCCACCTCCTGTCAGGGCACTCCTGTCACGTTCTAATGCTGCCACTGATCTGACAGGAGGCGGAGCTTCATGGGGCTTTCCTCCTGGGGCTGCTGCTCAGCATTTCCGAGCCGTCCTCCTACAACCTACTGCAGCACAAGTACCACCCCCAACTCTGGGAGAACAGTTTTCAAGTAAACCAGTCCCTGGTGTCCAAAAGCTTGGGGATCACTGCCCTAAATGACTTCCACGTATTATCAGAAGCAGAAACACCATCCTTGGCAAATGCTAGGGATCTCTCCGGCTTGGCCATGATCCTGGCCTACAAGGATTCACTTCAAAGCTGGCAGCAATTGGAAGAGTCACACAGCTGAGTGGCATGATCCCTTCTTCACAGGGAGACAATGCCTCCCCACACCCACGGGGGCTGAGGGCATCTATATCCAGGTGTAGGAGCGGATAAATGAAGGCACTCTCCCAAGGACACAACTCTGGGTCCTGAAACATAAAATCCTCTGCTTTGATCAAGGCTCTCCTCTTGTCTTTGTTCTGCAGTACACAGGAGCAGGCCGTATGCACAAAATACTTTCTTATCTCCCATGTGAGCCTTTTCTATGGAGGCTGAGTTACATACCTGATAAGGTCCTGCAAGATTTAACGGTATAATTATCAGGAAAATCTGTGTGCACAAGCCATGCTTTCCAATCAGCAATTAAATATGGGGGTTTTGAAGACTTTATTTTTTTTTTTTAATGTCAGGGCTTTTTACTGTTAGGAAGTTTTAGAAACATTTCACAGGCATTTTACCACTTTTGCATATGAATAAAGTAAATATGGTACCAGAAAATAATCCTTAGCGATTTCTGCCTTCAATACAGTGGAAGCTCTTAAGAATCCAACAGTTGTTCCACCCACAGGTCAGTGAGGGGAAAGGAAAGCACAGTTCCCACTTTAGTTCTTCACGCTTTTTCTTTTAAAAGGACCATTCTGCCTGTGTCCCAGGAACAAGCCCCTCCCAGGCTCTAGGAGAGGGCTTAGGAGGAGGAGAGCCTGGTGGTGGCTGGGTGATGAAGCAGGACAGAACAGGACAGAACAGGACACTGATGTCAAGGGGCGAGGCGAGGGCTTGGTTGGAAAGTTGGTTGTTGTTTCTAAAAATAAGCCTGATCCTGCTTTTCTGGAATCTTCCCTTCATGGAGGCAGCCAGCTGGTGCACTCTTTTTAGAAGTAGCTCAGTTGCCCTCAGTCCAAAGAGGAGCTCCACAGACTCTCTGGATCTTCTGACCCCGACAAAATGTCACACACTACAGTAAATGGCATGAAAACATTTTTTTTTTTCTTGAAAGCATACGGCTTGAAAGCCCGTCTCCTTTGGATTAAAGGGACCCAAATATTTTGAGGAAGGTTCTGGGGCAGCCTTTGTATAGACTGGTCATAAGCCGGTAATGGGGCCAGACTAAGAACTGTCACCTATGATGGCAGCACAGCAAGGCCACCTCCACCGCTGCTAGCCAGGATTTGCTGAGACTGGAACCTCCTGATAGGAAAGGGATGGGAGTGGAGTCCAAGAAGCTTTTCCCAAGGACCTGTCCTGATTTTGCCATTTTAATCAGTGTCCTACAAAACCAGCAGCTCAGCAAAGGGGAGCTGGTGACTCTGGCAGTGAGATCCCTACCGCTCTGTGAGTGACCCCTAGTAGACTTGGTTACTCGCCATTCTGGACTCATCTTAGTCGTTCTTCAGATGCTGATGTCTGCTCACTTCAGAGGCAGATGTTTCTTTTACATTTCCCCATGAAATTCGTGGAGCAGGGGTGCAGGACCAAAGCTCTTTCTCAGCACAAGTTCAAGATGAGCTTTGTGCTATGGACCAATGGTTCTGTATATAAAGGGTTTTCGCAAGAACTGTCACCTTTTTAGTGGCATCCTTCTGTATGTGCATAAATGAAATGTCCAGCAGTGAACGTCTTCCTTCCCTAACAGGGAAAACTCGGGGCATTTCCTCATGTTCCAATATGCTTGCTCCAGCAGCAAACACCTGGAAGAAGACTCCCTAAGACTCACATCCTTATTTTCTATGTCAGTAGTTGGAACTAAAAGAGGTAAAATAATGGGCAGAAACTCACTAGTTATCTCTCTGTTACACCTCTAGAGTGGAGCTGTTGGGAGTCATTTTCTGGTTGAGAACAAAGCTGTAAAAGATTACTTAGGAAACCCTTAGTCTATTAGATTACAAACTTCCCAGCCAGATAAGGCCAGAGCTTCTCATTTTAGGTGACTTAGAGAGACAGTGTCTACCAGAATCAGGTGCAGGTGATCTGAAGATGCAGATTCCAAGGGCCCTTCCCAGAGCTGGATCCCCAGGACGGGGGCTCAGTATCTTCAACTGAACACACACACAGGTGATTATGCACATTGAAGTTTATGAGTCACTGTTACATTGAAAAATTTCTAACCACTCATCAGAAAGAAAGAGGACAAGAGAGGAAGTTACCATGTTCTTTAGGTATAGTTCTTGCTCATCTAGTTTGTAGCTGGTTTAAGGACATTATCTTAACATTATTGGTCCTTCATTAATTTTTACATGTATTGTAGGAAGAATCTCAAAAATGGAAAGGGCCAGAGAACTGCCCATCACTGGAGCTGTTAAAGCGGAGGCTGAACAGCCACTTTTCAGGAACACTGGAGGGAGGACTCAGTTATCACTACAGGGGCCCAATTTAGAAAAAATGTATTATATTTCCTCTAGGTTAGGATTCTGTGATAACACTGTAACAAAATCAGATTTAGTATGTCAAGCACTCCATTTAAAAAAGTCTAGGCATGTCCTCAAGAAATGTTTCTTCGTGATGCTGAATCAGAAATTTTATTCATAGTTTTTAAAAGAAGTGAGAAAACCAGACTATAAAACTGAAGTCCAGAAACTAAAGGCAGAGCTACCAGTGGATTTGGAGATTCCTGGCCTCAATTACACTCCTGAAACAATGGCTAAGCACGTGCTGATGGGAACAAGGGAAAGGCGAGATGGCCCTCAGAGACTCTGAGCTCACTCCCTTTTCAGCTATAGACATTACATCTCCCCTAAATTCTCCCACTACGAAGGAGGAAGATCATAAATGCCCAGACAAGTGGGGTTCTCAGAAGGTCAACCCCGACCCGGCTGGCTGCATCTATTTCTGCCATCCCCCCAACCCCCCTCACTGGTCAAGAGTGCCCAGGTCATGGCTACCATGACAAAAGAATTCTAAATACAGCGCAGGTGAGGACAGGACTCATGACCACAAGGCCCAGCACTATGGGCACAGAGGTTAGGACTGCTTGCAGCAAATAACAAAGGAGACCCTACAGCTTCTCGATTCATGACCTAACAATTAAGATAACTGTCAATGATTTTTTTTTTTTTTTTGGCTAGGGCCTGAATTATGTGGTAAACCATTCACACGTGTCATAGTGATCAAATGGTGTTCATGTCGTGTGGACTGGACAGAAACCCTTCCACTGATTTGGATCTCAGGCTTGAAACTGGCACAGTGAAGTGACGGAGAACAGCCACATTCGATTCTATGAGAGATGACCAACAACAGGTCCACCATGAGGTCACATTATTTCTAATCCGGCCCTTCATTTATATAACAGTTTTCGAGTTTTGAAGTCTGAAACACAAGGCTGGGCTTCACGGTAAGCCATACCTGTCCTTCCCTCTGCAGCAGGGGAGTGAGCTTCCTTTTTACAAACAACCATGCAGCCCCAGAGGATGCCTGTGCCACAGTGTGGCTCAGTGCCAGCGCTTGGCAAGCTCCCGCTGGAAAGCTACTCCTCAGAGCTGGGCTTTGGTTTGCTGCTTCCCTAATTTCGGAAGCACAATCACAGCCAGAAGGTTCCTCAATTATCTGATTTGTATGAATCTTCCCCAGCAACTACCGCCCTGTAGAGTCACATTTAATTGGGTGATAGCTTGTTATGAAGTCTTCCTATTGGTCGGTTAGCAAGTCAGAGCGTGGACTACGTCAGTTTTGCTGTTTTTGTAGTACCCAGCACTACAAATGGTTCATAGGAGGTGTCCGATCCTGGAATAGAAGACTGTCATCATGGGCTCAGTCACTGTCCTCATGGACCTGCTTACTGCCTGCCTTTCTCTGATCTGCTAGGACCAAAGCCTCCTGCAAAGCCATTGCCCACCCACTTTTGCATTCAATTATTCCTTTTTAACCCAATCTTTACTGCTTCATCCCAGTGTGACCACATGCCTGCCCAATGCTTGAGGCTGGCAGTGTGAATCAGGTGCAGAAGTTCCTGCTCAGATTGTACACGTCTCGTGGCCAGGGAAGCCCTTCAGAGGTGCCACTTGTGCTGATACCAGAATCTAGAGGAACCCAACCCCTTACGGGCCAGGGCAGGAGTGTCCCAGCCGAAAGAGCAGCTGGCACAAAGATGGAACACAGCCAGCTTCCTGGCTTGCCCAGGATGTGCAGGAGGTCACGTGGCCCGAGAGGCCGGGAGGGGAGACAGGACGGGACAGGGGCTCAGCAATGGACAGGAGCTAGAGGATGCAGGGCCTTGAGGGCCGTGGTAGGGAGGGGGTTATTCTAAATGTGATGGGAGATTTCAGGTGGTGAGAGAAGCAGGCTGCACACGGTCTGGTTTATGCTCTGAAACACTGCTGTCTGAAGGCAGGGCTGACGGAGGCACAGGTCTAAGCAGAGACCATGGTGGCTTGGAAAATGAACGAATCAAGACACGAGGAGAGAACAATAGATCCAGACGTAACTGGGGCTGCATCCTGCAGCCCGCTCCTAAAAGCGATGGCTTTTTAGGCAACCCTTCTATCCTACCTACCGAGAGTGCTACATACGATCCTGTGAGTGAGGAGAAAGACTTATACTGTGTCACTCCAAGGAGGATCAAGATGGAAAAAAACTTAAGGGAAAAAAGGAGGGAGGGGTGAATGGCTGGAGGAAAATCATATTTGAGGAACTAACTGAAGATTTATGATAGTGATTTTTAAAAAAATCTTAGACAAAAATTCTTCAAAAACACCTTAACTGAATTCACTACATGCGGTGGTCGGAGCGGCTCTGTGATATTTTACCGCAGTTCCAACACCGCAGAATCGGTGGAAATTCAGCTGTTTGTAACTTCCTTTGGAGGGAGGGGGAGTGCGCGTGCACGTGACCATCCACCAGGCCAGGACCTCTCCTCTGGCGCAAGTGGACGGCCCTATCTGCGAAGGGCGCCAGCACTTTTGGGGGACACCTGCTTTCAGAATTCCAGCAATCCCCAAATCCATAATGGCGAATTACACGGGTCTGAGAAGAAGGAAGAAAGTCACCATGACTGGGATGCAAGAACGGGCGGAGACGTGGCCCCCGCTGGCTCAGGGTCTCCGACTGGGGCTTTATACTGCTGCCTCCTCAGCCCTCAGAACTCTTAATCCGATTTTCATTGCCCGGGGTAAACTGGGAAATATTTCCTCCTCCCGCCTGCAGTTACTCACACAATAAACAGGTAATAAACATTTTACTGCCCTAAGCAACCTCCTGCCGGGCAGGCAGGCATTAGAGAAAAGGCTGTGCGCTGAGTGATCCCCCGCAGGACAGACAGCGGGGGACAAAGGATGCCCGCGACCCTGGCACGGCGCACCCTCTGCCCGCCGCGTTCTGGGAGTGACTCGCAGCAGCTCTGCCGCATTAGCTGCCCTTGCCGCATGGCAGCCTCGCTGCTTGAGGCTAGTAGGGAAGATTTGATTTCACCGAAAGGTAATTTAGCTGCCATTTCAAAGCTCTGTCTGGCTAAATTAAGGGTGAGGAATGAAACTGGAGTTTGCAATCTCCCAGCCTCTGCCCTGACTCAGCCCAGCCAGCCCGGAGAAGGGGCCCAGCGCTGCGCACCTGGGGCCCAGGTGATGTGCATTGGCTTCCGGTCTGCATCCTGTTTTCCAGGTTGGCTTCCGGTTTGCATCCTGTTTGTTTCCGCGTACATCTTTCCTTATTTTTGTTTGTCTTTTCCTTGTATTTGAATCCAATCTTTGTTTCTACCTGTTGGCTCTGAGAAAAGCCTGGGGCAGCTCTTTCGACACCCTATCTCTCGCCTGTTCCCCGAGTTCCCTCAAAGGCCTGTTACCCTCAGCTCAAGTAAAGCACTTCACGGTTCCAACCGTCTCGGCAGTGTTTCAGTTTCCTTCACGCGGAAGGTCCGATGCGCACTGCCACAAGACTGCGCCTCTCTGGCTCAGGAAAGCAGGGCAGAGCCGAACATGGCACCCTAAACGTTGCTTCCACCGCTGCTGCTCAACTTCTGCATGGAAATAAGAACTCTGACTTCCATAAATACTTCCCACCCGACGGGCCGCCAAATCTGAACGCACTAGCTCAAGGCAAGTGACACATGCCTCTGCAGAGATAATTTTTCACTTCCTGTAGGTTGAGGAGGAAGAGATGACCTCTGTTCGTGGACAGTGCTTCGACATCATTGCACTTCATCTGTGGTATTTTGCTCTTGTGTTACTTTGGAATATTAATTTCTGTTGTTTTTTGCTGCAGAAGTGTTACAATTGTCTAGCAGGAGCCGTAAGGTGCTGCTCTGTCCACAGAGACAGAGGCGAGGCTCCATGCCACGCGCCCCAAGGCAGAGGCTTTAGACAAACCCGCAGACCCTTTCTGGTGTGTGTGTGTGTGTGTGTGTGGGATTACAGGCATGCACCATCACACCTGGCTAAGTTTTATGTGGTGCTGGGCACCTGAACCCTGTGCCTTGCCCATGATAGACCAACACTTCAACCCCTTGAGCTGCACCAAGTGCTTGGAAGGCACACACACACAGACATGAGAGCTGACAGAGATGTGGGCTGATGTGGACACAGTCATAGGCTGCAGCTGGGCAGCAGGAGTAGACACAGCCTTCCCTCACCTGTCTTTGGATGCTTCCTACAAAGTCAGGGTGGGAGTTCTCTGGAAGCAGATACTTGCGCAGTGAAGCACTTGCTCCCCAAACAAAAGGCGCAAAGACCAGACAGCAGAGTGTGGGCACGGAGAGCAGAAATGGGCAGAGACCCTAGGTGACCCAAGGTCACCGGGGCATGCCACTGTGGAGGCCTAACGTGTGATACACAGGGGCGTAATGTGTGACACACCAGGGGTGGGAAGATACCTTTCTGTTTTCCCAGCATTAGGTATCATTCCATGTCCTACTTAGGTTCTAGAATTTACCAACGACATGTAGAAAACTGGGGAAGATAAGCCGGGCATGGCGGCATCTGTAATCCCAGCGCTCAGGTGGCTGAGGCAGGAGGATTGCCATGAGTCCAAGGCCAGCCTGGACTCCATAGTGAGTTCAGGACCTGCCTGGGCTCACAGTGAGACTTGTCTCAAAAAAAAAAAAAAAAAAAAACCAAAAAAACCCAACAACAACAACAAAAGAAAACTGGGATAACTCAGCAACTGACAATACATGATTAAGGAGACAGAAAAAGTTTCTTAAAGTAAAAGGAACTGTGTTGTTTATTCTAGAGGGAGAAAAAGGGTTCACGGGAGACAGTGACAGTATTCAGTCAGGAGAAGGATTTTGGAGTTGTATTTACCAACACCATGTGCATAGGGGACTCAAAAAAAGCAAGAGGTTTAAGCAAAAAGCTGGGGAACTTGTGGAGGGGACAGATATAAATGTTGCACTTAATATGTCCAATATAGGATTCCCGGTTCTTTTTCTCCTACTCCTGAAAACAAGACCAACACCTACTCTGTTGGCCATGTAAAAAACACCCCAGGGATCACTCGTGTTTTCTTCCCTCCTCGACATGCCCCAGTCCAGTCCTGCAGCACGTCTTGTTGGAACAAAGTGCACTTGATCAGTTTTCTGCCTCTACCACACCCTCAGTCACTTTAGACATCACTGTCGCTTGGTTGACCCATGCCAGGAGGGTCTTTATCCCCTCTTTCAACCTCTCCTGTAAACAGCTGCATTTTAGAGCCCTGCTTCTCACCCTCCAAACACGTCTCATCAAGCTCATCATATACCCCTTCTTTTTACGGCCTTCAAGGCCCTGCGTTCTCTGGCTCCTGCCTTCCGGTGAGCTCCATTCTCGTCCTGTCTTCCCTCCTGGCCACATGCCGTTCTGCGCTTCCTGAGCAAGCTAAGAAGCCGGCTGTGTTTTGTCTTCGTGCCAGCGGCTCCCTCAGCTGGGACACTCTTGCCTGGCCCTTTGGGTAGTTGGCTCCTTTTGACTACGAGGCTGCTCAGACGGCACTCCTGCAGGGCTTCTCTGGCCACTGCACACAGCCCGAGAGCGAGGACCTTTCCCGTCTGTCCTCAAGCTCTAGAGAGGCGCCTCTCACACTGAGGCAATACAGTAGATATTGGCTGAATGACAGAAAAGAAAGAAAGCATACGGCAGTCTGCTATCCCAAGAGGGCATTGGGTGAGAAAAAGGAATGGGTGGTTTCTATCACCCTGGGCTACATGATTGGTCCTTAGACAGTGACTGGAGGTCCAGGGAAGAGTTCAACCCAGTGGGGCTTTGTCTTGACCAGGGGCAGGGAATTCCAGGGGAGCTCCCCTGAGCAAGATAAAAACCACTGGCGTTAGGGCTGAGGGTGGGCAGCCACGGTGGAAGGGCAAAGAACTGGGAGTAAAGACCTGCTACCCCCAAAACCCTCGGAGTCGGCTCACGAGGCAGGATAACTGAGGTTTCAATTTTCCTTCCTCTTCAGAAAGAATCATGAGAGACTGGGTTGTTGCTTTACTTTTCCTTACTGTTGATACCAAGCTCCACTCCCAGGACATTTATAAAGCCCTTGTGGCTCAGAGTTCCTACAAAAAGCACTGTGAGCAGTCCTAAGCCTGCCTTTACGTCCCTACTTCGTATCAGAATCGGGTCAACGAGGAACAGTAAAGACTGCAGGCCGGCAGGACTGCAGGACCGCTGCAGGCATCATGTGCAGTGACTTACTGGCTCATCCGGGCCCGCAGAGCCGAGGCAGTGTCTCTGATCTTATTTTTGTCCCTTTTTTCCAGAGAGCTAAGGGACAGTCTTTGGGAGATTCTATAAACATCAATAATTGATTGACTCCTAGACCTCTGAGCATGCATAACCCTCATAAACCCTCATAGGTTTTTGTCATCTTTAGTGCTCTTCAATTCAGAAGCCCAAGGGGCTATCCTCAGGTGGGGGATAGAAACGGAAGATAATTGAAATACACTTGCAAACATTATTTTAAAAAATGATGACCTCCACCAGCAAACCACAGTAGTCACAAATTTTGTTGTGTTTTTAACACTGATAGCCCTGATCTCTTACATTTAAGATTGTTTCTATTAAAATGTTTGCATAAAGCTATCAATAATGTATCCTTCAACTTAAAATACAAGTGAATATTTACTGCCCACTTGAAGATGTATTTCTTAGGCAGTGGCTGGATCCTGGAATTTGTCAGCGATACATATGACCACCGGATATGGTGACAGACCGGAACACGAACCGGGTTCTTTATAAATCAATAACCAGAGGAGGAGGAGGAGGAGGGAGGAACTGTCGCTTTGGTGATTTCATTTGCAGCCACAGCTGGCCAGATTGCTTATTGGAAAATAAAAGTCATGGCAAATTGAGCTTGACAATAACCAGGCTTGACGACTAGGCCCCTTCCCCACGCGCTTGCAATTAGAGCTGCGGAGGAGGGGAGGCGGCACAGAGCTCGCCCTGGCTCTCTCCTGCATCCATCTTCTCATTCTGCAGAGCATGAGGCATATGCTGCCCAGGTCAGCGCTGCTCCCGTCGGCGCGTGGGCTCTGCTCCTTCCTGGCTTGCCCAGGCCAGCAGAGGCCCTGTCACTGCTGACCCTCGGCTCCTCAGAGGAGATAGTATGTGGAGCCCGGAAGAGCTGGGCCTGGGAGTACAGACCTGTGATCCCACCACTCTGGGGGCTGAGGCAGGAGAATCGCGTGTTCAAGCCCACCCTAGGCATTTTAGTGACTCAGTGAGACACTGTGTTGAATAAATAATAAAAGGAGGCTGGAATGTAGCTCAAAGCGAAGACCCTCTGTTCGCTCTCCTACTACAGCCATGTTGTCCAATGCAGTAATTACTACATAAATTTTTAGAAGTTAAAAATTCCACTCTTTAGTTATACTAGCCACTTTCCAAGTGCTCATAGCTACACAGGCTAGTGGCTACTGTATTGGGCTGGGCCGAGAGAATGTCTCTCTTCTTCCAGAAAGTTCTATCAGCCTTGATCCAGAAAACTCACCAGTGCCAGGAGGCCCTTCTTTCTTAGTTACATACCCTGAGGTCATGGTTACCTTTGTGGTAAAGAAGGGGTGAGTGTGTTGCAGATGGAGGAATATTGGGGTACCATAAGTCCATCTAGGAAGCAGGTGGTACAAATGCTGTGGCCCAGGACCCAGTTCCAGCTTCCCCAGGCCAGGGCAGACTCGGAACAAACCTCACATTTCTCAACAGAAGCATGAAATGTGGTATGTTCATTTTGCCAAACTACAAAAAACCCTTCTCAATGTCACTCATGAGTGATCCTCAAAAGACCTGCTTTTTAATCATCTGTACTTGGCAATGCATGTGTCATGACAAGGAATGACAGAAGCGTGGTAGGTCCCTTTGGCTCACAGGATAGTCATTAAGTCCTCGTTAAACTTCTCAGCACCCCTACCTAAAGCACCGGGCCAACTGTGTTCTCAGCTCCTTATCCAAAATGCATCACTTCCTGGACACTACTTGCGGTGTATATCATGAATTCTTAAATTCTTAATTTAACTCTCTGATGTGTTATATATCACCAGTGAAAAATGAAGGCGTAGTCCTGACACAGGGGTGCATGCCTGTGAACCTCAGCTCTCTGGGAGGCTGAGGTAGGAGGATTGCCATTTCAAGCCCTGCCTAGGCAACTTAGTGACTTAGCAAGACTCTGTCTAAAGATAAAGGTCCTGGGTACAATGCCCATTACTGTGAAAATAGAAAGTTGCAGAGGGAAATCCAGAAGCACTTTGCAACCTGAAGCAACCTATCCCATCCTTTCTAATTGAAAGAGAATTCATATTGTGTGACTTGGTTACTGCATTTTGAGGGCAAGCCTTTTATACCCTCAAAAAGATAGAAAACTGAGAAATTCCATAGTTTGAAAGGTATAGGCATGCTGTTCAAGTTAGGGAAACTCCATAGTCAACTCTGGTAAACCTCAATGTCACAAATCTATGAGTAAATTTAATTTATGGTAGGAGGTTTTGTACCTCTAGTCAGCATCACGGTTGCATTCTCTGCTGGTTTCATGTGTTCTCCTGCATTAGGCAGGAGGAGTCATTGTCCTAATTCCATAGGTGGGCAAACGGAAGACAAAGTGGGAAAGCCCAGCTTCACACACGGCAGTAAAGTGTGGTATCACTTTTCAGGCCACTGGACACAAGCCAAGTTTACTGCACAGCTGGGGCTGTGGGCCCTGCTTTTGAGGCTGGCTGTTCCTTTCATGGTGATGACGCTGGCCTTTGTTGAAAAGTTGAGAAAGTATCTGGCAAGCTAAGGTCAGGGTGATTGGCTAAAATGAGTAGTGTAACGCTAAGAATGGCAAAACCCTTCATGATATTTTCCCCATGTGCCACCACCCACCTGTGTCCTTTGATGGGAAAATATCTGGTGGACAGTTTGGTCCAGCGGAGGCTAACTGGCCTGGGGGGAGGTAAGTGTGATGAGATACGAGTACTGTGGTAAGTTGTTGGAAAACGGAAGGGAAAGGAGGAAAGACGAGACTTGAGAATTCAGAATGGGTCCATGTGCTCAATCCAGGAGTTTGTGCTGTGGTTGACCACACATTCCCCACAGGCCCATGTGTTTCACGAAAACTTAGTCCACAGGGTGGAGCTACGGGAAGGTGGTAAGACCTTCCCGAAGTCCGATATAGTAGGAGATCTGTAGGTCATGGGGGGTGCCCTCAAAAGAGATTAGGGGATTGTGACAGTTCTCTCCTTTCTTTCTGACTTAGGAAGTCAGTATTTTGTTCTACCACGTGCTTCTGTAAAAATGTGCTGTCCTTGTAAGGGGCACCAAGAAACCAGGCTATCAGATCTCAAACTGGAACCTCCAGGACTGTGAGTCAAAAACAAACCTTTTTCTCTACAGTTTCACTGCCTCAGATATTTTTTCATAGCAACATTAAGCTAACTAATACAATCAGTCAAATCAGTGCTTTTAAAAACAGCTAAAATATTTTTCAATAACTTCACTGAGTTTTTTGACCATCTGGGTAGTATACATGGACACAAAGACAAAAGTGTTAGATCTCACATTTTTTGCAAAAAAAAAAAAAATCCTTACGTGGCTCTCCTTCACCTAACAGGGATGTTAGGAAGAACGATACACACAGCCAAAGGAGATGACCCTCCTGGCACTTCTGGTTGTCAGTAATGAGGGGCTGAGAAGGAGGTGCAGGTGGAGGTCTGGACCACTGCGAAGCTGGAGAGAGCCAGGGGCGCGCGTGCCTGGAGCCGCCATGCCTGAGTGGGGACAGGGGGCCCTGCTGCTGACCCCAGGTCTTTGGCTGCTGGAACGTGCCTGGGGCTCTGTTTGGGAAGCACCTCCCACCAAAAAGCACCTTCTCTCCTCCCTCTCTGGGTGGGCACTGGGAACAATGGAGAACCTTACAACCTCAGTTATTTTTTTCTACACCCTGAATTTGGCACAAGGCTGCCTACTTTCAGTGTTTGGGGACTTGAAGACAGGAGCAGTGCAGGAAGCCGCCAGCTGCTATGATCCTTCCCCCAGCGTGGCATTTAGCTGCAGCCCAAGTGCGCATTTTGAATAAAGGAGGAAAAAAAAAGAGAGGCCCAAGCAGCCCCTGTAAGTACAGAGGCCTTAAAGCAAATGCAATTCTGAGAGCCCTTTTGTGCTGTCTAGCGGCAGAACAGGACAATACACATGGAGAAGTGTGGCCTGTTGTTCCTATGTAAATGCCACCTCGAGGACACAGGCTTCGCCAGGCAGACAGCTGGTTTCTCTGCTCTAACCTCGTCTCTCCAGCATCCCTGTGTTCCTGTGACGTCCTGCCCCTGGAGTCAGGTCCTAATTGCTGTCAAACGTTCAGAGACAAAAGTGGCCCCAATGCATCATCCACGAGAGGGCTGCTCCTGGCTGAGCGCAGAGCAGCGGCAGTGGCGGCTTCTGGCCCCCCGACTCGAACTTGCCAAAGCCCCGTGTGTCTTTCTGCTGGCATGCATCTATGCTCCTGCCTCACTGGCCATCTCCAGCCATCAGGCTGGCGGGGCACATTTTGGCAGGGCCGGGGGGAGCGCCTGTGTATCCCATCATAGATTTGGAGGGTGGGGTGCTGGTGAAGAGCGGTCCCTCAGAAACCTGGCTGCCACCAAGCAGACAGGTAACCTGATCGCCAGGACCCAGCCAGTCAGCGACAGGCCGTCTGATTGGATGCACATTCATCTTCAAATTATGTTGTGTGACAGCCCGGGCTGCTGAACACCATCTTAACATGCAGATTGACTCCTCGGAGGCTCTTCATTATGCATTTAGCGGTCTGTTTTCAGACTAACCAGCATGTCAGGGAGGCCTCTCTCCTCTTTCCACCTGGGTGGAGGGAGCAGCTCACTGACGGTGGGGAGCCACACACATTAAAATGCATATGTTTACCTTCCGAGCATCCACACATCACACCTTTCCCCACGCGAGAGGAGGAGGAGGAGGAGGAGGAGAACAGACAACCTCGGTCCACAGTGCAAGGGAAATGGCTGGCAGGACAAGCCAGCCTTTGTGGGAGACAGGAGGGAGCAGGCCGCGCCGCCCAGGGCCAGCCTGGGCAGCCACACAAGCGCGCCTCTCATCCCACACAGACCCTGTCTTCTCCTTCACACACCCAGCCCAAGGTATTTTAAGCAGAACGCTTCCAGTTTCCTGTTTCTAAAATTGTCTTGCAACTCCAACTGCATACCAAGCGATTCTGGGGAGACACAGGCGGGGCTGCCTCCCCGGGAGCACAGGGGCACTGCAGTGTCCCTGGCAGGGCTGGGGCTCCCCTCTGCTCCCCCGTACTGCACAAGCGCTGATGCTTTCCTGTGTGTGTGTGCACAGCCCCCCTTTTACAAGGATCTCTTTCCCTTTTTATTTTCTAAAGGAACCACATTTGCGTTGCTTTTAAAGATTCCCTCCTTTCTCACTCCCCAAGGTGGTATTATCTCTGCTTATGCAGGCCCAAAAGAACTTGAATGGCCCCAGTTCCCCGGGCCCGCCCCGCGGGGCCTCAACCTGGCCTATCCTCAGCATCCTTTCATTGCCCCTGCTTCAGGCAGCTGCCCCATGGGGCAGTGGGGGCTTAACTGCTTTGTTTCCCCATGGACACCAGAGGCAGGCCCCGGTGGGACTGGGCGGCCGGCTGGGATGTGAACACTCCCGAGGCAGGACAATACTCCCTTTCCTTCTTCACTGCTGGGGATTGAACCCAGGGCCTTGCACTTGCAGGCTAGCGCTCTGCCACTCCCAATTCCTGAAATCCTAAGGGACAACCACCCTGCCCCAAGCCTCCAGGGCCCCATGGTCTGGGCAGCAGCCCACCCCTCCTCGCTGGGCCTTCCAGGCAGTGCTGAATCTTGGCATTAAAGACAGATGAGATTTTGCTCATTATATTACGATGTTAACCGGCAGAGCGTCCTTTAGTAAGGCTGTGGGCAGAAAATAAAATTGAAGGCAGAGCGGTGCTCCTGGGCCATCAACAGGGTGTGGGATGAACGCCATGGCGCCCGGTGACAGGCCTGCTCCGGGCTCCGGCTCTTCCCGATGAGCGAGCTAGGCGGAAATGGCAGCCTGTTATTTTCATAAGGAGTACGGTGATCCCCACTGACAGGAACAGGTTGCCTGTGGTTCTGGGGCTGTTGCTGGCTGGCGCCACGCTGTGGAGTACTGTTTGGAAAGGTCTCACCCAGCAAGAACAATATGGCTACCCGGTGCCTGAAGGAAAGCGTGGCGGGATCTGTCCCTCCTTCCCACGGCTCTCCACCAATGTCCTTCTTCCCCTCTGTGATACAACAAATGAAGGGTTTGATTTCAAAATGTGCAGAACAGATTTGGGTCCTGGGTCTCCTTATAAGGAAAGTCTTTGCTTGGCAAGCGAGCAGACGAGACTTGTGCCATGCAGGCTCCTCGTGTCTGGGAAGGAGCCCTGGGAATCGCGGGCACAACTCTGATAGCGACCTGTCACGCGGACCAGGGAATGTCACTGGATCTTGAGATTTAAGTTCATAATGGGCCTGAGTGCAGACCTGGAATCCCAGCACTCTGGGATACTGAGGCAGTCTGAGCAGCTAAGGGGCTTAGTGAGACCCTGTCTCAAAATAAATAAATAAATAAATAAATAAATATTAAACAATTTAAGATGGGCGGGATGTAGCTCAGTGTGAAGCCTTATGCTCTTTCCTCAGGACAAAAGACTCCACAAAACTTCCTATTGCTCCAGTAGGGATGTCATGGATTGCCATGTTTGTACTGAAGGCTAATAATGTCCAGTTCCTCAGAATATGACTGCCTTTGTATCTAGAGAGAGGGCTCTTACAGAGGAAATTAAGGTTAAATAAGGTAATTAGGGCGTGCTCTTATGCAAGATGGTGGTCTTCTAAGAAGGGCCGAGCGGGATGCAGACAGACACAGAGGGGAGGCAACGTGAGTGCACAGGGAGAAGGCCATGGTCTGCAGGCCAGGCAGAGGCCCCCGGAGACACCAGCCTGGGGGGCACTTCGACCTAGGCTCCTGGCCTCCAGACCACAAGGAAATAAAGTTTCTGCCATGTAAGCCTCGTGTTCTGCGGCCCCTTGTTACGACAGCCCGAACCGACTGAGCAGGTGTCGGGGGACTGTGCCTCAAGGATGGGAGAGACCGTGGAAGAGAGGAAGCAAAGGGGGTGTCGCACAGTACGGGGTGTCCAAACATCCTTCCACCTCACAGATCTAGGGAAGGCAGCCGGTAAACCTCGGTGCGATGCTAACTGCCCAGGGACTAGCTGGAACTTAGGTGGTTTTCCCTTGGCACAGTACTCAGAAAAGGGCAGCTGCAAGTTAGCTTTCTGTGAGGAAGGCAGAACTGACATCCTGCACTGAGAAAATGCTGCAAAGCATCTCTCTGGCCCTTCAAAGAAATCTCTAGATTTTTGTTTGAACCAATCATTCGGTCCGACGTGTCTGTCAATGTGACGGAGCTGCCATCACGGGCAGGTGGCACTCCATGCAGGGAGCGGGGGCTCGGCAGTCCTTCTCTTTGAAAAATGGATAACCTGGGGTTTCTATGTGTTTCAGGGTGGGGTTAAAGTCCGGTCAAAGGCCGGACGACCGCTGGCACAGGGTCCCTGGGGACAGGGTATGATGGAGGAACTTGAAGGAATGCTTTTTTCCAGCTTTCCTCCCTATCCCTGCTCTGTTCCACCTGGGTGTCACAAGACCTGTCACCACTGCCACCTGCTGCTTAAGGAAATGCTGAGTCATGAGAAGGTAGCTGTGGGAAACTCAGGGCTCTGTGTGTGCAAGGAAATGCTGAGTCATGCTGCACTGGTCACAGAAGCATGTACAGGCCTCCTTTGGGCTCCGTCACTAAGCGGTTTAATTCAGATTTTTTATCTCTTTTCTTTTCTTTCTTTTTTTTTTTTTGTGGTACCGAGGATTGAACCCAGTGCCTTTTTTCCGAATTCCATCCCCCCCCCTTTCCAATTTTTTTTTTTTTTTTTTTTTTGATTTTGAGACAAGGTCTCTCTCAGTGGCCACGTTGCCCAGGCTGTGCTCAGCCTGACTCAGCCTCCTAGAGCACTGGATTTATAGGCTTGCTCCTCCAGGCCTGGTTTATTGGTTTTTAAAATTCGAGACAGGTTCTCACTAAGTCACTAAGTTGCCCAGGCTGGGCTTGAACTTGCGATCCTCCTGTCTCAGCCTCCTGAGCAGTTGGGATTACAGGCCTGCTCTGCTATACTGTTTTCTCCAAGCAGCTGTGAGCAGCACTGGCTGAGCTGTCCCCATCTGGTCACTTGTTTGTTCTCGAATCCCACCGGGAACTTCCTCACTCGGCCCATTCAGTCTCCAGCCAGTGCACACAAATGTTAGGGTTACCCCGTGCCCTCCTGGCACAGGCAGACCTGCAACTCAGGAACACCAGGGAAAGACCATCTTGCGTCTTTGTTCCGTGTTCTTTTTTGCATTATTGTTCCATGTTTTTTTTTTTTTTTTTGAGTTCACCACAGGGTGGCCTTCTCCCACCTTGCGGCCCTTGAACCAAGGAGTAAGTAGCCGTTCCTAAACTATCCCTCTGCTCCTCCTACGCCTCCTCTTCCCTCCTCTGACGTGCCGTTTTTCCATTTTTCAAAGGCAGTGGGCTTGTACAAATCCCACATCTCATTGCTTTTCTAAACTATTTTCTAATCTCTTTTCTGGGATTTAATACTTCTTAAGATAACCCAAACTGGACACAGAACAGCACTAATGTTTTATCTGTTATCTTAAATTTTCTTTATTATTATTATTTTTTTTTTTGCCTTACCCCCCTAACCATCCTATTGGTTTTTTAAATTGCTGCTGCACCCCAGACAGACGTGCTCCCAAGTCATCAGGCAGGACTCTTAACTTACTTTACAATGAGTGCAGAGCCTACTGGAGATTATGAGAAGTTTAGATTATTTTTCCCAAAGTGCATTATTTTATACTTAACCAAATTAAATTTCATCTGCTTTCACAGTCCCCAGCCCCCCAGTTTGCTCAGCTTTGCCTTACGTGTCTCTCAGCAATCCTTAATTTTATATTAACTGTGCCAGTTCGGAGTCTTGCGTTTACCTCCCGACTTCAGAGTCTTCTGCCCTCTCCACTCCTCACGCTTGTGGAAATCGGTGGGTTGTGAAAGGGGTGGAATGGTGCATTATTTAGTATGATTCCCCGCCTGGTGACATGTAAAAGATCCCAACAAGTTAATGAGGACAGGCCTGAAGACGAGGCCCCAGCGACCAATTCTACATCAAGGACCTTCCTTCCTGCCCTGGGAAGTGCTGAGCCTGAAATGTATCCCATGCCACTTGGATGTTACTGTGACGACTCAGCTAGGAGTCCTAGCCACTGCTCATTTTCATGCGTGCCACCTCCGCATCTGGTTTCCTCTGCGGCCTGCGCTGGCAGCAGGGGTCTGCTGGATGGAGCCCCAAGCTCCCATCCAGTCCTCTTTCTTCTTGTGGCTTTCCTTTTAACCAAAAGGAAGTGAGGATCTGGTGGCTTGTTAGGTGTTTTCTGTCATTATTTCTTGGCTACTTTTGCAAATACAAGGGAGAGGAGAAGTGTGCTGAGCCTGTTCTCTACTTCCTTCTTCCTATCTGACTCTACCTCTCTCCCTCCACAGCCATAAGAGGAACTCAGACCCTGTGGTTTGGACCTGGCGGGATACCTGCGGAGCCTTGTACTGTGGGGAGGTGGAAAGGGCATACTGTGACAGGAAGGGGCATACGCCTGGGGCTTGATCTGGAGGGGTTTGTGCTGGTTCTACCTTTCCTCTCTGACTTGGCTCCGTTCTGCCGTGCTGTGAGGAGGAGCTCTTTCCCTCTGGCTCTGGCCCCAGCTCTGAGATGTGGTTCTACCGTTTGCAACCACCCAACCGTGAATGAACTGTGACTACTTTTTCTGAAACAGTGAGCTAAAATGAATCTTTTCTCCCTAAAGCTGTAGAGTATTTAGTCATACCAATGAGAAAGTAAGTAAGACAGACCTGATAGTATGAAATTTTCCTAATTTTAAAATTATTACTCGGTTTTCACAGTAATCCCTATAATCCTAGAACTCTGGGAGGCTGGGCAGGAGGACTGCAAAAGTTGAACCAGCCTGGGTAGCTTAACAACTTAGTAGGACCCTGCCTCAAAATGAAAAATAATATAGTTTGGGGATGTAGCCCAAAGTGAAGGTGGTGTGTTCAAACCCTAGTGCTACAAAACAAAAACAAAAACACTAAGAATGTGGCTGCTAGTGTCCTACTAACTGCTTATTTTACCCAGTTTTGACTGGGCCTTTTGCTACTAGACTAAGAGGCTACAACTCTCAACTTCCCTTATAAGAATGGCCAAGAAACTATCTTTTATCTTATGAAATCTAGTCAAAGTTGGAATCATTTTTCTTGGGAATTTTCATCAAAGAGAACATGGCTTATTCTGTTCCTAGAATAGAAGTTCTACTGGAACTCACAGGTGATGGCTAGAGCTCTAGAGGCCATCACAGACAATGAGGGCCACTGCCTCGGGAAGAGGATACAGAGTTAGCAGAAGCCTGTGCTCTTGGTGATGCTGTGTAGCTAGCTGCCTTGCTACACCGAGACTGCTCGCTAAGGAACACTCTCTGTAAGAGAAAAACAGACGACACTGTCAGGCCACGGCTGTGGGTGTGCGAGTGGAGGGAGCCTGTTATTTGTAGCTGTATCTAATTTTTACTGATACGGAGAGACTTTGCTAAAGTTTATTTCATATAAGCAGAGCCTTTTAATGCTAGAGAGTGGCCTTGGGGCCCATCAAACTCGATCTATTCAAATATAGTCTCATTTATTTTATTTGTTGAATGCCTACCATGTAAAAGGCAGTCGTCCTAAGTAAAATAAAGGGTATAAAATGCTATAAAATATATGTGTTTTTTCCCCTTAAAAGACCTTTATTCACATAGTGGACAGTAACACATGGCAGAGTATGCTAATATCATAGGAGAGGAACTTGGCATGCTGTGGAGCACAGGTGTGCCGAACTGAGCAGGGACACAGGGAGCAGCTCTGGGTCAGGAAGGTATGGAAGAAGGAGGGTCTGGATAGCAGCAGGAGTCGGACCAGAAGCCCTTATCTTGGTCTACCAGCACTCTGGAGCCATCAGTTTTCTGATCAAGGAAGTGGCATGTAATCGTTTTTCCTTAAAAGCTGTTACGGTCTATATTTCATAGCTATGCCTCGTGTGCATGGGTGAGCTCATACCAACATGGGTGACTGGGAGGTGGGGCCCGCTTGAAGGAGGTAGGTCACAGGTAAAAGCCTTGGGAGGGGACACCTTATCTCGGGCCCTTTCTCTGCTGGCTTTCCCACTGTCTGCTTCCCAGCTGCCATGACATAAGCAGCTTTCTTCCACGACTCTCCTCCACCATGATGCGTCTCCCTGGGAACCAGCCAGCCATGGGCTGAAGCCTGTAAATCCACGAGCCAAGTGAACCTCTCTTTTTTTTAAGCTGATTTACATCAGCAGCAGAAAGCTAATGAACCCACAAGTCCCTTGAACAGAGAAAATACCAGAGATGAGCAGAAGGGTCAGGTTCTCCCAAGGTTTCTCCACAGCCTCCGTTAGTGCAATGCCGGCCAGTTCAGAAAGAAAGGGGGTGGGGGCAAGGGGCTTGGAAGGCGCTGGGCATGGCGCTGAGGAACTGAACTTGGGCAACTGAGACTCTTGTGAAACTGCTAACTAGACTTAGACATGGAGGGTCACCTGAGGAGATGCCTCGTTGATTGCGGGAATGCAGACTTGGGGTGTGACATTCAGATCTTGTCAGGAATCTGGAGTGGAAAATCACGATTATCCAAACAACTCCCTTCAGGGCAAACGTATCTGAGGATGTGGGTCTCTCTAGGCAGACAGTTCGGGAGACACAGCAGGGACCAGGGAGGGACCTGGGGCCCCCACCTGGTAGCTCTACCTTAGTGGTCAATAGAGATATCAACATCCACATCTCGAATGAAGTGGAGAAGTCAGGGCAGAGTGGTGAACTTGGGAGTCACTGTCCTGAGGTGAAGACGAAATGGCTGCTGATGTGTTCCAGTTGAGAGGGAGAGACTGAAGTGTGGGAAGCAGAGGAGCGTGGAGGCTGACTCTGGGGACATCACCCCTTCCTTCAGGCTACGGAGAAAGGTAGGGAAGGTGGGTCAGTAACGGAGGCCAAGAATGAGTGGCCCGAGTGGGAAGGAGGATGGTGGGAAGCTGAGGGGCAGGGAGAGTCAGAAGGAGGACAAGCAGCTTCTTTTTGGAAATAGTACGTGTGCACGTTTGAAAGAGCCAGGCGCAGGGACTCTGGAGCTGGGGATGAGGCCTCTGTGGAGCGGGGTGTGGATCTCGGGGCTCTGCTACCCCTTCACACCTGGGTCACTTCAGGAAACCTCAGTTTCTTGATGTGTAAAATCAGCAGGTGCAATAAAAATACGAACTTCCCGGGATAGTGGTAGGAATGCTAAGCGTGCGGGACATCTGGCCTGCTGCTTGGTCTCAGGACTGTAAATCAAACAGACTGGCGTAGGACAACAACGGAAGCCCCCAACAGTCAGTTTTTCTCCACTCCCACTGTTTCGCCTTGTAGCTGAATGCACAAAACAAACCCTGTTTCTTTAAGGATTTTTTTTTTTTTTAGAGACAGGGTCTGACTCTGTGGTCAAAGCTGGTCCTGAACTCACGATGTAGCCCACGCTGGCATTGAACTCATACCAATCCTCCTGCCTCAGCCTCTGGAGTGCTGAGATTACACGAGACTCAGTTTACATGGTGCCGAAGAATCAAACCCAGGGTGTTGTGCTTGCTAGGCAAGCACTCTCTAACTGCTGAGCTATGCTCCCAGACCCCAGTTTTTCCTTAAATTGTGGAAAATATATAGCAAATTGGCCACTTTAGCCATTATTAAGCATATAATTCAGTGTATTATTAGCACATTGGCAATATCATGCTGCCTCATTACCATTCATTTCATAGAGCTTCTCTTTACTTCAAACAGAAACTGTCCCTGTGAAGCAGTAACTCTTCAGCACCTCCTTGATGCTCTGCTAATCTCTAGCCTACTTTTGGTTTCATGAATTTGCCTATTCTAGGTACCTCACATCAATGGAATTGTACAGGTCTCTGTCTGACTTTTTTCCTTGATATAATGTTTCATGGTTTACCTATGTTGTAGTATGTTTCAGAATTTCTGTCTTTCTGAAGGCTGAATAATATTCCATTGTATGTGGGCTCTGCATTTTGATTATCCACTCCTCAGTTGATAGACATCTAACAACAATTCAGAATGTGGCACCTGAGTAACCTGATATCAAATCTCCTTAAACGGCCAATGCTTGGCCAAAGTTCTACAGCAACATATAGAAACCTACATGCTTCCACAGTAATCTCTCTTTTTTTGTGCTGGAAATTTTGCAGAGATTGAATCATTTTAAAAGACTATATTAACCAAAATTAAACAGTTTTTGGAAAGACAATTAGGCTTATGTTATGACATTAAATTAAGCTTAAAGATAATTTAGGTAGACATTGGTTTAAATATTTTAAACTCTTGCTATGTACTGGATTTCAAAAGTTTTATGACAATGGAACTTTATGCTAATATAACTTTTCAAGGTTTATAAAGATAGTCTTATTACTCTTTTGTGTGTGCACGTGTGAGCACACATGTACATATGTATGGGCATGTGGATATGTGTGTATGTGTGCGTGTGTTTGTGTGTTTGGTCTGGAGGCTCAAATTCAGAGCTACCCCTGAGCTACATGTCCCACCCATTTTATTTTTTATTTTGAGACAGAGCCTAGCTGAGTTGCCTAGCCAGCCTTAAAGTTACAGTTCTCTTGCCTCAGCCTCCTGAATAGTTGGGGTTATAGCTATTTGCTACCATATCCGGCTTATCTGAAGGAAAACAAGTCACCCATGATTCAAAGAGATTACACCATTGATTTATGAAGATATAAATGTATTTCTTTTGAAATACAACAAAAGAAGTTTCATAATATCTGGGGTACAGCTCAGTGCTGTACCCCAGAAAATCATGGCAAGTAAGAATTCTGTGTGTTTCTTCACCTTTTAAAACTATTAATTTCAAGATGGCAATGTTGGCAGTTTCATGCATAGCACAAGGAAATGTCCCACCTGGAAGCTAACCATGGATCCATGTGGTCACAAAGCACATTATCACCAAACGGAAATCACTCCATGGCAAGGTGTCTCTAGCCCTGTGTTCCAGCTGTATCTTATGGCTACCTCACCAACAGGAGCTCTTGCTTTGCAGCCAGCCCGCTGGGGACAGATGGACTTGGTCTCCGAGCCTGGGTCAGATGCCTTGTCATTTCTACTTCAATTTAGAGATGTGGGGTATCTGGGCTATGGGGTAGGGTAAATGACTATGAATGGCAATGCAAACAGTGTGATGTACATTTTTGCTGCTTTGAACAAATCAGTTCAATCAAGATTTACTGAGCTGAGTTCTGGGTGCAGGCCTGTAATCTCAGCACTCTGAGAAGCTGAGGCAGGAAAATTCTAAGTCTGAGCCCAGCCTGGGTCACTTAACAATTTAGCAGAACCCTGGTTCAGAATAACAAGTAAAAACTGGGCTGTAGACAGAGCTTAGTGCAAAGGCCCTGGACATTGCTCCACTGGGAGAAAAAAAAAAATTACGGAGTACTTGTTAAGCCTCAGGCTCCATGCTGGGTTCCAAGTGTGTGATTCTGCTCATGGATTTGCCGAGAACAGAATGAGTGCATTTTTTCCCCCCACACACAAAGGATGAGACTCAGGCTCATAGTACACTGCATCTAAAAGAAACCTGACAAGTCATCTACTCCAATTTCTCTGGTAACAAGGAACAAAAGGCACCCTTAACAAATAGCATTTTAAAGACAGAGTAGATGGTTTTAAAACCAGAATTTAAGCCAATGTCTGAACACCAATTCAGGTTTAAAATATTTAACACAGAAATATGATATTAACTTATTTATGATCCTCATAAATTAGTATGTTCTGACTTAAAAAAATCTGTAACACTGTCTCACAATTATACAGAGGTTAAGTGAATTAACCAAGATGGACTATTCCTGTCTGGTCTGCATTTTCACATAAACAACACTAAAAATGTCATGTACTTCATGCTTGTATTTTCACGGTAAAGTCCACCAACCCAACCTGTTTCCATGGAGACCTGAGACTCAACATGGCTCTGGGACCTCCCTGCGGAGGACATTCATCTATGTCAGTTGACTCAAGTCCTTGCTTTGTAACCACATTCCTACCTCTTCTGGGAGCTGTCTCTACTGACTCTGGGGGAACTGCCAGGCAAGGTGCCCTGTCCTCTCACCAAACTGCGTACTCCTGGCCCACTGGCTGTACTCTCCTAGGCCCTGAATCTCAAGCAGGCACCAAGGACAAAAGGGGTCGGAGAGGGCTCATTTGGGTGGTGGCAAAGCCCAAGAGTGACCTCTCCGTGCATTCTCCTCCCAGCTCGACCAACCAGAGTTCTGGAATTTGTGGGTTATCTGACAGCTTCCCTGACTGTGGTTTCCCTGATTGTGGTACTTGAGTTGATTTCTACTGCTCTACCAAAGCACCCAACTGATATGCCATGTACAGAAATGCAAGACCTTCAGTTCCAAATGGCAGGCTATACGTTCGTCTGTAATTTGTTCTGTCAGCAAACCTGTGTAGGTGAAAGTTTGAATGTTCCACCTGTAGCAGCCACTGGTGACGCATAACCTCAGATAATAATACTGCTGTGCACTGTAAAGACACAACTCTGCTAATCACACAGACAAAGAACCCATCAATGCACATCTTGGCCACTCCCCACCTTTAATCGAGTGAGGACTCATTGTCAGGAAATTATATACCCAAGAAACTGTCCTATGTAGATAGTCCATACTGATGCTCAGGACCCTGTTATCATCTGAGAGAACTTACAAATCATCATTAGCTGGGCCTGGTGTATCACGCTTGTAATCCCAACACCCAACACATCCTGGGAGGCTGAGACAGAAAGGTCACAAATTCTCCCACCCAATTCAACCAGGCAGCTTCACGAGGACCCAGCCCTGCCTCTTTGTCGACACCCAAGATCTAGCTGGAACGTACGTTGTTCCTAGCCACTTTCATCTCTACCTCGGCAGTTCCTTTGCTCCATAGTGTGAGATCTGTGACTTCCTGAGATGGCCTCATAACTGGGGCTTCTTTTGGCTTTAAGAGCTCTTTTCCCCTTATCAGTATAAGCTCCTACTAGGAAAATGCCAACCTCTCTGGCTCCCAGTGTTGTGGCTGAAGTGTAGCTCGAGGGGGCAAACCTGAGGTTGTACTAGAAGAGCCTCTGTGTTCCCGGCACTGCCAGGTCTCTGCTCCTCTGTGGACCTGCCCAAGATTGTTCCTGTCTTCACACCACTGAACAGACTGGGGTCAGCTGCCAAGAGGTGCCTTTCCCCGAAGGCTTCCTTTCTAAGCCAAGGTAAGAACTGGTGGCAATGACACCTGGCAACTCCCAAATAGGTCAGGTTTTTCAGAAAAAAACATCTGCCTCTCCAACATAGTTATTTCTGTTTCAAAAGTGACTGAGACTGCAGTTATGTTGCTTCTTCCCCAGGGCTCAGAGAGGGCAGCCACACAGGAGAGAAGACAGAGCTGAAGCGAGGGAGGACTTGCACCTTACTGTCAGGTGTGTCAACAGAGCCACCCAGAGACTCCGGAAAAGCAGAAAACCTGTCTAACTTGAAATTTCATTAGTACAGTATTTCAAAAAAAAAAGTCTAGTCCAACAATAACCTTATGTAATCTTGTATTTCATAGACATTTTATTGGAGAGGAAAATAAGCAAATAAATTTGGAAGTATCTTAAAATGTAGACTATTAGCCTTTTCCTTTTTGCTAAAAGCACAAAATTCTAAGGACGTCAACTACATCCGAACTCCATCGAATGGGTCATGCTTTATGTGTCATGCATGTTTTTGAGTGGGCTTTCAGGAGTGTTAAGGGTGACATTAAATGGTGTGAAACTCAGAGGCAAATTCCTGTTAAATGGCCAAATCTATTTTGCTATAGGAGTTCCTGGGGAATGTTAAAGGCACTTTAGTTTTTGTGTTTTCTTTTAAAGGAGACAGAAGGGGGTTCAGTGGCTAAAGCACTTGCCTCTCCAGGTCAAGACCCTGAGGTCGATTCCCCAGCACCGCATAAGCCGGGTGTGGTGGCGCAGGCCTGTAATCCTAGCACTCAGGAGGCTGAGACAGGCAGATTACTGCGAGTCCAGAATGGCTCCAGCCTGAGTTCAGAATCAGCCTGAGCTACAGAATGAGACCACGTCTCAAGAACAAAAAGAAAAACAAAAATCAAAAGAAAACTACAAGCAAAAGAAACAGAAGAAGTGGATGGAATTTTTAAAAAGTCACACTTTCATGTAAGGCCATGGTCCCCAACTGTTTTGACGCCACGAGAGTCCCAGGGACTCCACTGGGGACTCCACTGGTTCCACTAGGGATCTGGTTAGTTGAAACCATTTTGTCGAGGGCCGTTTAGGAGTGGGGCTCTTGTCATGCAATACGTTGTAGGAGACAGCTTTGAAACGTCAAGGAAGGGAGTGGGACTGAAGCTCCGCCTCCTGTCAATCAGCAGCTACCCTAGAACCAGACAGGCGGACGGTGACATGGGGCGGGGCTTCAGTCCCATTCCCCTCCTTGAGCAGCCGGTCTGTACTGGTGGCCAGGTCCTTCTAGTACTAGTCCGCAGCTCGGTGCCCGGAACCACTGCATTAAGTAACGGATTCCATTTGTTTCTATACAACCCAGACAGACTCTTTTGGCCCAGTTTTACAAATGTCCCCACCACGGAGATACAATAATTTGAAGGCGGCCAGCAGAAAAGGCGCGACCTTCTTTCTAGCTGACCCTACTGAAGGAGGCTTCAAGCTGACCCTGTTTACAATGCGTTGTACTGTTGTTTTGGGACATAAACATTTCTAGAAGGTAGAAGTCAGCCTGGGCAATTTATCTAGAATATCTTAAGATAAAAAAAATTTAGAAAGCTTGGCGCCAGATGCTGTGGCTGGCTTGTAGCTTCAGCACCGTGGGAGACTGAGGCAGGAGGATCGCCAAGTTTGAGCCCAGTCTTCCTTAAGGGCAACTTAGCAACTTCGTGAGGCCCTGTGTCAAAATCAAAAATAAAAAACAGGCTACAGATGTAGCTCAATATGCCGGCCCTGGCCTTGAGCCCTAGTACTACCAACTAGCTAAGCCAGCCTGGGGTTGGACCTCAGTGGTAAAGCACCACTGGATTCCATCCTCATCATTTAAAAAAGAATTCAAGAGGATTCTAAATTACCCCAGGGGAGGTCTGGGATGTGTTCCCCCACAAGCACGCACACACACACACACACACACACACACAAATGGACAGCAGTTCCTCACAGACAGCACCTCCACTTCCAGCCTCCCCCTTCTCTTTCCATTCCAGTGCCTTCTTCAAGTCCAGCGGACCAGAACAAGATGTCTGGAAGGAGCAGGCCATGTGGTGCACGGGATCTGCGATCTGCTGCTCTGAGGCTGGAAAACTCATTTCTCTTCAGCAGACAATTTGAGGTGGGACTTCTGAGGGCACAGAAATGTGGGGCCTTGAGGTTTTTCTTGGACAATGCCTTTTGTGTACATGTTTTTCGTAAACAAAAAGGAAGATCTGTCTTGGACCTAGCCTTGGATTCGCTCCGCTGTTAAATCCTTGGCTTATCTACATGGCGACCATTAGGAGGCTTTAGGAACCGCTGGTTCCCACTGGGGCTTTAGAGAGTGGAGGGGGGAAGGGGGGGGGGAAGAAAAGAGAAAAAAAAACTTTGCAAAAAAAAAAAAAAGATTTTGCGCTTGCCATGTCTGACAAGGGTGTGTGGGGCCAATTTACAGCAGGGGCTTAATATATTTTTGATGAAAATTGCTGCAATGTGGCACACAGATTAAAGAGAAAACAGCTATTTTGTAATGACAGCAGTAGATTTTGAAATGAAGCCCAGCTGGTACAAAGATCCTGCATGGATTTCAAGAGATGCTCCCCTCTTCCCAGGCTTTCTGCGGGGGCACCAGGAAGTCCTCCAGGCTGGAGCGCCTGTCACACCTCGCCACCAGTGATGATCCTGCAGCTCCAGTCTCCAAAGGAAGTGGTTCGTGCTAATGGGAAACCTCGCTAAACGGATGGGTTGAAAAACCAACCAACTGGCCAACATGGACTGGGGCGGGCCTCGAGCAGCTCGCTGTACCCACAGCGGTCATCTGATGTCGGAAAACAAGCCACAGGGCAAGGTGAGTTCAATTCCTCGGCGTCGGCTTTATAAAAAGGTTGCACTACGTGTGCTGAGTGAGATTCTGTCTCACCATAAAACAAAACCAAACAAAACCCCACGAACCCAAGTATATAACTCATTAAGTATGAATGAAGGAACAAGTCAATGAACACTGTGAGTTAAGTTTTCCAGATATTATTGTACACCTGAGAACTGGACTTGGCTTCAGAGAATTCTGGGGAGGTCACTTGATTTTCCAAAAGTTAATCTCCTCATCTATAAAATGGGCTAATAATTCATCTTTTAGACACATGAAAAGGGTAAAATCCAAGTGTTCCATAGGAGACCACTTGTTGCAACAACAGCCTTCAGTCTGTCCTTATCACTAGAGAACATACTGTGTATGCCTGGGAACCCCAGTTTTGTGGCTTATCACAGCCAAAGGTCTCATTAATTAAAAGTAACACAAACATCATAGATATGGACAAAGACAAATGATGATGTTTAACCGAACAGAGCCTGGTGAGGTGGCGGTCCTGGGCTCTTGGAGTGGTGACACATCAGCAAGTGTGTGCTGGTAAGGTATGGGTGCCGGGCTGCAGGTCATGAGAGCCAGGCGAGAGGCCAGGATGGAGGGAGCAAAGGCCACTTACAAGCTAACAATATCATGTGGCACTGAAGAGATAAACCCAGGACATAACACTAGACAAATGACCCAGTGTCTCCAACTCAAGGGCATGTAATGAAAAAGAAGGGAGTGTGTGTACTGCCCCAGACTAGCATAGACTTAATCCAGACACCACATCCTTGGAGGGAAGGGTGTGCTCTGAGTCTCTGCACAACCCTGCGCCGTGAAGCGAGGGCTGGCTGGCTCGTGAGTAAATAGAGAGAGATGCAATTTAGGGTGGCTGGGTTTTTAGGAACACAGACTGCACAGAGGGGTAAAGTTACACAACTGTTGGAGCACACAATACAAACACTAGAGCTGGAGGAAAAAAGAATAAACACAATAAGCATGCCCCTATCTCCTCACACATGAAAAAGACTCGAAGGGAGTCATACTCAGGTCTTTGATCTGAAATCACCCATACAGACAACGATACAAAGTATTTTTAAGATAATGTTAATTTGGATGTAGCACATGTTAGTGAAGCTTGGTAAGGACACGGTGGTTACCTCATATCCATATTTTGGTACTGTAGCACAGGTATACTACAGTGACCTGAGGTCTAGAGCTTTTCTGAGAACAGGCACACACACACAGGCCGATGGGAGAAGCGTGGCATCATTTTGACAATCAGAGTTGGGCGGTATGTCTACAGGGGTTCACTAGTCTCTCTATGCTCATTTTGTTAAAAACTTTTTCCCACTAGAATACAAAACATCACTCATTCTGAGTGACAGCAATGAATATTTAAAGTGAGCAATGCGTATTAGGTTGAGCCACATGGAAATGCCATCTTTTTAAGTCGAAACTGGTTGACCATCAGCAACTTAAGGTTAAGAGGGGGCTGGGGATGCAGCACGCCCAGCATGTGTGAGGCCCTGGGCTCCATCCCCCAGTGCTGCACAATAGACCAGAACTGAACCAAAACGAACAGAACAGAACAACAAAAAGGCTGAACTCAATCTAAAGGCCTTCGCGGTAATTCTCATCTCTGATGTTCTCTGCACAATCATAGACAGCTGAACTCTGACACAGTTCAGTGGCCAGCATTGCAGGGCCAGCCCCTCCAGATGTGGGCAAAAAGTTAGATACCTCCATACCCTTCCTTGTCTGCTTCTGTCCTGCCTGAACCATCCAGGGCAAAGGACGAAGCCAGCACGCAGGCCATGGCAGGTACTTGTCTTGGCTTTTAGGGGTAAGCCCACCAATCACTGGTGGCAACACAGATCCTGACATCATTTACCTGGACTCTCTTTTGTAGTTACTCACGTGGCTCAGAAACTAAGAGACAAAAGGGACCAGAGCCAGTCAGTCCCACCAGGAAGGACACTCACTGGCTGTGCCACACAGGTGGGAGAGGCTGGTGGGATCCCATATTCTGCCTACTTCCAAATTCAGTCCCAGCCTCACCCCCAAAGTTATACAAGATGAAACACCTTTGGTGTTGTATTTCAAAACCAGGAGAGTTGTCCAACTTAGCAGAGGTGTGCAAACACTTCCTTTCTGATCCTAATCCTCTTCCAGGTCTGTTCTTGGCCACACCCACTACATTTGGTAAATTTAAATATCTAACAAATTCTTTTTTAAAAAAATTTTTTCAGATCTGGGTAGATGAGACATGGCTACATCTCTTGATCTGTAAGTACTCAATTTAGGCAGTTCAAGTAGTCCACCCCATGGTCAAGATGCTTCTTCCCGAGTTTTCTTTTCTGTTCTGCGGCAACTATGAACACTGTAACCCCAGCTAGTCTTGCTCTAGCCCCTGGTCTCCTAGGTGCAAACACAGGGCCAGCGAATTGAAAAAGCGTGACCTTTATTCTCTGTCGCTGAGTAGCAAGCAACGTTTTGATGTGTGGTTCTGCATGTAATTAAATGACAAGATTCTAAAGCCAGTTACCTCTGTGAGTTACAACTGTTTCTGTTTGTGTGGGATCAACAGTCCTTTAAGTGATTCTCGCCAGGAAAAAAACCCATCCCGCCACTATAAATCAACCTCATGTTACAAATTGTCTGGTGACAAAGGCAGCTACTCTGCTTTCAAGGTTGAAGCAACTCAACTCAGAGAGCAACTAGACAAATGTTCCCAGGGAAAGAGGGGCCCCTGCACGCATGCACCAAGGGAAAACGGGTGGCTAATTTAAAATCATTGCCAGTGAAGAGAAAACCCAAAAATTCATGGAAGGCCATTAACTAAATTTGCTCTGTCCTCCTAAGACAGTATATATACCTGACCAGATTTGTGTAAAGAAGACTCAGATTAAAGACTATGTGAGCATATCACTAAAACTATGAACAAATTTATTCCTGTTTTAGTAAAAGACCAAAATCAGGCTTATTTTTTCAGACCTTTAATATTTTGATAGTACTGAAGAGCAAATGGGACACTGTACCACTAAGCTACATCCTAGCCCTTTTTTTAAAAAAAAAAAAAAAAAATCTTTTTTTTTTTTTTTTTTAAATTTTGAGACAGAACCTTGCTACGTTGTTCAGGCTGGCCTTGAACTTGGAATCCTTTCCCCTCAGCCTCCTGGGTGGCTGGGATTATAGGCATGGGACAGTGTGCCTGGCAACAGTCCATGTTTTTAAAAACTGTTATGTGCATCACTCAAAGTGAATATTCCCGGATGTTCCTTGGTGAGTGTAGATGTGTGAAGTGATGTAAGAGTGTCGGAGCAGGAAGAAGGTTACAGCTGTGGTTAAATTTGTCCCATGGCTCCGTGTCCCATCTTCTGTAAGAAGGCAAAGTGGGTCAGACAGAAGCCTGCATGCCAAGGCAAATTTCTAAAGATCTTGCTTTCCCAGCATATGAACTCCGGTACAGGGGCCCACATACTAATAAAGACAAGGAAGAGAGAAATATATAATTCACGAAAATTGTAACGTTTCAGCTTTAAAAGTTTTACAGATCAAGCTGGGTCCTGTGGCACAGCCCTGTAACTTCAGAGCTCTGGGTGGCTGAGGCAGGAGTATCACAAATCTGAGCCCATTCTGTGCAACTTAGCAACCCAGTCTCAAAAATCAAAAATCGAAAGGGGCCAGAGATCTCAGTGTGAAGGCCCCAGTGTGAAAAAAAATTACAGATCAGAGAAATTTTAAAAAGAAATTAAAAAAAAATGAAGAGGTATCTTTCAGCTGCCACAGGGACCTAGGAACACAGGCGGTGTCTCCACTGCAAGACTGCACAAGAGACAATATGAACAGGACCGGCTGGCAAGGCCTTCGATTCATTTTCATTTGAAAACTCAAGTCAGCTTTAATTTTTGAAAGGAAGGGGAGATAATGCTTCAAAATACAGCAGACTAGCTTTACAAACAGTCATTTGCCCAAAATGAAGAATAATTTGGGACAATGAGCTGTAAACAACACTGATTTCATTTATTTTGCAACCAGTGATGCTACTGCGGAGAGACAAGCTGGCAAATGGTTTTGGCCCTTACTTGCAAAGACGAAGGAAATCCTGGCAGAGAGGAACGTAACATGACATTTCGATAGTTGTAATGTGATGTACTTAGGTAGGGTGATGTTTCGGAGATCTGGTCTCATGCATGCAGGGCTACAGATGCCTGGTGTAATAATGGGTCAAGATGGCACCTGCTTAGTTCTTACAGAAAATTAGGCTTTGTGGGGTAGATAGGAGCCCACCATGGGTTAGGCCAGTTCCAGGGGTAAAGGCCACCTGTGAAACAGGGCTGTGATCATCTCGAGACCTCTCTGAGTTACCAGCCACGGTGCCCAAGAAAGACTGTCAGATCAAATACAGGACACTTGGCTAAATTTTAATTTCATCTTATATGATGTGCCCATTTTCATACTAAAAATTAGTTATTTATTGGAAGTTCAGTTTTTTGTTGTACTGTGGATTGAATCCATGATGTTCACACTGAGCTACATCCCAGCCAAGACCATTATTTTTATTTTTATTTTCAGACAGGGTCTTAGTAAGTGGTTGCTAAATTGCCCAGGCAGGACTGGAACTTGGGACCCTTGCTTCATCCTCCCAGAGTGCAGGGATTACAGGCCTGCACCACCGGGCCTGTTGGAAGTTCAGATTTAACCAGCGCCTTGTTTATGTTTGTCAGTTTATTTTCTCACTCTCTGGTGACCCTTCTAGGGGATGGAGGGGCAAGGCTAATACATGCCTCAGAAACAGCGGACTCTTCCCCTCCCCAGCAAAAGGAAGGTCATGACATAAGTCATGGTGAGGATGGCAAAGCTGTCAAGAGACTTCAATCTGGGGGCAGCACCCCAGGGAGGCCCCAACTGAAAAGAGTAGGAAGAGTGCGTGTGTGTGCTCACAAGGGCATTCATGTGTGTTCATGTCTGAACTTCCAGGCAGCCAAGAGCTCAGTGTCAGGATCACACTGAATAACCCAGGTGGGACAGTGGTTCAGTGAGAGGAACTGATGAGAATCAGGGTACAGTTCTGTAAAGAGTTAATTTCCAGTCTAAGGCAGGCTGCAGAAGGCCCAGACGGCCCACAGATGAGCTCTCCAGATGCCCAGGATATTAAGACAGAAAGGGGACAGATGGATAGACGTAGTGCCCCTTCAGGGAAGGCCTGGGTATGTAATTCAGGGACCTGTGGTCTGGTTATTTCTAAATACTAAGATTTCTCTTTTGCTATAGATCTTCAATTTTAGGATCAGCTCAGTGCCATACTACACACACTAAGGCCCAGATGCAGGTAAGCAGCACAGCTCCGCCTCTGCAGCCTACTGGCTCAGGCTGTGTCCTGGAGGGGCCCTGGAAGAAGTTATCCTGTAACTGAGGACCTTTGGGGTGGAGCATGCTGGTTCCACTGGAAGATATACCCACCTTCTCATGTAACCCTCTCTGCAGTGTCCGGCTGTGGCTGAGAACAACTGTTTACATAGGAGTTGGTTCTTCCAGGCTCCCTTCAGACAACTGTTTTCTGGATGAGAAGGCCAGATGGACAGGCGAGTGGCAGGCCCTCAACAGTGCTGATAGTTAAGTCATTCTCCGTTATTCCATTTTTAAAATGATGATAGGCAGGGCCTGGTGGCTCAGGTCTCTAATCCCAGCATTATGAAATGCTGAGGTAGGAGCATTCCAAGTTTGAGTATAGCCTGGGCAAGTTAGCGACTTTTTAAGACCTTGTTTCAAAATAAAGAATAAGTGATCTGGCATGTAGCTCAGCCTTTTCATTTTTAAACTGATGCACATAAATTAAACATATTGATGGGGTAATGTGAGATGTTCTGATACATGTATATGTCAGGTTTAATCTTTGTTCATTTATTTATTTATTTGTGTGTGTTGGGGGGTGGCTAGGGAGAAAGCTTTACATTGAACTACATCCTGAGCTCATTTTTTATTTTTGATTTTGAGACAAGGTCTTGCTAAGTTGCTAAATTGCCCAATGTGAGCTCAAACTCGCAATCCTCCTGCCTCAGCCCCCCAAAGGCCTGGGATTACCAGGCTGTGCCACTGGGCCTGGCTCATTAAACCAATTTTAAATGTATTGCTGCTGGATATAAGATTTAAGGTAATTTTTTCAAACCATAATTTAAAATATAATTCTTAAAATATTACTGATTGTCATTTTTGGGAAATAAGATTTTATAAAGTAAAGTAAAACAAGACAAAAACCAGATTCCCTACTATGAGGTTCTGAGAGTTACATGTTCTCAGGCAAAGCATCTAAAAGGGATTTTTGCCAGCTGGTGCCTGGGAGACGTGCAAGCTAATGACCATGTTTGGTATCAAAACAGTGGAGGGGTTAGTTAGTTGGCAGAGGGCAGCTGGCTGTGGTGCCAGAGGAGGTGGTAGTGCAAAGATGGGGAGCGGAAATTTACCAATGCTGCCACCGGGTTTCCCTACAACAGTTCCTCCATCCTCTACATAATATATACATATATCACCTCTCCACACCCTCTTTCAATGCTTGTGAAATGGGTCTTGTTTCTGCAGCTCAATTTCACAGAAGAGGAAACGAAAGCCAGAGCTGAATACTTTGCCCAGAGTCACATAATTGGGAAGTCCAGTCAATTTAAGGACTGGGCTCCATTTCCCTCACTAGCACCACTAGACCAGCTCACATGGTGCAGGCCCATCGGAGAGAAAGGGACCTGATGGAATCTTCTCTACCCCTGTAGAGGTGCTGTAGAAAAGGCTGGGTATGAGGAGACTCAGCTCCCTGCTCTGGCTCTGCCCCTGAAGAACATGTACCCAAGGGTGTGTCTCTTCAACAATTTGGGCCTTTGTTTTCTCATGCAGCAAACAGAGAGTTAGAGTAGTACAGTCATTTTCGTATCTTATTAGGGCCTAAGACAGTTGGCAACCACATTGCTAGAGACTGAATCTCAAATATCCCCCAAAGGGCCTTGTGTTGAAGAGTCTTGGTTCCCAGATTGATGCTACTGGAAGATGGTGTAACCTTTAAGAGGGGAGAGATAGCGGGAGGTCTTTAGGTCATTGGAACAGCAAGGGGTGGGGCATGTCTTTGAAGGGAATTGGGGATCCTGGTCTTCTCCTCTCTTTTCTTTCACTTTCCAGAAATGAGGGGAGTGGCTCTGCTCTGCCATGCATTCCCATCATAATGTGACAGAACAGACTCAAAGCAATGGGGCCAAACCATCACGGACGGTAACTTCTAAAGCTGTGAGCCAAAATGAGTCATCTGTAAGTCTAATTATCTCAGCTGTCGGTTATAGTAACAGAAAGTTGACTAAGAAGTGCAATTCTCAGGAAAATGTACCTCCACAAACACATACAAATGTAACCTTACTGTCAGGGGCCTCATGGATTCCAGGAAGACCAGATGGCTTGGACTTAATTTTTAAGGTCTATTTAGAGTCAGAAAGTCTTTGAGTTACACTTTTTTCTTTACATGTGTTTTTATTTAAGGGCAGGATTTTGCAATGATACTTAGACTGGCCTCAAACTCTTGGGCTCAACATGTTTTCTTGCCACAGCCTCCTGAAATGCTGAGACTACAGGCATATGCCACCACATCTGCTATACAACCTCTCTGTACAAGTATACTAGTATTTACACACTCTCACATTCATGTTTAAGTAAGACACTAAAGTATTCACTTTTCCAGTAGGAAAAAAAAATCCATGTTCTGGGAAATTAAAAGAAAACTTTTGCTGAGAAAAAGCCTGAAACTTGACTTAGAAAAGAAACGTGACTTTAGAATAGAGAGTAATGCATTGAGAGCACTGCTATTTAGTAATGATACCACTGTTTAAAATGAACTTACGATAGGCGTAACTTCATTTATTTTTCATGTACTCAAAGACCAAGGGTGGCATATAGTTGGGGACAGTCACTGATGGTAACACAGGAAGAACAGCAGTTGGACTTCTCTTGTCAGAGAAATCATACCTTAAAATGAGTTAATTTAACCCAATTAGTTCTCAGGCAAAAATTATTTAATTACTCATGACTTCTATCTTGTCAGGTTCTGTTGGGTTTTCGCAGAGTCTAACCCCAATTTAGCTAATCAGGACCCTCTTTTTAAAAAATGCCACTTTACAATGAGTTCAGAAACAGAAATAATTACACTTACACTACCAAAGAATAACCTTGATAAGAAATGAATGGAAACTATATGAAGAAAATTAGAGTAACACAGGAAGGAGCACTGAATGGAGATCCTGTTCACTTCTGAGCGTGAAGACTGGATACTGGGAAGACGTCAATTCATCCCAAATTATTCTGTACATTTAATGTAATTTAAATCAACATTCCAGAGGACTTACACAGAAATTAAGTGGGATGATTTTATAGTTTTGTTCTGGAAAAATCAATGAGGAGGGAGCAAAGGGAGCTAAAGAAAAGCAAAGCGAGATACTAACATCTACCCATAGGGGCTGGAGAGACAGCACAGTGGTTAAAGCACTTGCCTAGCAAACACAAGGCCCTGAGTTTGATTATTCAGCACCATACAGGCCAGGTATGGTGATGCACGCCTGTAATCTCAGGATTCAAGAGGCTGAGGTAGGAGGATTGCCATAAGTATTAGCCAGACTGGATTACAGAGTACATAGTAAGCTCAGGACCAGCCTGGATTAAAGAACAAGACCCTGTCTCAAAAACAAACAAACAATTAAACACTACCCATAACCTATAAAAATGAAAAATTGTGCTAATGGTGGAAGAACTGATAGATCAATGAAAGAAAAATGATAGTTCAGAAAGAGATCTTAGGAATCTGTTAAAAATATAAGGAGGGCAACTCCTTATATTTAGATTAGAGTGCTTCCTTAGGAAGTTCCAGGCCCCAATTTCAATCCCCTAGCACCACATACTAGCGGGGCGTGGTGGTGCACGTATGTAATCCTGCACTCAAGAGGCTGAGGCAGGAAAATTGCCATGAGTTCTAGGCAAGCCTGGGCTACATAGTGAGTTCAGGACCAATCCGGATTACAAAGTGAGACCCTGTCTCAAACAAACAAACAAACAAACAAACAAACAAAAAACAAATGGGGAGCAAAGATTATTAGTACTGGAAGTTCTATACCTCTTTACACCAAATATGTTTTTGAAAAGATATAATTAACTATAAAAATGGACTCCCCCAAACATCTAAAAAGTCAAAATAACTTTGGCATAAAGTCTTCATAAGTATAAACCATCTAGAATGTATAATAGAAAAAAATTAATAGATTTTATTACATAAAAACTTTAAACTGTCAGGGGGCACCACAGTGCTGAACAGCAAGTTAGATTACAAAGCAATAATGATTAAAAAAACCCCACGTGGTACTGGCACAAACACAGGCAGGTGGGCAGATGGGACAGATTGAAGATGCAGAGACAGCCGTGAGCACCCTCTGCGATCAGATCTTTGACAAAGGGGATGGAACATATACTGGAGAAAAGAGCCTCTTTAACACCTGGTGCTGGGAAAACTGGCCCTCCACATGCAAACGAAGGAACTGGACCCACATCTTTCAGTCTGAGCTAACATAAACTCAAAGTGGATCAAAAACCTAGATATTAAAACAGAAACATCGAGTCTGCTAGAAACGAAAACAGGCAAAATCCTTGAAAACACAGGCATAGGCAAGAACTTTGTCAGCTGAACGCCTGTTGCACAAGTGATAATACCAAGGATCAGAAAAATGGGATTATATCAACTTTAAATGCTTCTGCACAGCAAAGGAAACAATTAAGAGTGAAGAGATAGCCAGCAGAATGGGATTTTTTTTTTTTTTTTTTTTGCCAGCTACTCCTTGGACAGGAGCTAATATCTTGAATGTACACAAAACTGATAAAAAGTAAGACTCCCAAAGGTAAAAGACCTAATCAAAACACAGGTGACTGAAATGGAGACAGTTCTCAGAGGAAGATGCACAAGTGGTCAACGAACACATGAGAAAATGTTTTGCTCTTTTAGCCGTTACAGAAATGCAAATCAGAACCACACGGAGATGCATTTCACTCCAGTAAGCATGGCCATTATGAAAACTAACGAAACGACAAGTGCTGGTGACTGTGTGAGGGTGAAAGGCACTCCTACTTTGTTGGGGGGACTGTAAGCTGGTGCAACCATTAAGAAAACCAGTGTGAAGATTTCTCAGAGAATCAAACTTCTATTGACCCAGGTGTACCTCTAGTGGGTAACCTTCTTCAGGAGTTAGAAATACCAAATTCCAGTGTCACATGCAGGCCATGTTTACAGCAGCCCAACGGATAATAGCTAACTCATGGAAGCAGCCATGTGTCCGTCAGCAGGTGAGCACATGAGGCAAACGCAGCATACCCACACACTGGAGCCCTACTCTGACCTAAGGAGGACAAATTTGGGTCATTTACAGAAAACAAGATGCACCTTGAGATCACTGTGCTTAGTGAAATAAACCAGATCAAAGGTTAAACATGACATGGCTTTTCTATTATGAGAAACTCAAAATATAAATTAGTAAAAGAACAAAATTAAAAAGTGATGATCGGAAACAGGAAATTGGTTTTGTGAAAAAGGGAAGGAGATGTAGGGAAGGTGGGGAGATGAGAGGGTGGGACGGGAGAAGGGGAATAAAATGACGAAGTTGTGATGTGTACATGCACCAGCTCCCCAGAGGGAATGTAATTATTACATTCCAATGCATACCAATAAAAAGAGCAATTTGGGGGAAAATTTAAAACTACATACGAAAGTCTTGAAAATTAGTAAACAGGTGAAAATTAGGACAAAATATTGGCAAAAATGTAAATTTATGATATATGCATTTTACCAAAGACACATATCCTATTCTAACAACTGGCAGTAGGCATGAATAGAAGATAACTTATGAATAAAAATACAATTTAGTCAGTAATTCTTAACAAACATTAAATCTCAGCAATAATGCTACAAATGCAAATTTAAAATGTAAAATTTCACTATTATGTTATAGTTTATAAAAGTCATAATTCTTAAAACTGGCAAAGGTGTGGTAAGAGCTCAATCAGATGGCCGGTACACATTGCAAGACCCTCCCAGAAGCCAGCTGCAAAACACACATCAATATACTGAAAATGTATTAATAGCTTTTAATCTGGCAATTTCTACTTTAAGAGTTCACACAATAAAAATGATCAGACACTCCACTGAAGATTTGTTTAGAAGGATGTTCGTAAACAAAAAACGTAAACAACTAGAATGTTCAACATGAGGGAACAGATTAAACTTTAAATAATTTATAGAATAGCTATACTGGCAGAAATTAGGAAGGCATTAAAATCATGTTTTATAAATAACGTTTAATGATAAGGAAAAAACCTCAAGTTAAGTGAAAAATACAAGATCCACAACCAAGATGCTGTATGATTATTTTAGTATTATGTGGCAAAGAAATGACCAGAATGAATCATTTCCAAGTGATATCTGAGAAATTATTTTGGATGACATGATTATGCATAATTTTAAAACATTATATATATATATATATATAAATTACTAAAATAAATAGAACTTTAAAGGGTTAAAATATTATGCCAAGTTAATTTGTTAAAATTCACCACTGTTGCTTACAGAGATGACACAGACTCAACAGCAAACTAGAATAGATGTTCCACTCACTTCTGCCCCCTTTATGTTCTGTGACCCTAAACAAGTCACTATGTCTATGAACTTTGATTTCTTTGCCTTTAAAATAGCAACAAAGAGGCTTACTCCGTGGAAAGCTGCCCTGCAAGCTGTGAGCTCTCATACAATTACAAGTTTGTTATTAGAGATTTTTGTGTGTGTCTGAGTTTTGAATGCCAACCTAAATGGACCTTGCAGATTAAAGCCAAGGCTTATTATTCTATGTCTGAGAAATCTCAACTCTGAAAATCTTTAATTATATGTTACACATATTAGTTGTTTCATTATACACGGGTGCCATCTTTGTGGCTGATCAGCTCGGTACACGTGTGCTGACCTGTAACAGCTGTCTGTGGAGCCAAAAGACCAGTGACAAATTACATCTAGGGTAATAGATGGGACAGAGAAGAGAACAATTCAACCAAGGATGAAGCCCAGAGCTCATTCTACACAGAACGTTCAAAGGAGGATGCATGTACCCCCAAACACGAAGTGACTCAGGGTAGAGCACGCCTGTCTTTACCTAGGGGTACACCAGCTGGAACACGTCTCTTTTCCAATCTACGTTATTGTCCTTTTGAAGTTAGATCACTGGTGTCCAACTGAGTAATAAGTCTAAAAGACTGGGCTGAGGCATAGCTCAGTGGTTAGAGTGCTCACCTAGCAAGCACAAGGCTCTGAGTTCAATTCCTCAGCACTACATAAACTGGGCACAGTGGTACACACCTTATAATGCCAGCATTCAGCAGGCTGAGGAAGGGGGATTGCCTTGTGTTTGAGTCAGCCTTGGCTACACTGAGTTCAGGACCAGCCTGGGCTACCCGGTGAGTTCAGACCAGCCTGGACTACAGAGCAAGACCCTGTAAAAGTTTAACATTCTTATGAGGCTGACAAAGAGGAAACATGCTTTGGGCACATGTGAAGATGATACACTCCAAGTTCAACAGTATTGTTTTAATACAGCAAAACAAACGACCATGAGTTATAACTTGGCAAATCTCACTTCCAAGAGCAGCACTGACTCCTGCCACGGGCTACTGTGGAATCAGGAGGGAGAGGCAAGGTGGGGCGAGGCGCCCTCACTTGGGTGCAGCTCTTGGTCCTGCACTTTCCCCGGCTGTGGGTGCATGCTGTGGGGATCTGTCTCACTGAGAGCGCGTGCCCAGGGACCCCACATTCATTCACTAGGGAAGCTGGGCAAGTTTCCTGCCTTTCCGCTGTGCTCATGACGCAGCACTGAGCTCTCCTCACGCTTCAGTCACCACCTCCCCATTCAGATTCACTCCTCCACTCATTCATTCCTCACACAACTGTGTGTGCCTGGGGGGGCCCCAACATCTCTGGCGGCTCCGTGTGCTCAGGGCAGGTACATCGGCACAAGGGAAGGGGCAGAACGCGGGCCCGTGGCCAGCCGCTGCAGGCAGCCACCACTTCTGAGCTCTGTGATTTGATTATCGCCATCTTTATTGGCCACCGAGGGGAAGGGCGATTACAGCTTTGTGGCTTTTGAGAGTTCAGTCCCTAGCGAGCCTCCAACCCTCAGCACAGTGGCAGCTCCCGGATCACAGGGTGGGGGATTTTTTACAGCCACATTTCAGCTCTCGCCAGTAAAAGCAAAGAGAAGGAGGCAGGTGCCACGTGATGGCATACGCGGCGACGGACAAGCCTCACAAAGTCGGATCATAACCGGTCCCCTCGGCGTGTGCGCCCTCCTCCCCACGTGCTCCCCAGCCACGCAGCACAAGAATCTAAATTGGCTCAACCTCAAAGAGAGGAAAACATAAAGCTGTTTATTATTTTCTATATTATGTCTTTAAAATGCACCTAGATATATAGCCTGTGCAGGTCATCTCAGGCCAGCGGCTCCTCTCGGTGATCCCTGAGGAGAGGCGTGTGCGTGGGGGCATGTGGGCGCGTGTGCACACACGTGTGTGTGTGTGTGTGTGTGTGTGTGTGTGTGTGTGTGTGTGCCGGGGGGGGGGGGGGGGGGGGGGGGGGGGGGGGGGGGGGGGGGGGGGGAAGGAGGAGGAGAGCGTGAGTGGCGCGAGCGACGCCCCTGCTCTGCCAGTCCAGTGCTTTCCGCTCTCGGAGCAATTACTACCAGTGATTTATGTGGCCAGTCAAGAGGGCCTGCCAGGGTTCTTATTTCATCTCTAGAAAAAGGAACTCTGCTGGAATGTTATCAGGGAGCTTGGGATTCAACTGACAGCTGCCTTTTGTTTCCTGTGAAAGAGCTTCTCCCGCGCCTGCTTCTGTGAAGGCAGCCCACGATCCACGCAGCGGAGAGCGGGGTGGCCGCCAGGGAAGGGACATGCGGCTCCATGCACAGGCGGAGAGGTTCCCCTCCTTCCTGCTCTCTTCAGATCTTACGAGCATGTTTTCTCCGCCTCTGATTTCAAGAGGCAGCCAGCTCCAGCAGGACCGGGATGCTGTCTCATCCTCCACGGTACAGAGCCAGCCACGGCACTGCACCTCGACCCTTTGCTCCCAGGCTTATTTAGGCAGGGAGAGGAAAACAAAGCCCCCTTGCGATGTGGGCGGTGAACATGCGACTCTGGCTCAAGCCCTCTGCTAGATGAGCACCCGTCCAGTCACAGGGAATTGGGTGTGAACAGGCAGGGAGCCTCCGTGGATAGGCCCACATAGGCTCACCCTCTGACATCCAGTTCTAGCACCCCACTGTGGTTTAATAAGGCCTCGGCCGCAGGTCTGGCTGGCCCTTGCCCTCCATGCTTGACCTGGCTTGTACTGTGAAGGGAGCAAGGGAGGCAAGTAAAGAAATGCGTGCGTGCACACACACACACACACACACACACAGTGAAAATCCATCTAAAGCGTTGTGGATAAATGATTGTAAATCCAAATTAAGGGCACTCTCAAGGGATCAAGAGAGGAACATGGGAAGAAGTGGTTGGGAGTGAGATGACAACAAAGGAGAAGGACTTAAAGGACAAATAAAAATTGTAATGAAGGCCACAGACCACAGAACTATCCTCATGGCTTTCAGTCTTCTGTGTCTTACGGTCATATGTCCTATGCCCCAAACACCAGTTTTTGGCTTATGATATCTACATGCCATCTTGACTAATGCTTTGCCCAAATATTCTCCAAAGCACAATTAACTTTCATCACGTCATATGTGTCTAGGTATCTACAGTACATGCTGACGGTATGGTGTGTTCAGAAGCCAGCCCACAGGGGATGCGTGAGGAGTCACGACACTCCCTGATAACAGAGAAGGCAGTCACCATTTGTGGAGGCACTGGATGAATCAGGTAAGGTGCTACATGTCTTCCAAATAGCTTCTCCTTTAGTCTTTGTGCGTATCTATGATGCAGATACTCTTTTTTCTCACTTTTCAGAGGTTATTAATGTCAAGTGAGACTCAACAACTTGTTGACTTACGTGGCACACGTCACTAGCTGCCCAGCTAATCTTCCTTTCCCTTCATTCATTAAGACTGTGATTGTGTTGGAGGAGTGATTTCCCAGCCTCCTTTGCAGTTTGAGTGAGGTATCTGCAGGTGCCTGGGAATTTGTGAGTGGCTCCACTCCTTTTCCCTGTTATTTCTTTTTTCTTTTATTCCTCTGGCCTAGCCTACAGATATATGACTCTTTGTGAGACACCATCTTGTGACACTGAGATAACAGGCCATGAGGCTTAGAGCCGTGGATTGGAGTTGAAAGACAGGAAGAATAGGAAAGACCTGCCATCATGGATTGGTTACATTACCTCTTCTCGGCCTGTCTCTGCCTTCTGACGACACAAGAAATATGAAACATCTTTTGTGTTACATCAGTGTAATCTAGTACATCTTACAAATAGAAAAATGTGATCTGAACTGACACCCTAGTGACACGCACAGCTAGAATCTGAACCTGTGTTTCCAGGCTGCCAACAGCCTAGAAAAGCCTTGGACAAGGGGTAAGCATGGTGTGACCTCTTCAGTTCCTACAGAGGCTCACAGGATGGGTAGTTTCAGTTAATTAGTCTATTCTGAAGTGTTGGCCTAGATATCTGTCCCAGAGCACGGTGACTTGATTGGCTTTGATCCTCCGTGAAGTTTAGACTACTTACTGGTGAACCAGGAAGTGTGACTTAAGTTACTGGGGAGAGGTCTAAGTCATATTGTACTTTTTCTGAGGATTCTGACACAGTTTTAGAACACTATGAAAGCCCCAAGCGGACATATTCCAGGAGAGGAGACATGCCAAGGAATTTATTACAGCTTTATTTTGATATATAGAGCAACAGGGTATGTCTTAGAGACTTTCTTATTGTTGAGACAGAATACTCAATATTCACAACATAAAGGAGGAAAAGTTTATTTTAGCTCACAGTTTCACGGGCAGCTAGCTGGCAATGGGGGAAACACATGGTGGAGGTGTAGCTGTAGGCAAGCTGTTAAGGCATGGCAGACAAGAAGCCCATGAGAAAGGAAGGTGGAACTAGCATATATCCTTCCAGGTCATGTTCCAGTGATTGTCCCCTTCTGATCAAGCCTCCGTGTTCTGCCCCATATGGGTTTTGCCCCGGTGATCTGCCCCTTCCAGGTCACACACATGCCCATAATCAACTCCCTCCCCACCCAATCTATGCAAGGCATGTAATCCACCCCTCCTGACCAGGCCCCACCTCTGAGTAGCACATGGTTCCATAGGTATTACGTAACATTCAAATGTGTGAGCCTTCTGAGGGGCTTTCCAGATCCAAACCATAACAGAGTATTGAGTATTTCTTAGAACTAAAGGGATCACAGCTAAACATGGTAGGTTGAATACATGTTTATCTCCAATTCTTATCTACCTTATCCACTCACATGCCACAAAATGACCAAAAAAGGTGGGAAGGGGAAAAACTTGAAAGAAACCTTTTGAGTGGAAAGGAAGTGAACAAAAGCAGATATGAGACATTAAAATAATTCTGGATGAGAGAAAGCAGATGACTGGGTGGTAACTAATTTAGCAGTAAAATAAAAGCTGAAACCTGGACTTTCAATGGGGAAAATTAAGAGAGACAAGTTAATACCTGCTAAAATCTTGAAAGTTTAGGAATTGGAGATGTTGGTATCTCTGGTGATGGGAGCAAATACCTGGCTAAAAGTGTTTGTGTTTGAAGCAATAGACTCTGAAACCCTTCTTCCTCATCCTGTGAAAAATACATGGTCATGCAACCACAGGTTGAGCATCCCTGGCCTAAACAGCTGAATTTCAACATGCCCCAAAATTTAAAGTTTCTGAGCACCAGCACGACATCACAAGTATAAAATTCCAAATGCAGTCAAAACACAGATGCACTGAGACTACTGTAAAAAAAATCACTTTCATTCTGTGTGTATAAGGTGCACATAGAACAAGCCAATTTTGTGTTTAGGCTTGGGTCTCAGCCTCAAGATATCTGATTATGTAAATGCAAATATTCTAAAATCTGGGGGAAAAAGTCTAAAACCTGATACACATTTGGTCTGAAGCAATCTGGATAAAAGATACTTTAATACTCTTGGTTTCAAGAACACAGGTAGAGTCCCTTCACACTTAAATAGATAGACTCCTTTGGAAAATGAGCCGGCCTATGAGAGATGACTAATACAGATCTTGGATTCTCCATGGCTCCTAAGCCAATGGTCACTGGAGGAGAGGCCTTACCTATAAACACAGGGCTCCTAGTTGCACTGCTTAAACCTTATTGTAATGATGATGACATAGACAAGAATCATCAAGAAGATTTTTGAGGAAGGCCTCTAACACAAAAGGCAGACTCTAATAAATGAATAAAAAAGAAAACACAGAAACTAAAGTCAACAGAAGAACATTTGAAAAAATAATTAACAGACTTTTTAAAAAAGTTAAAACATTTCTGAACCTGTGAATGAAGAACAGAAGAATATTATACAAACATTTGGAAAATTAAGATGAAACTTTTATAAAATAGAAATATGATAGTAGAAATAGTATTAACTAAAGCATGGGAAAGCAAGTCAAAAATCTTTCAAGAGGAGAACAAAATCCAAAGAGATGGAAAGTAGATGAACAAATAAAGTAGATCAGTTTAAAATGTACAACATACAAGTAACAGGAGCTCACAGAGTAAGAAGAGAAAACAGCAGAGAGAATCACAAAATCATCAATGAAATATCATTCAAGAAAACTTCCCCGGAGCAAGGAATCGATAGGAACTTCCACACTAAAAAGGCCTAGAAAATTTCCTGAGTAAGAGTTGCAAAAAGGAGCACACGAGGGCACATCCCTGTGAAATTTCACAAAGTTAAGAATAAAGAAGAGGTCCCACAAGTTTCCCAAGAGTCGGGGGTTAGGATGGCAGTGTACTTTTTGATAGCAACTCTGGAGGCCAGAAGAAAATGCCTGCAGTGCTTCAGATTTTCTTGGGAAGTTACGTACAGCCTGGAGTCTTATATCCAATCAGATGCAGGAGAAAAATCTACTTTTCACATATGCAAGGCCTCAAAAATTGAACTCTCACAACCTTTCTGCAGGAAGTGATTAGAAAATATATCTCACTAAAAGGAGCACAAAACCAAGCTAGGGGAGACTCGGGGTTCACCACCAAAGACTCCAGCATAGAAGGCACTGCCATGATGGCTCGAGATGCCAGGCCACAGTGGGCTCAGCACCAGTCCAGACGCAGGCGAAGGATACAGGACTCCAGAAGAGTGACTCCGTGAAGAGAAAGGAAAGGATTGACTATCACATGCTTGCAAAAGAATTGAGTAAAGGGTTTTTCAATTTTGACGGAGAGTCTGTGAAGGATTTGAGGATGGGGTGTAGAGAAAACTGAACAAGCCAACAGAGAAATAAAACCAATAACTGCAGGCAAAACAGAAGTTCTATGTAGTAGAAATGTCATGAAAGTGCGCCGTGGGGCTCAGCTGCGGACATTGTTTTCCTAGCTGAATACCTATAGTTACACACATCCTAATTACTAATGTTACCCAAAGACTGGGAAGGTGGAGGGAGAGGGAGCAGGCTTGAGAGGTTAGAGGAGCTGTGAGTAAACTCCTTTTCCATGTATTGTGGTTTGGATCTGGCATGTTTCCCAAAAGTCTCATGTATTTGGATGCTATGGATTATCTATGGAACCATGTGCTCATGTTAGGAGATGGGGCCTGGTCTTTAGGGGTGGATTATGGGCATTTGGTGGATTATAGGTGTGTGGTGGAAGACAGGTGTGTCGTAGATTTCATATGACAGGTGTGTGGTAGATGAGGGCTTAAGCCTGGAAGTGGCGTAACACTGAGGCTGGACCCAGAAGGGGCGGATCACTGGGACAGGATGTGTAAGGATGTACACGCTACTTCCTTTCTTCCTTCCTTTCTTCCTTTTGGGACGTGGCTTCCTGTTTGCAAGGCTGTGAGGAGCTGCCTCCGCCTCCACCTCCACCTCTGCTGTGTGCTTCTGCTGTTGCCGCTGCCCATGAATAAACTGAGACCTTCTGAAACTGGGAGCTAAAATAAACTTTTCCTCCCCTAATCTGTGCATCTCAGGTATTTTGTCACAGCAACAAAAAAGTAACTGACAGCATGGTAGGGGGTCAGTAGAAAGAACCGGAAACAATACTCAGGAGGCAACTTTAGGAACACAGCAGTCAGAAGTTCACACTTGAAGAAACAGGTGAAGTTTTGGGGAGGAGAAATTAGTATGGAGAGAGGGATGCAGCAGGACAGATGCTTTTCATCATGTAGGTTTTACAGAACTCTGTGACCTCTCAAATTATATGGCTGGGTTGCTTGGATAAAGACTTTGGTTAGAGAAGGACAGAGCCAAGTGTAACATTTACTCTTGAACACCTACTCAGGATGCAGGTAGCAAAGTGTCTCTAATTTCTCAGGATTTAGCAGCCACCCTGTGAGCATTTCCCACATGGGGGAACATTTCTTTCTCTTTCGCTTGTTGTTGGGGAGGGGGGGCTAGGTACTGGGAATCGAACATAGGGCCTTCGACTGACTTACATCTCCAGCCAGTTTTTTGGCTTTGATTTTAACACGGGGTCTCGCCAAGTTGGTAAGTTGACTAGGCTGGGCTAGAACTTGCAGTCCTCCTGCCTTAGTCTCCCATGCTGGGATTATAGGTACCCAGCGAGGGAAATGTTCAGTACTTACGGTATTGCACCCTATACACCTGTGCCCAGTTTTGCTTGAGTCTTGCTTGTGGCTCTATGTAGATATGGCAATGAATTCTGTGGTTCACGTCACGTTTGGACGTAGCTCCCGTAGCTGGCAGGTAGGCAGGACCCTCCCACCCCACCATGGGCTAGCCATGTGGATAATGTAGATTCTAGGGCTCACGGTGTGGCTGGGAGTTCTCTGAGGACTGTCTGATTCTGCCTTGTATCTGTATTCTGTGACCCCCACCTTTGGACTCGCCACAAAGACAGGGCTGAAAGCGATGGGGAGACCTGGGTGACGAAGACAAAGGAAACCTCCACAGAGTCTCATATGCTATTCCATGGCTGCATGACAGAAATGAAAGAGTGTCATTAGGGCTTAGAGTCTAACGAGGCAGCATTAGGTAAGACAAGGAAAAGTCACTGCATGTAAAATGTAATCATCTGGAGAAGAAGTTTGTATGCTTGGATTCAGAACACATGAGAGCCAGAACCTCATTTTGATGAAATGAGACTAAGGCTTGGGCTGTGAGCAGGAACAGCATGGGAGCTTGCACTTGTGGACGAGAGGCAGGTCTGTTCTGTGACTTAGTCACAGCTTTGTCTCCACAGAATGGATGCCTTGCAAGTTCACCAAGAAGGAAGGTAAGATACTGAGGTACACTGTGCTTGTTAAAGAAAAACTCTTTCGAGGATAGAATCATTTGCCTTAATACAGGTAGATATGGCTGTAGTATAATAACAGCCAATATTAATGAGCACTTATGACATACTAGGCCGTATTTGAAGGTCTTCATAAAAACCCTTGTAAATCAGCTTTTAACACCACAAAACAATTTTATGAAGTTTGAGAGGTTAAAGTTTCTATTTTATTGTATTTTGAAAATGTTTTATTTATTTATTTTAATATTTGTTTCTGTGGCATTGGGTATTGAACCCAGAGCCTTCACACTGAGCTATGTATCCCCAGCCTTTTTTCATTTTTTAATTTTGACACAGGGTCTCACCGAGTTGCCCAGACTGGGCTAGGATTTAAAGATCTTCCTGCCTAAGTCTCTCAGAGTGCTGTGATTATAGCTGTGGGCCATCACGCCTGGCTAAAGTCTCCATGGAGAAAATCAGGACCTAAAGAAATTACGTAATTAGTCCAAGTATACAGGTAATAAGTGGCATAGTGAGATTCAAATCTAAGGTGCCAAAAATTCAAGCTCTTAATACATCTTATTGGTATAGCCTATAAAATTATCAGCATGCAGAGGCTTAGGCAGGAGAAGATATCTTACATCACTGGGGCATTTTTAAAAGCAAAAATGTGTTTGCTATTAACTTTATATAAATTTAAGGTAAAAGGCTTCCAGAAATCAACTGGAATGAGGTCAAAAGTTTTGGTTTATCGGGGTCTGGGCTGACACAGGCCTGTAATCCCAGCACTCTGGGAGGCTGAGGCAGGAGGATTGAGAGTTCAAGCCTAGCCTGGGCAACGTGGGAAGACCTTGTCTTGAAATTGAAAATAAAAATGGGCAGGGAATGTAACTCAGCGCAAAAGGCGGAGTTGAATCTTCAATTCCAGAAAAAAAAGAGAAGCTTTGTTCAACATTGAAGTTTTCTCTGAATATGAGTATAAGGAATCAGATCCCAGCTCCCTCCCTTCCCTACAACGAATTTGCCACTTAAGTGAGATCTCCGGAGGTAAGGGCGGCCCAAGTGGCAACAACTGGATGACAATGAGCATAGTAAATAACCCTTCTGACGCTTGAACCCTCTGGATTCACGAATGGCAGCGATGCCGCACCTGTGCCCGTCTACACCGGCCCCAGTATCTCCTCTGAAGGCTGCAAGTTCTGAGACCTAGAAGTGGTGAGTCAGTGGTGGGGGCGAGCGGGGATAAAAATAGAGACGTCGCGGGCATTGTTACTAATTCCGCCGGCTCAGCCAGCCCCAGCCGGGTGAGTCAACAGCAGCGACAACACGACACCAGAAGGAAAGGGCCCGTGCTCCGCGGGGCTGAGCAGAGCCACATCGGTAACTCCCCGCCGCCGCACACACCCGGCGTCGCGCTGGGGTGTGTGCGAGTTCAACAACAAACGCGGCGAACGTGCCGGGGACCAGGTGGGCTCGATCGATGCGCTGCCCCGCCCGACCCTCCTCCGGCGCGAAGCGGCCTTTGTGAGCCCCCGGCGGCGTGGGGGCTGGGGCCGGCTCGCGCGCTCAAACAGGGCATTGTGTTCTGGGGGGCTCCAGGCTCACTGCGATTCCGGACCTGTCGCCATGGCAGCGGTGGGGGAGGGAGCGAGGCAGGAGGAACAGATGGGGGTCGCAGGGCCCCCATTCTCATGCAAAGACCCCCACTGCCCGCCTCTCTTTCCTAGAAGACTCCGGGTGGTGCTGCACCTTCTCCTAGGACCGCGGGGCCTGGGCGCAGCTCCCGCGTGGAAAACGTCTTCCTGTGTGCAGGCTGTGCCCTGCCAAGTTGCAGCAGCTTTTGTGAAAATTACCAGCCTCCGCTTGGTTGTGGAAAGCTGAAAGCGGGAAGGAGACCTAGTTTGCACACTCTTACGTTCTTGCTCCTGACCTAGGTGGCTTTATCAAGATAGTCATGGTGGGACTGTAATGAATGACAGGAGGTGAGGGTGCTTGTTCCCAAATGCTAACTCTGTGCCACTGCTGGCAGGAAGGGGGCAGGCCTTCGGCATCTTCAAGTTACTTTAATGATCTTTCTTCTTCTAGTTCCTTGCGTGCGTATAACACGACTGGGTCAATCTCTATGAACTATACCTCCGCCTGCATCTTCCCTAACTACTTTCAATGGCACTCCAATATGGTAGCTTGGAATTGAATGTCTGCCACAGCTGGGATTCACCGTACTAATCTTCCTCTTTTATCTTTCAAATGTTTCCATGTTCTTGGGAAGGCACAATAGGTAGAAGGAATGAACAACAGGCCAACGATTATCAACAAAGAAAATTTCTGTAGGGCCCAGTGGCACAGGTCTATAAACCCAATATTCTGGGAGGCTGAGGCAGGAAGACTGTAAGTTTGAGTCCTATATGGGCAACTTAGTAACTAGGCAAGACTCTCAAAATCAAAACTAAAAGTGCACCAGATGTAGCTTGGTATGAAAGCCTTGACTCCATCCCTAGGACCAAAAATCAATCAATCAGTCACTTGAATCTTCATCTTCTGGCTCAGGGAGTCACTGTATCTCCCTATAGAGACAATTTTTTCACCCTGGCAATTTCTTCCAACGTCTAGCTCACAGCTCAAGGATGGCCCGGGTGGGTATGCCCCAAAGGCAAACTTGCCGCCACATCTCTCAAGGACTGGAATCATCACTAGCAATCATTAGCCAAGTCTCACAAGCTGAAAACCTGGGTTTGGTCCCCCTCCTTCCGTGCCCATTTCAAATGACCACCACATTCCATTCCCTGTAGTCCCATCTCCTTCATATCTCAGCTACATGGAATCCCACGTCCCACTGTTCCATTCTGTCAGCTTTCAATCGGAGGACTGGAGTCGCTTCCAAATCAGTCTCTCCATGTCAGCTTCCCCGCATCAATCCTGTGGTCAGAGGGAGGCTTCCAGAACGCAAACATCATTTTACCACACTTCTGCTGGTAACTCTCAGTGACTCCTCCCACTCTCTGGAGATGGTGGGCAGAAGAATCCTTACCACCTCTAAAATATATCAACTGTGAGAGCACTGGGCTTTCTAAAGTGATGTGTCACGGATGGAGAGAATGGTTATAGGCCCTGCATATAGCTACAGGAATCGTCATGGAAGAAAGTAGGCGTGAATCCCCAAATGGTAAGAGCACACGCAGTGGGCCAGGTACTTACTAAACATGAAGGACAGAAAACAGAGATGGTCCCTAACCTCAGGCCAATGAGTCTAACTGCAGAGATGGGCATTAATGAAATAATTACACAGATGCATAATCACAGCTCAGGGAAGGACAGTGCTGCAGAGGAGCATATGGGCAGCCTTGGACGTGGCTGACCTGCCTGGGGAGGGACGGGCCGCCAGGCCAATGTGCACAGAAGCCAGTCTGAGCCGTGAGTCTCTGGGTGTCCCTCCTCTCGACACAGAGGACTGATTAGGTTTACAAATGGCCGCGTTCCACACAGACCCACTACAGTACCAATGGGGAGTGGCATCCAGTGTGGGGGTTAGTTCATTTTTGTAAGTCTCAGAAATCTTTATTCGCCTTCATTTGTCATTTTAATACAGTTTTATGTTTAATTGGTGCATACTAATTGCACGTAATTAATGGGGTTGGGTGTGACATTTCGATACATGTACACAGTGTGTAATGATCAGATCAGGGTAATTGGAACATCTATCATATTAGACATTTATCATTGCTTTATGTTGAGAATGTTCAAAATTCTCTTTACTAGCTCATTTTGAGTGTGTGTGTGTGTGTGTGTGTGTGTGTGTGTGGTACTGGGACTGAGCCCAAGGCCTTCACATTGAGCTACCACTCCAGCCCACCCTTATTCTGAAACAGGGTCTCACTAAATTGGCCAGGCAGGGCTCCAATTTGCAATCCTCCTGCCTCAGCCTCTCAGAGTGCTGGGATTACAGGCCTGCATCATCAGGCCAGGCTTATTTTGAAATACTTAAATGATTGGTACCAGCCATAATTGTCCTGCTATGCTACAGGACATTGGAAGATACTCTTCCGATGTGACTGCACCCCTGGGCCATTAACTCTCCTCCCTCTGCTCCTTCCTCCCACCCTCTATCCGGGCTCTGATAACCACTCTTCTACTGTCTGCTTCTTTGAGACCAGTTTTTCAGCTACCACACAGAACTGAGAATGCAGCAGTATTTGTTTCTGTGCCTGACTTATGTCACTCAACATCATGTACTGTAATTCCATTTATGTCTTGTAAATGACAGAATCATATTGGTTTTCATGGCAGAAGAATATTCTATTGAGCATTGTGGGTCTTGATAAACCCTCTAGGGGCCTGTGATGGACCCAAAGGTTTGACAGCCACTGTACCAGTGGATGAGGTGCGCATGAGGACGAGTAGATCATTGCAGCTGGAAGGAGTAGCTCTCTGAGGCCCCAAAGCCAGAAGGAACGCCAAGGACAGCCGGGGCAGAGGGCCTACGGAAAGCTGGGAGACAGGCTGGAAGAGATATCAGGTTGCCCCACAGCTCATTGGTACTCCACACACACCTACTTTCTTCCGTGATGTTTCCTGTAGCTATAGGCAGGGCCTATAACCATTCTCTCCATCCATGACACATCACTTTAGAAAGCATACGGAAATCATCACACCCCGTGGAGTACCAATGATAGTTGGGAGGAATTTGTCAGTACCAGGAAAGTTGTTGCAAAAGACAAGTAGTATGTGGGATATTACAGGGAACCAACTCGTGCCAGAGCTAGGAAGCAGCACTGACTCAAAAATGGGAGCTATTATTATGGACTGGTGTTGTAATGGCCTTTGCAATCTCGGTGTTTGCAGGGCAGCCTGACTTCAAATATTCTGTTCTAAGGTCACATTTCTTGATAATTTCGTCTGGAAAATGTGTCCATTTTCTTGTAGTGTGTAATACCCAACCTCCACCCCTTAAAGAAGGAGAGTTTTAATTTAGCTCATTATTCCAGGGGATTTGGTCCTGGACTGGCAGGCTGCAAGGTAGACATGGTAAAAGGGTATGGTGAAAAAAAGGTACCAGTTCGCGGTGGCTGGGAAGTAGAATAGGGTACAGTGCCAGGGAGGGGGGTTCCAGGGACCAGACAGAGTTCTCAGAGTCATGCTTCCATGACCCCTTAGTGGCTCCCAAGCCACTCAAGGTGTCACATAAGCTTAACTGTCACATTCTCTATCTAATCATATTCACCTAGTATTTTGTATTAACTAAATACAGCAAACATGTATTAGGCACCTCCTGTATGAAGCCATTTGGTTTGGTATCAGAGGTATATATGGATGAACCAGCAGTCTGATAGAGGAAACAGGTAACAACCAGCTAAAATATAAAGGGGGAATAAAATGAACATGAGATTAAGGCACCTATGAACATCTGTGAGCATGGAAGCGGGGCCAGGTATCACAGGCCTAAAACCCCAGCACGTGAAGTCTCCAGGCTCGATCCTCATACACACACACACACACACACACACACACACACACACACACACACTACAAGAATGGACAGATGAAGTTTCTTGCTAACATGGTATCCACTTGGACCCAGAAGGTGAAAAGGAGTCTCGATCTGCAAAGAAAAGCCTCAAGCGTGTTAGGCTTGCCTGTGTACAGGGGCCCAATGGCGGAGGCCCCTACTCTTGGAAGTATGTGGCTCACTCAGGAAGAAAGAAAAATGCACCTGCGGTGATGGGAGACTGCTGAGAAGGGGGAGCTGGGAAGGTGTCTGAGGTCAGATAACATAATCGTGAATGCGACGCTAAGAAGCACCTTGTTCCATACGAAGTGTGGTTCTGATCGTGGCCTCTGTCTACAGCTGTTCACTGTCATCATTTTGCTCTCAGGTTTGTGTGGGAAACACAGATGTGATGTCTCTAATCATGTGAAGGACTATACGGGCAAGGTTAGTCCTCAGCTTGCTGTATGTTTTTTGATGGTACTAGAGATTGAATCCAGGGCTTGGCTGCCCCTGAGCTACATACTCAGCCCTTTTATTTTATTTTGAAACAGAGCTTCTCTAAGTTGCCAGCTGGTCTCAAACCAGTGATCTTCCTGCCTCAGCCTTTCAAATAGCAAGGATTACAGGGTGTACCACCATGCCTGGCTTTAATTTGCTTTTTACTTCTTACGCGGTATTTTCTTCCAACTGAGTATACTTACATGAGGTAAATGGTCACAGGAAGCTAGGCTGCTATTTTTCAATACATAAGGATTCTCAAAGACGTGATGATAAATGCAAAATTAACAGAACTACCTGCGTGTAATTAAGAGTCAAGCTTTTCTACAAAAGCTTGATTCAGATTTCTCTCCACTCTAATCCTACCCAGGTTTGGAGACAATTTTCATCTCACCCTGACTGTTGACATTTTACACTTTAAATCAAAAGCCTTCCCAGGAATATAGACTGTTCTTATTTATAGCCGTCTGCCCACAGCTGAAGAGTATGCTCATTTTTTTGCTCGGGTTCCTGTAGTATTACGACAGTATTTTGATGGCTTGGTTTTTCTCATTCAGCCACTGGGGCTGTGCTTACCAGGAGAATAGCCTAGCTCCCTCCCACCCATCACTGCTGGTATAAAGAAATTACCTCCTTTATCCACATTGCATCCACAAAACAAGATGGCACAAGGGCACATACTGCAAATTCCTTGCATGCCAACTTTTTGATCTGATAAAAGTACACCATCCAGTTGACGAACCTATTTCAACATCTTGGCAGTGAAACAACTCTTACACAGGTGGCGTGAATACCTCTGCTTTTCTTTGAAAGAGTCTGGTTTTGCAGGGCCACAGAAACATATTTTTTGGTAAAATATTTATTTATTTATTTATGTTGCTAAGTTGTGTAGGGCTGGACTCAAACTTACAATTCTGCTACCTCAGCTTCCCAGAGTACTGAGATTATAGGTCTGTGTCACCAGTGTAAAACATGTTTTAAGGCAAAGAAGAAAATTAAAGAAAGAAAGTGGTTTCAAACCTGCTGGTCAGCTGAAATATAACTTCAGTAGGATCCTAGGCTGATGAGGAGAAGTATTGCTTCCGTTGCCACGTTTTTTCCTAGGTGATTTCTTAAGCTCTTACTCCAGATTTAATTATGAAAACAAATACTATCAGTTTCACTAAGCCAAAAATCCAGTCTCAAATTGGTGGCATCCCTGCTCTTTTAAAAATATTGGGTCACAAACCAACCAGGAAAAACAAAGAGTAAGGGAGGAGGAAGGGAGCCACGGGGTGTGGCCTGGGCCGGGGGACTTGATCCTGGTAACTGGGAAGCAGTTGTCACTGTCACTTTTCTGAAAAATGTGCCTATATTCCAAAGGTGTGGAGGGATTAAGTGAGATAAAATACTTAGCATGATACCATATGAATTACAGGCATCCAAAGATGTTTATTTTGGAAAAATTATTAACTCTATGCTCACAACAGCCTATTCTAACATCAATATTTTGGCAGTAGTTGAAACCTATCTATTTTCAGCTAGACATTTCAAAGTTCACAACAATTTCTAAGCTTCTTTCGCTGATAAACAGAGTCAGGATCACCACTGTGACCATCCTCATCCTCCAGCACAACACAGCCACCACCGGTCACATCAAGACCTCCATGACCATCGTCATCCCTCTGTCATCATCCTAGCCCACTGTCCCCATCAGCATCATGGCGGCACACCAGGAAGCAGGAGCCCTGGCGACAAGAGGGGGCTGCTACTGAGGTTGTGTTCCTGCACCTCAGTGCTGAGTGTCTGCTGGGAGTTGTGGCAGAGGCTCCTGCTGCCTCTCTCTGTCTCTGGGCAACAGTCTTAGGAGTCTCCACATGGGCCCTAGGCATGGATGAGGGCAAGTGTTCTTTAGACATAAACACCACACCTGCTTCATCAAAATGAGGCTTCCTTTGAATCTGTCCTCTCCTTTCGCTAACCATGAAGAGGAAGACAACTGCAGAAGCACAGACTGATGTCGGGATGCTGGCAGAATGGCTGCCTGCCAGGGCAGCACAGGCTCACCTCACCGATCTGCTTCATACCCCAAGCCCAAAGCAGGCAGGAAGCCAGGAGTCCTAACTTGAATCTAAGCTAGGCCTGGTGGCACAGGCTTCAAATTCCAGAACTCTGGGTGTCTTAGTTACTTCTTCATTATTGTGACTCAATACCCAACACCCACAAGCTTAGGAAAGGAAAGGTTTATTTCATCTCACAGTCTCAGACAGTCACAGTCCATTCAGGGGTGGCCGGCAACAACTGAAGTACATGGCAGAGAGAGAGGTGGAGGCAGCTTCCCCGGACAAACAGGAAGACAAGCTGAGGCTAGTTGAGACTAGTCCCCCATCCTCCAGGAAGGCAGGTACAGCTTATGTATCCTTTCAGGTCTCCGCCCAGTAACCAGTCCCTCCTGCATCCAGGTGTGGCCACTACACACCGTTAATCCTAACTTAACTATAATCCACCTCTCCAGACCAGACCCCAATCCACCAACATCACATGGTTCCATTAAAATACATGAGACTTTTGGGGGACACTCCAGATCCTAACCACAACACTGGGGAAGGTGAGGCAGGAGGATCACAAGTTCTAAGCCAAGTGGGTAACTTAAGAGACTTAATAAGACCCAGTCTCAAATTAAAAAATAAAAAAAAGTGGATCTGGGGGTTACAGCTCAGTATGGAGGTCCTGGGCGAGATTCCACTACTACACAGACACAGATACAGACACAGACAGACAGACAGACAGACAGACAGACAGACAGACACATGGGCAAGAAGGATCAGGAGGGATCATTGTTTTCTACTACGTTGTCTCCATCATTTTTTTTTTTTTTTACAGTAATGCACGAGACACAGCCCTGACCCCAAAGAACAGCAGAATTGGTCTATCTAGAGTCTCTCCTCTAAGGGCTTCAAAACAGGAACGAAGCTAGTGCAGGGGCATTTACGTTGATTTTTGCCTACTTAACTTCAAGTGTAGAATACATTATGAAAGAAAAATTATATACTTTGAAAACCAGTGAAATGGGCTGAGTACAGGGGAACGTGTAGCTTTGCATAGCTTTGTCTTTAGGAACCAGAGAGCTGGCTCAGTGCCAGGGTGTCTAGGACTATAACATTGTCAGGAAAAGGTAGGTTTCATTGCTCTAATGGCTAAGGAGACTATCTCACCCCAGTGAGAACGGTATGCATCAAGAACTCAAACAGCAACAGATGCTGGCAAGAGTGTAGGGAAACATTGCTGGCGGGACTGCAAACTGGTACAACCACTATGGAAAGCAGTATGGGGATTCTTCAAAAACTGACAGTAGATATTCCATTTGACTCACAGAGATACCTTTTCTGGGTATCATTCCAAAAGAGTTAAAGGTACCACATGGCAGAGATACATGTAACCAACATTTATAGCGGCACAACAGTAGCTAAATTGTGGCAGATGCTGAAATACCCATCAAGAAACCAATGGATACACAAAATGTGGTGTATCACAATGGAGCACTACTGTACCATAAAGACAGATAGATTTGGGACCATCAAGCTTAGTACAGTGAGCCAGACTTAGAAAGTTAAATTCTGCACGGTTTCTCCAACATGAGAGACCCAGAAAACAAATGAATAAGGGAGTCCAATGGGCGGGACACTGGAAGTCACAGGGAATTGGGGAGGGGGAGGGATTGCGAAGTTGGCACTATATACACATGCACAACGTTCTCCAGCTCAATGTGACCACTGTGCATCACATAAAGACACTAATAAAAATGGGGGGGGGGAGGTAGGTTTCACACTGAAGGTTTTACAATGAACCACTGATACAGGCAGAAGAGGAACCCAAAATTCCAGGTGAGAATTCTGACCTGGAACAGCAGAACGCAGCCCTCCCCGCCACAGCAGGACCTCCAGCCTTCTGTCACCCGTGCTTGAAGCTTGCATCCTTCCATGGACACACGTGCCCTGAGTCCCAGCAGCGAGGACAGCCTGGGCTGGGGCAGCACAGGCCATGTCGGCTGCTGCTGGTGTCACCGTGGTTGCGGGCTGCAGCCCGTGTGTCCTGGCATGTGAGAGCTGGCTTCACGGTCCACACCTCCCCTCCACCTCCTTTTCCTTGCTCTGTACTCTTTTCCCACAGCACTTAAAACTGTTTAACTTGCTATATAATTTACACTTATTTATTACGCTTAATGTTGGCTAGAACCTAAGCTGCCCAAGGGAAAGATCTTTATCTTTTTCATCTGCACTGATATCAGTGGCTGGCACACCATAGGTCCTCAATAAATATTTGTTTAATGAATGAATGTTTATTAGCCATTCTCATTTAGATTCTAGTTAAGCAGCTGATGAGTCCAAGGCCAAGACCTGCTCATCTGTTTGAAATATCTACCCCACTGCTCGCCCCTTCAGGCTCAATGCTCTTCCCAGTATCTACAACAAAGTGGTCTCTGACACCGCCTAGCAATCGCTGTCACTCGGTAAAATTGAGCAGGAAGTGAAATATTTACTGAAGCAGAAAGTCCACGGGGTCAGTAGCCTGGGTTGTTTTCACTTAACTAATGATGTCCGTAGACACTCCACCCCCACCCTGGTATTTATTTTAGAAGCAAAATAAGCTGGTGGATGATTCTGGCCTCTGATTTAAGAATATTGCAAATTTCTTGTCATATCTTCAAATTCTTCATATTGCCACCAACTACGAGCAGCAAAAATACTAGCTTACATGCCTGTGCCTGCCTGTACCTAGAATGCCTTGCATGTTTGTTTCTGACATACATTTGAAAGTAGACTCAAAGCATGAAAGAAAAAAACAGTAAAAATAAAGTCCCACTGAAGCTCTGGTCACTCCTCTCGCAAATGCACACATCATTTTTGAGCCAAACCAGGACTAGAGGCAGAAATAGGGCCGATTATCTTGGACAGACCATAGAGGTGGATGTCTTGTGGCTAGCCAGCCTTCATCCTACTAGAAGACGGGAAAGGGCTAGCAAACATTCCTGCCCCTGAAAAGTCACCTCTGCGGTTTGCATCCTGCTGGGTTAGAATTTAAGGGTCCAGATGTTGATGAAAATATTCATAGTGCCAATTTGCACTAATCTCACTGGTTTGTAGGCATCAGGCAAGGCTGTTCAATAATTGACCTCGCAAATGCAACTACTTCCTGCCATTAGTTCCTGATTCTTTAGCATGACAATACCAGATACCCTGTGAAAGAAAGGACCCTTCAAGCTGCAGCGCTAACCCTTCCCCTTCTTCCTCTGAGAGGTGTCTCCCCAACCTGCCTTCTTCCCAACCATGCCCGGAGTCCTCAGTTCTTCCAGTAGCATCAGGGGAAGTGAAAAAGGCCCCTGATTTTCCAGAGGGACCCCGCAGTTTGCAAGCGTACATTTTTAACATCATTAGCAGTTGCTCTTCTAAAACCTTGGGGCAGCCCCTAGGCGGCCCCTCCTGCAACCCTGCCCCTACTCTCTCTGTTGGTGGCGCCTATCAAGTTAATGACGCCTAGCCAGCCAGAAAGTTGGGGGCGCAGACTGGGGCTTAGAGCCACTCTGTGCAAGCCCCTCCCCCAACAGGCAGGAAAGAAGGAAGGGGGGAATCAGGAGGGGAGAGGGAGGGAAGACATGGTGGGGATGGGCTGGAGGTGACCGGTGGGCTCCTGGCTCCTTGCAGGCCCAGGTGGCTATTTACTCTCTCTGAACTTTTGCGTGTTAAAAAGGCACAGATTCCTGTAGGCAGGATTTACCAGGATCACGGTTTCTACTTGGTGGAGCTGAGTGCAGGGCAGGGCTCCAGGTAAAGGATCAAGCCAAGTCCTCCGACCTTCCCTGTCGCCTTCTTCTAAGCCAGTTTCTTCATCACACAATTCCTGGAGACCAGAGTGGGTGCCTTCCACGATCTGTGCATTTGTGCAGCCGTCTGGCAGGTGGCAGATGGGATCCCACCTGGGGCAGAGGGCTGCGTGGGTGGGACAGGAATGGGGGGGTGGGGTAGAGGGGAGGTGAGGGGTAGGGGACAGGTGCTGACTGCTGCAAGCCACAGAGCCAACAGTATGAGTGCCACTAGAGCCTGCCATTCCCCAGCATCCGGAGAGGGAGAGGCAATTTTCAGCTCGGGTACAAAACATCAACATCTCGTCACTGGCCTAAATATAGACAATGACTTCAAGGGGAGGGGTTGCTCATTGTTTTCTACCTGCAAATGCTGCGGAGCTCTTCAAACAAGCAGCCGGGATGCGGAACAATAGATAACCAGTCAGATGTGAAGGGAGGAGAGCAAAGACGGCTGTTCTAGAATGATCGCTGTGATAAGGCCAGCACTGGGCCTCAGCTTAACATCAATCCTCATTTGTAACCCGGTCAAGGAGAGCGCTTTGGGGCGGTTCTGTGCCCCTCGCCAGCTTGTCCACGGAGAGCACGGCAGGAGGAAGGAGGTCACTGCCACGGATCTTGCTGGCTCTGCTGGATTAGTCTTCCCTGGGTAGTGAAGGTCTGGTTTGAAAGAGGACACCTCTGTGACAGGGAAGCCATTTGCTCCCCACCCTAGAAGCAGGTGTAGTGGAATCTTCGCTACTGAACAGCTTTCCTCAGGAGCCACTGCGTCACCCCTGCACCCAGCTGTACATTTCTGCATCCAGGGTCGAACCCTCTGCCTTTTCTTCAGGAGTGGAGGGTGGGGGGGGGGGTGGCTAAGCCTCCTGCTGCCCCCTTGCCTCGAAGGGTGTCTGGAAGGTGCCTGCCTCTCCCAGAAAGAGCCAGAGTCGGCCAGGCTTCAGAGTTGTACTTACTTCTATCCCCTGGGGATTATTCACCTGCTGGATGAACGCAAAGACCTTAATAGAACGCAATCCCAGCACTGTGGGAGGCTGGGACGGGAGGATCTCAAGTTTGAGCCCAGACTGGGCAACTTTGCAACACAGTGGGACCTTGCTTCAAAATTAAAAATAATAAAACAGGCTGAAGGTGTAGCTCGGTGTGACGGCCCTGGGTGAAATCCTTAGTAGTGCGCACGCACACACACGACGCAACAGAGGCTTTTGTGAGTATTAACCCTACATGGAGGGACCTTGGGAAGATACTGGGCAAAACACTAACCACAGACAGAGCAGTGGGGTCAGCTACTAGCATGCGACTGTGGGCGCTCCACCGTGGAGGACGAGCCACGGGCCTCTCTCATATTCCTAAGGCTCCTCCTGTTCTCTCAGACAATTATCTGCGATAAGAACAGCTGTCCGCACTTCCCCAAAAGTAGCAAAATTGCCTACTGTTAGGGAACCGGCCAGCCCCTCCAGAGTCACTCTGGCCAGAACTCGGTCTTTTAGGGTGACATACACACTCATGCTCTTCGTGCTAGCAAAGTGTCCACAAATGCCACCATCAGCTTGTTTCTTCACAGAACATGCCTCAGCCCTTACAGAAATATACCACATAATCACAATGGGGGTAATGGGAGAACACCCCTTGCACCCCAGATAATGAAGCCAAGGCAACACTACAAATGGAGCAGCGAGACTGGGAGGATCCCAGGAAGAGCTGAGGAAAAGAAAGTTAGCCAGAGGCTCTAATGTACAACAATCAAGCAAGCACTCTGGGAGGCTGAGGCAGGAGAATCACAAGTTTGAATTCAGTCTCACAGTATGAGGAGACTCTTTCAAAATTAAAAAAATAATAATAATAGAAAGGACTGAGATGTAGCTTAGTGCAAAGGTTCTGAGTTCAACTTCCAATACTGCAAGCAAAACAAAAATTCAAACCCATCCACCAACCAACAATGAGGATAAGATTTTGTCTAAAGCAGAGTCAGGAAATGCTCAGGTGACCAAAATCTTCATGTAGGACAGCGTGTGCAGGACAACGTGGTAGCTTCTCTGTGTAGCGACTCTCTAGCACCTACCCCACCTCTAGGAGATGAGTCTAGATCAGAGCATGGAAAATAGGGAGCTGAACATATTTATAAATAAAGGCATTTCTGGGTCTGGAGGTGCAGGCCTATGTAATCCCAGTACCTTGGGAGGCTGAGGCAGGAGAACTTCAAGTTGGAGCCCAGCCTGGGCAACTCAGCAACTCTGCCCCAGGTGGGATCCCGTCTGCCACCTGCCAGACGGCTGCACAAACGCACAGATCGTGGAAGGCACCCACTCTGGTCTCCAGGAATTGTGTGATGAAGAAACTGGCTTAGAAGAAAGCGACAGGGAAGGTGGGAGGACTTGGCTTGATCCTTTACCTGGAGCCCTGCCCTGCACTCAAATAAGCAATAACAAAGGGGGTTGGAGCAGAGGTCAGAGTGAAGGCTCTGTGTTCAATTCCCAGTATGGGGTGAAGAGGGGCGGGGGTGGCAGCCCCAAAGGGCAACCGGAACAATGAATGGCTGGAAGAACCAGCTGAAGGCAGCACATCAGAACAGAACACCATGCTGATGGCAGCTGATAGTGCCTTGGAAGGCGCTGAGAGCCAGCTTCAGGCAAAGGGAACAGAGAGGCCCACGGCACCTTGCTTCCCTCCACAGACTCATGCAAGCACACTCTCTGGGATAGGTGAATGCAATTAAAAATTACAAAAGGTCAGAGGCAGGGGGAGGGGTTGAAGTAATTTGGTCAAGAAGAAATATGCCCAGAGTCATATTTTTCCAATCCAATATCTTTGTTAATTAAGCCTTTTCTAACCTCTGATGAGAATACTAATAGTAATCGAATACTCTACTACTCATTACTAATAAAACATATTTATGAAATGGAAGTATAATGTGCCTATTTCCAAAATGGGGTTATAAATGACTTACTCTAAGCCACAACTTAAAGTGGTTTGAGAAATGAGTCTTTAATAAAGAATTGATGAGGCTGATGACGGCTGAAAATAATTCTATTTGGTAAGGCGATTTGGTTCGTTCGCTACGGCAACTGGAGCTGAGGTGATTGCCTCAAAAATTACTGCACGTAACTAATATAGGAAAATTTCATTGATGATAAATACAGTGGTGGTATGTCAACTCTGAAAACGAGGGTGTGTAACTGGGGAATTCAGCATCGTCCTGCCTGCTAATGACATTCACAGCCATTACAGTGCTGTCAGGAGGCTGTTTGATGCATTTGCACATAGTAGGAATTTAAAAGGTGAGTGAATAAGCACCTGTAATTAGTCCTCCATGTAAGTTCCTATATACAATTATAGTTAATCATAATTCCATTAACATGTAAAACAAAAAGCAATTCTAATGTGGCTTAGGCAAGAGTCATAACAGCATTCATGGCGGTGAAGAGGATGGTCCGAAAGGCTGGATGTTAGTGCACCATGATCTACCTTGCGTGAGTCCAAACTTTTGGCTTGCCTGGGCTGGGCTCAGCTAGGAGGAATTGTCCAGGGCTGTGGATAAAATATATAAATATAGTCAACGTAGATGAGTAACAGGACTTCCTTTTTCAATATTTTCATTTGTTATATTTTATAAAGTAAACAAGTCCAAGTTTAATAGTGAAGAAACGTGAGGTCCCCGTAGTAGGAATACATGCCTGTCTGCACAGCATACACATGTGTAAGAAGCTGAAATGCTGTTATTGGGAATCACTCAAGCACATGTCGTGATGGACACCACGAGCTTAGATTTGACTGACTGCATGTGGTGGAAGGAGTG